>JACEFZ010024924.1:0-200000 GCA_014155875.1 Cepaea nemoralis | reverse complement strand
ATACAGTGACAATCGTCGTGAGCATTGTCGCAAAATTGTAAAGAAAATGGAGAAAAATTGTACATATACATTTTGTAACTTAAAAAATTAGTGATGCAATTCAACTCTCTCTCTCTCTCTCCTCTCTCTCTCTCTCTCTCGCTCTCTCGTCTCTCTCTCTCTCTCTCTCTCTCTCTCTCTCTCTCTCTCTCTCATACTCTCTAATTCTCTCACCCACTCTACAGTGATGTACATGTGTGTCATGTTATAAATTATAACATCAGTTGGCATTCAAAATGGTAATATGAACATGAGAATACACAACATATATGGAATAGCATGTTACATGATATGCGTGCTCTTAAATCTCTCTCTCTCTCTCATCTCTCTTCTCTCTCTCTCTCTCTCTCTCTCTCTCTCTCTCTCTCTCTCTCTCTCTCTCTTTCTCTGTCTTTCTCGCTCTCTTCTCACTAACACACACCCATAAACACTCACAAACAATGGCCGCACACATACACACATTAACAAATCCATTCTTCCACTGTCTTCTCTCGTTCGCGCACTCTCTCTCTCTCTCTCTCTCTCATCTCATCTCATCTCTCTCGTCACTCGCAATCACTATTTCACCCATTAAGTCACTCTCTCCATCTTTCATTTACTCAATATCACACTCTTTTTCACTCTAACTCACACACAGACAGACACACACCCTCTCGCTATCAAATACACACTCCCTCGCGTGCGCAAGAAAGCATATACACATACACACACAACGAGCATACACACAAGATACACATGCAAATACACACATATCCCCACGCACACATACACCACATCCACACCCATATACACATACTTACACACACACACACAAATACACACTCCCTCGCATACATTGCATGCTGCATACATACACACAATCATGCACTCACATACACAAACATATATATATATATATATATATATATATATATATATATATATATATATATATATATATAGATATATATAGTATATACACGCACCATACATATAAACACACGCATGCATTTACGCACACATATAAACATACTTACACCACACACAGCACACATACAAACACACATTTACACACACTTACACATACACACCACATTCAGACGTGCACACACACACACACACACGCATACACACATATGGACACACGTACACACCAACCCATCCACCCACACACTTACTCACACATACACGCTGCCTCACATAATCTCACCCTCTCACTAATTTACTCTCTAAACCACACTAACTCACTCTCTTACAAGCACAGACAAGTACACAGTCACACACATTCACCCCTCTCTCTTTCTCACCCTTCAATCACCAGCACATCCCACACCTCCCCACCTCTCCCCTCCCACAAAAAACTCCACCCATAAACACATTCCCCCCACACACACATCCCCCACACACCTTCCCCATACACATCCCCGCCCACACATCTCCCCACCAACTCACACATCCTCCACCTACAAACATTCTCGCCACCCACACATACATCCTCCACCCACTCACATTTACCTCAACCACACTCACACACTCCCACCCACGAAGAAGAAGAAGAAGAAGAAGAAAGAAGAAGAAGAAGAAGAAGAAGAAGAAGAAGAGAAGAAGAGGAGAGAAGGAAGAAGAAGAAGAAGAAGAAGAAGAAGAAGAAGAAGAAGAAGAAGAAGAAGAAGAAGAAGAAGAAGAAGAAGAAAAAGAAACTGAGCTAAGAAAAACGCAAGCTGTAAACGTAGAAATAAAGAAGATGTGCAAATGAGTGTCGAGAACAACAGGATAATTCTGTTTGCAGGAAACTGAGATCTGACCAGTCTGTGGAGCTGGAGTTCACCACTGACGGCTGCACGGGCACAGAGAACGAAGTCAACTTTCTGGAACACATCCAGGTTGTGGTGACAATTGACTATGAGCGAAGAGGCAACCTCTATGTGGCAATCGAGTCGCCTTCAGGTGAGCACTTTCCAATGATGAGTCATTAAAGAGTTCAGTAAATATTTAGTTTCATGATCATAGTTATTTACGGGCGGGAGGTCAGCATGGCCGAATGGATAAGAGAGACCGGTTTAAAACTTACTGTGGTACTGATGCCGAGGTAGCGGGTTCAACCCCAGTACACCGGTCAGTTAGGATTACAATGTTCATTTCTCGTTCTTGACTTGGAGACGTAAATTACAAGTGGCTTAGAAGTCTGAGTGGGTTCCTCCGATGGCGAGGGACACTGGTAATAGGAGAAACTAATCCACAAGGAAAATAAGTCCAATTCACTAGACAGTAGTAGCACGTGTGTGGACTACGTCTGAGTTCAACAAGAGCTAACGCAACAACAACAACAACAACAATTTAAAGGGCTACATTTAAAGCTGACTTTGAAGAATATGAAGAACTATTGAAAATAATGGAAGAAACGGGCTACCCATAAAACTAACTTACAGGATCGTAAAATTATGGAAGAAACATGGCCTACCCATAAAACTAACTTACAGGTCATAAAATAACTCTACACTGAATAAAAGACAGCCGTGAGAGGATATGATGACATAACGGATTGGCTTGATATAGAACAGAGATGTATGTATTTTGTCCCCTTATCTTTTTAACTTATATACCGAAAACGTGACATTGAATGTTAGCAAAAATATTGACACGGGACATATAATTTTAGGTTAGCTATTCTATAATGATGAGCGCCACTGAGTGTTGAACTTGTTGTAAGTTAGCTATTCTACAACGATGAACCTCACTGAGTGTTGGACTTGTTGTAAGTTAGCTATTCTATAACGATGAGCCTCACTGAGTGTTGGACTTGTTGTAAGTTAGCTATTCTACAACGATGAACCTCACTGAGTGTTGGACTTGTTGTAAGTTAGCTATTCTATAACGATGAACCTCACTGAGTGTTGGACTTGTTGTAAGTTAGCTATTCTACAACGATGAACCTCACTGAGTGTTGGACTTGTTGTAAGTTAGCTATTCTATAATGATGAGCGCCACTGAGTGTTGGACTTGTTGTAAGTTAGCTATTCTATAACGATGAACCTCACTGAGTGTTGGACTTGTTGTAAGTTAGCTATTCTATAACGATGAGCCTCACTGAGTGTTGGACTTGTTGTAAGTTAGCTATTCTACATGCACGAGAATTGTGTAACTTAAAACGTCAGTGACAGAGGAGAATGAAAAACAAAATTTATTAATCAATGCAACAAGCACAAAAATGGCATCTATAAAATAGACAAACGAACATACAGATTTAACAATGGCGAGAAATTACGGAAAATGAGCACTTTGGAATATCTTGGCTGATTGCTGACGGTGCATGGGAATGTGATAAGTGAAGGACAAGGACTCCTTTCCACGCCATGGTGTATGGAGTATGTGGTGCCAGACCCATATTTCTACAGATACATTGGCACGCGGTGTGTGATTTGGTCATATCACACAGATACCTTTACTTCCCCGATATTTTCAGGTACCGATTCCAGGCTGGGTCGACTTGAAGCCCAGGTGAATGGAAAACAATATCCGCCTCGAAGTAGATTCGAACACATGACTACCAGGTCGGCAAGCAGGCAGAATAGGCACTGCACTACAGTGGCTCTTACTGGGGACGTATGGGTGGGTGGGAAGATGTGTAGGGGGATGTATGGATGGGGGGATGTGTGTGGGTGAGGGGTGTGTGTGTGGAGGGGGAGGGGGTTGGGTGGATGGTAGGAAGTGTGTGGGTGTTTGTGGGTGGCGGTTGTGTGGGTTTTTGTGGGTGGGCGTTGTGTGGGTTGGGTGGGTGGGAATGTGTGTGTGGGTAGGTGGGTGCGGGGTGTGAGCGGTTGGGGGATGAGTGTTTGGCTGGGTGGTTGGAGGTGTGTGGATATGGGTGGGTGGGTGGGTGTGTGTGGACTGGGGGATGGGTGTGTTTGCGGGGAGATGTGTGTGTGTGGGGGATGTGTGTTAATAGGCAAAGGGTGGGTTGGTGGTTGTTTGAGTGGGGTGTGTGTGGGGGATGTGTGTGGGTGAGTGCGGGGGTGTGTATGGCTGGGTGAGTTTGTGTGGGTGGTGGGGTGGGGGTAATGATGGGAAAGGGTAGGGTGTGGTGGGTGTGGGTGAGGGTTGTGTGGGTTGGTGGGGTGGGGAATGTGTATGTGGGTGGGTGGGTATGGGGTATGTGTGTGGTTGGGGGATGAGTGTTTGGCTGGGTGGTTGGAGGTGTGTGAATATGGGTGGGTGGGTATGTGGTAGGCTGGGGATGGGTGTGTGTGGGGAGATTGTGTGTGGGGGGGATGTGTGTTAATAGGGAGAATGAGTTAGGGTGGTTGGGTGGGGTGTGATGGGGGTTGGGTGGGGGATGTGTGGGGATGTCGTGGGGGTGTGTAAGGCTGGGTGAGGCTGTGTGTGGGTGGGTGGGGTGGGTATGTGGGAGGCTGGTAGTGGGTGGGGATGTGTGCGGGTGGGGGATGTGTGTGGGTGGATTGGAGGGTGTGTGTGTATGGGTGGGTGGTGTGTGGTGGGTGGGTGAGGTATGGTGTGGGTAGGGTGGGGTTGTATGTGGTGGATGGGGATGTGTGTGGATGGGTTGGGTGTATGTGGGTGGAAAGAGGTTGTGTGGGTGGGTGCGGGATGTGTCTCATAACATTGTAATATGCATTGTTTATGTTTACAACATTCATTTTATAAAGCATTTTCCTATTTGAATGAATCATGCACTATTGATGAATGAAAGATGAGTGATTGGAAGGGCCGAATGTAAGACGGGCCTGCGTGCCAAATTTGTAACCCTTTTAAAATAAAGTTGAATTGAATTGAATTGAATTGATTTGAATTGAATTGAATTAATTGCATTGTCTCTCTGCAGTTTTTCCAAAGGTTGAGTCAAAAATATTCTTCCTCTGCTCTCCTCCTTCTCTTATTAGTCTTCTTCTTCTTCTTCTTCTTCTTCTTCTTCTTCTTCTTCTTCTTCTTCTTCTCTTCTTCTTCTTCTTCTTCTTCTTTCTTCCTTCTTCTTCTTCTTCTTCTTCTTCTTCTTCTTCTTCTTCTTCTTCTTCTTCTTTGTTGTTTGTCTTCTCCCCTCCCCCCACTTTTGTCTACATCTTTGCGTCTTTCTTTCTTTCTTTCTTTCTTTCTTTCTTTCTTTCTTTCTTTTCTTTCTTTCTTTTCTTTCTTTCTTTCTTCCTTGTTTTACTCTCCCCCCCGTCTTATGTCTGCTTCCTCCTTGTTTCTCTAGTTCCCCCCTCTTACGTCTTCATCTTCTTCTTCTCTGTTTTCTCCCCCCCCCCTTTTTTTTTTCCTGCTTTCTATTACTGCTACTGTTGTACCCGCTGCTGCATCTATCCCCAGACGCAAACCTGGATATATTTTTTTTAAAAATCACATTCAGCTGAATTTGGTGATATCTCCAAAGACCTTGGCCACACAGTGCAAGATACACCATTAACAATGAAGAATATGTAAACTGTATGAAAACAACACTGTTGAAATATTAGTGTTTAAAACAGTACAAGGTGTTTTTGTAGAAGACTATGTAATTATTATTTTAAATTGCAGGAACGATAACTCCATTGATGTTGGAAAGAAAGAACGATTACTCAACGGCAGGGTTTGTCGATTGGCCACTAATCAGTACACACAATTGGGGCGAGAGGCCACAAGGGACATGGAAGCTGCGAGTTGCTGACAGAGTAAGATACCTTGTTTGAGATGCCGATGTAGATGTCATGTTTGGTTACGGTTATCATACATTTTTTTTTTTTTTAGCATATCCTTTTTTTACAGGACTTAGCTGTCAACACCAGCATCTTTCAGCTGTATGTTGATCTCTTGGCAAGATTACGCTCAGTAGTTTGCCATTGCTTTCTGAGCGGCCGGCTCACATACCCCGTAAGTTACCGATGCGATTCGAACCACTGCTGATTTGAACCGTCATCACGTTACCTGACGAGAGTATACGAGATTACGGAGAAAAGTCATAACCTCTAAGCCACGAAGCCGGCTATCATACATTAGTATGGTTTAAATAATGTCTTACATATTACATTTACCAGCAGCAAGTGGTTGTAGAATTAGAACTAGTAACAACAGTAGTAGTAGTTTGAGAAGTATTAGTAGTAGTAGTAGTAGTAGTAGTAGTAGTAGTCGTAGTAGTAGTAGTAGTAGTAGTAGTAGTAGTAGTAGTAGTAGTAGTAGTAGTAGTAGTAGTAGTAGTAGTAGTAGTAGTAGCAGCAGCAGCAGCCGTAGTAGTAGTAGTAGTAGTAGTAGTAGTAGTAGTAGTTGTAGTAGTAGTAGTAGTAGTAGTAGTAGTAGTAGTAGCAGCAGCAGCAGTAGTAGCAGTAACAGCAGCAGCAGCAGCAGCCGTAGTAGTAGTAGTAGTAGTTGTAGTATTAGTAGTAGTAGTAGTAGTACTATTGCAACTACAGCTGTTACTATTACTTCTATTACTACTACTACTACTACTACTACTACTACTACTACTACTACTACTACTACTACTACTACTACTACTACTACTACTACTGCTGCTGCTGCTGCTAGTAGTAGTAGTAGTAGTAGTAGTAGTAGTTGTAGTAGCATAGTAGTAGTAGTAGTAGTAGTAGTAGTAGTAGTAGTAGTGATGGTGATGGTGATGGTGATGGTGGTGGTGTTGGTGGTAATTGTAGTGGTAGTGAGAGAGCTCAGTGATAGTGCGGCACAAACCTACTACGACCTACTCCTAAAATTAAACTGGAAGCAACAATAATTCTTTCTGCGCTGGGGGTTGAACACGGACTACTTACCGGGGCTCCACTCTTCTGCGTGAGTTAGTTGCATATCTTTTACAGAACGTCGCAGTCAACACCAGCCTGTTTTGGCTGTTGGTGATGTCTTATCAAGTTTACGTTCAGTAGTTTGCCACCCCTTTCTGACCGACCGGCACCCATACCATTGCATAAAAACCAACGCAAGGGGATCTCCTGCCAAATCGCCAACAGGTGTATTTTGAACGCGGATGCGGGATTGTGAATTGCACTCGTAAGCTGGGCATTAGGCTGGAGGCTGTCGACAATGAAATACCCAAGACCCTTGAAGGCAGCTTAGGCCTTACTTAGGCCTAATCTCAGCCTGTCTGTAGCATCAACATGTGACATGCCGATACGCGTGGGTGGTCATATTTCGCCATCTCACGCGATCATCAGAGTCGTGAATCAACTCTGATATCTTGTATCGACCATGCCACGTGGCCATGCCATCCAAGTATTTACTTCTCTACCTTGCCTTTGTCCTCTTTCCCTCAGTCTTTCCAGCTGTCACCAAGTTCTCCATTTAGTTCTTCTCATAATGTGTCCAAAAAATTGTGACTGTCTACGTCTAATTTCTCTAATCAGTTCACGGTTTTCATGTGTTTCTTGCGGGACTTGGTCATTGGTTTATCTGTCTGTCCACATATCTACAGCCATAAGATGCTCTTTTTTAGCTTGACTGCTCATTGCCCACGCTTCACACTCATACAACAGATAATTGTACCGATTCACTTGTAAAAGATTATTTCCATTTACATGTATATTACATTGTGGTATTTCCTTCTTCCCAGCGACGATCACAATCTGTGTCTTCTTAAAATTTAATTCTAACCCCAGTTGTTCACTGTATGCAACAACCGCTTCTACTAAATGTTGCAGATACTGCTCAATGTCTGCAATCAATACACTGTATGTGTTGAGCTGAATCTTGACCTGGTTACAAACTCAGACTTCCGGAAGTTTTATAACAAGCCAACCACAGAACCAACCACCCAAACAACAAACCAACCACCCAACCAACCACACAACCACCCCACCAACCAACCAACCACCCAACCAAAGAACCACCCAACTAATCAACCAACAAAGCTATCAACCACCCTGCCAACTAACCACCTAATTAACCACGTAACTAATCAACCACCCAAAACAATAACCACCCAATCAACCACCCAACCAATCAAACAAGCACCCATCCAATCAACCACCTAACCAACTAAACACCCAACAAACCAACCACCCAACCACCCATTTAACCAATCAACCAACCAATCAATCACCCAATCAACCAACCAATCTAGTTGGGTGGTTTATTGGTTGGGTAGTTGACTTGGTGATTATCAGCTACCTAACTAATAAACCAACCACCCAATCAACAACCCAACCAATCAATCACCCAATCAACCACCCAATCAACCAACCAATCAATCATCCAATCAACCACCCAACTAATCAACCACCCACCCAACCAACCACATAATGAACCACTCAATCAACCACCCAACTAATAAACCACCCAACTAATCAGCCACCAAACTAATCAACCAACCACCAACCAAACCAATCAACCACCCAACTAATCAGCCACCCACCCAACGAACCACACAATCAACCACCCAATCAATCAACCAACCGATAAACCACACAATCAACCTCCCAGCCAAACAATCAACCACCCAACCAACCAATCAACCAAACACCCTACGAACCACCAAATTAATCAACCAATTAACCACCCAATAAACCACCCAGTCAACCACACAACCATTCAACCAACCAACCAATCAACCACCCAACTAATCACTCACCCAACCAATCAATCAACCACCCAACCAATCAATCAACCACCCAACCAATCAATCAACCACCCAACCAATCAATCAACCAACCGATCAACCAACCAACCAACCACCCAATAAATCACCCAATTAATCAATCAGCCACCCACCCAAGTAACCACCGAATCAACCACCCAACCAATGTACCACCTAACCAACCAATTAACCACACAATCAACCACCCAACCAATCAATGACCAAACCAACCAATCAACCACTCAACCAATCACCCACCCACCCAATCAACGAACCATCCAATTAACCACCCAATCAACCACCCAACCATTCAACCACCCAATCAACCACAGAACCAATCAACTAACCACCCAATCAACCAGCCACCCAATCAACTACTCAACCATAGAACCAATCAACCAACCACCTAATCAACCACCCAACCAACAAATCAACATCCCAACCACCTAACCAATCAACCACCCAATCAATCAATCAACCACATAATCAACCACTCAACCAATCAACCAACCAGCTTCTTAAGACCCACATTTTAAAAATACTAATTGTCTGGGAAGAAAGGAAGTTAAACGTTATTTATTGTTCATTATAACCCTGTTTCAAATGCATCAACTAAAACTAATGCTCAATCTTAGAAAGGATGTTCTTTTCTTCGCTTCAGACCAAAGGATATCGTGAGGGCTCTGTAAAGAAAGCCAAACTGATTCTTTATGGGACCAAAGAACAACCCGACCACCAGAAAAACTATTCTACAAAGTGCAGAGACCTTGAACAATTCCCTGTAAGTCGCTAGTTTTCTTATTCTGTTTACAATTTCTTGCTACCGCAATCTTTAATTTGGAATCATAAATGCGTGTGCTGACCATAGAGTAAATAAAATAACACACACACACACACGCACGCACGCACGCACGCACGCACACAACACGCGCGCGCACGCACACACACACACACATATATACAGCGTCATACTAGGTCGGAATGTTTCGGCCCTTTGCCTTCCTCACACACACACACACACACACACACACACACACTCAATATCTCTCTCTCTCTCTCTCTCTCTCTCTCTCTCTCTCTCTCTCTCTCTCTCTCTCTCTCTCTCTCTCTGCGGGCTCGCTCCCCAGAGAGTGTAATTGCCACAGAAATGTTCAGACTGCTATCTACGTATATAATGGACCTGTTTCGTTCTATTCTCAGAATATTCTGACCAAGTATCATTAGCTACAAAGAATGACAATATTATAGGTAGTATCATCATCTAGTGGCCACCCATTGCAGAGATATCTCTCTGTTATAAACCAAATCTGCTGTCTTGTGCAAATGACCTATCACATCCTACGCTGTTTTCTCTTCTTCGCCTCACGGTGAACACAACCCTCCTCTCCCCTTCTATAATGATCTTTTCCTGTATACTGTATAGTGAAAACATGAGACATTTAGAAGATATGAGAGGAATCGCCACCAGAAGACAAAACGTGTATAACTTAAGATATGGAGAGGATGCAGTATTGATTGCAGGCAGTGTAAGGATCTGCGGCATTTGGTGGATGCGATTATTGTAGACCAGTGGTTTCTCAACCGGTGGGGAATTTCCCCCCCCCCCCCCCCCAGGGGGGAATTTTAGGGTTTCCAGGGGAGGAATGAAGACCATTTCAAGATCGCGTTAATACAAGAACTGATTACTTGATATTGTTTTTCCCTTCATACTTTACAGTTATGTATGTCTCATCCTTCTAAAATTCATTTTATAAAGTAAGTAGACCCACAAATCATGTTTTATGTGGATGTCTAGACTTGTTTTAGTATATGCTATTAAATTTACCTTCCATTTTTACGTATACTGTGTAGGGGTGGGGGATTTTTAGTTAGGAAATATGAAAGGGGGGGGGGGGGTGGGATGACGTTCTGAAAATACGGTGAAGGGGGGCAAGGGCAAAATTTTTTATAGGAAAGGGGGGGGGGATGACGTTCTGAAAATATGGTGAAGGGGGGCACGGACCAAAAAAGGTTGAGAACCACTGTTGTAGACAGTGAGCAACTAGGGTTAGAATTAAAATGTAAGATATTGCTCATCTTCAAAACTGTCATTACTGCCTTTAGCACCTTGCGGTTTAGGATGGGAGGGGGGATATCTGGGTGGGGGTGTGTTCCTGAGGAATTAACGTCGCATGGCTTGGGCAGTCACCGAGAACTTTGAAGGTTAGGGTTTCTGACAGAAAAAAAATCTACTAGGTTACCGGGGATTCAAACCCGGGTCTCCCAAAATAGGAGGCCGATGTTCTAGCTACTCGACCAGCCGCTCCTCATGGTCATCTTCAAGAGGTAAGAAATATCACACTGTAACATCAGAGAACATGGGGACATTCTGAAGCTGGCGAATCGGTACAATTATCTTGGAACAATCGGTACAATTATCTTGGAACAATCGGTACAATTATCTTGGAACAATCGGTACAATTATCTTGGAACAATCGGTACAATTATCTTGGAACAATCGGTACAATTATCTTGGAACAATCGGTACAATTATCTTGGAACAATCGGTGCAATTATCTTGGAACAATCGGTACAATTATCTTGGAACAATCGGCACAATCATCTTGGAACAATCGGTACAATTATCTTGGAACAATCGGTACAATTATCTTGGAACAGTCGGTACACTTATCTTGGAACAGTCGGTACACTTATCTTGGAACAGTCATATCATATGATGGTTAAGTTAGTTGCATATTCTTTAGGGGAAAGTTTACGTTCAGTAGTTTGCCATTGCTTTCTGAAAGACCGGCACCTATACCAATTCATAAAAACCAATGCAAGGCGGTCTGCTGCCACATCGCCCGCAGCTGTTTCGAACGTGGTATGCGGGATTACGAACAGCGTCCGTAACGTCTTCGCCACGGAACGGACTATATGATGGAAGATGCCTTGTAAAGATTACAACTGGAATCGCCATGGTAAAGAGAGCCGTTTGTATAATGGAAAACGTATTCAACAATATGAAGATATCAAGCGCTGAGAGAACAAGGGTATCGAAATACTATATAGAAACTATCTGGCTGTGTGCATGTGAAACAACATGTAGAGAAACAAATAATGGCAGTTAAAATGTGGTTTCTGAGGAAAGTGTAAAGAAACAACGAAAAAGGAATCAGTCTCTTTAGAAACAAATGAAAACAGTACATTTATTAGAGAAATTAGATACAAACGGTCATCTTTTGTTAGGCACTGCCATTGTAAGAATATTACAAAATGTATCATGCCTGTGCCAACTTTGGGCTCAATATCAACTTGGAGAAGACTGTAGTTATGTACCAGCCAGCTCCAGGGCAATAATCACACTGTGCCGAATATCAAAGTGAATGGTCATAGACTAAGTGTTGTGGACAAATTCACCTATCTTGGCAGCACTGTGTCACAAGCTGCCACAATTGATGACGAAGTGAATGCAAGAATCTCCAAGGCCAGTGTGGCCTTTGGCAGACTACAAGAATGTATGGGACAGAACTGGAATAAGCCTGCAAACAAAGCTAAAAGTCTACAAAGCAGTTGTATTATCCACACTGCTATATGCGTGTGAAACCTGGACTGTTTATCAGCGACACGCTAGGAAAATAAACCACTTCCACACAGTCTGCCTAAGGAAGCTACTGAAGATTAAATGGCAAGATAAGATTCCAGACACTGAAGTCCTAGAAAGAGCGTCCATGCCCAGTATCCACACTCTACTGATGAAGAATCAGATTCGTTGGGCTGGTCACTTGACTCGCATGCCTGATCACAGGCTCCCTAAACGAATTTTTTACAGCGAACTGCGTTGTGGTAAACGCTCCCAAGGTGGCCAGAGGAAACGCTTTAAAGACACCCTGAAAATCTCTCTGAATGCTTTTGGAATTCATCATGACACCTGGGAGACTGCAGCCAGAGACCGAAATTCGTGGCGTGCATCATTACACAAGGGTGCAGTCATGTGTGAGGCAACCAGGACTGCAAGAGCTGTAAAGAAAAGGCAGGACAGAAAAACCACTGCAGGAAATCCTCCTCCAGAAACGTCAACCATTCTTTGTCCACATTGTCAAAGAACATTTCGAGCCAAAATAGGCCTTATCAGCCATCTTAGAACCCACGGCTCCATACTTTCAACCCCACTGGATAAAATGAATGGTCATCATCATTCTTGACAGACAAACAAAAACAACAACAACAACAAAATGTATCTTAACTAATGATTCAATTATCCTTACTGCATGTGGAACCGTTCAGCGCGTAAGTACTCAGATCCCACTCTCAGTATCTCCCCCAGAGTGCAGCGTCTGACAACACTAGTTCTGTCTTTGTTGACTATCCTTCTTTGTCCCCCACATAGCGTCCTTGTTTGGTTTCACCCCTTTGGATTTACATGTTCTTGCAGTCTGGTAAAGGTTTCAGATTCACAGTCAATACTTGATTAGTTTAATCGCCCTGCCCCTCTGAGGGTACTCAGTTTATCGGTCACGTCTAGTGGTCACCGGCTTTCTATAGTCGGTTCATAAATACATTTAAGTGTATTGTTTGCTGTTCATAGAAGAAAGGGCAGTCTGGACAGCAAGCTTACCAGCTTATTTTACCAAATATGTCTGCTCTATTCTTAGAAAAAAAAAGAGAGTCTGGAATATGATGCTACGCGGCCCCCCTCCCTCCCCCAGCTTGAGAATGGAGGTGGAAGCAGTCACAGCGGCATTCCGTTCGTTAGAGGAGACCACTGCAACACACATTGTATTCATTACGGACTCAAGGAGTATGCTTAGTAAGGTGGAGAAAGGAATATTTCATGTGGTAATGGCTCACCTCGCTTCAGATGTCGCAGACTGATAATTGCATGGATTTTTTGCCCTGGCCATGCGGGATTGCGGGGGAATGAACAGGCTGATAGGCTGGCAGAAAATGGGTCTCTTAGTGGTAATATTACCTATGGACAAAGGGGGGAGGGGGTGGTCGTGTGCCTGTGGGACCACGTGGAGAAGGTGGGGGGAACAGATTGAGAACCCGTATGTGGAAAGGATGGGATTGCGGGGGATTGGCAGGGGTTCTGGTAGAATCTCAAAAATGAGAGGGAAGACCAGGAGAACTTTCAATCAGATAGCGATAGGGAACGATTAGTAGTGTGACTCTTCGCTCGCTGTTGAACGAGGGGACAGAGCGCGTATAGAAATGTTCTGAGTGCAGTGATGTCAGTTCTTAGCTCACCTGAACATATGTCTGCTTTCTCCTTGTCCCCAGCGGTAACTGTTGCGCTTTTATTTGTGGGATGTTAAATGTTTTATTATCCCCTTTACTGAACGTAACACTTGCCTAGTACATCAACAGCAGCTGAAAATGCTGGTGTTGACTGCAACATCCCGTAAGGGATACGCAACAAACAATTAAAAAAAAATTAATTATTGTGTCTCCATAAACTCATTTATCCATAGATATTTCTGGTTTCTGTGTTTGGCGGTATTTCTCACATGGTGATTATTTAACTTTTGTTATTGCCCTATTAGATTCGTTTCAGTGATTAATGTTTGTATTTACGTGGCTCCACCTCTTCATCTATAATAGGATATAGAGACAAATCCAGATGAGTCATACACAGAGACAAGTCCAGATGAGTCATACAGCTTTGACAATTGGCACTATTTGTATTGATTATTATTTTAGACGTTTTGATGAATGTCCTGATCGAAGAGTCAGCTGTAGGCTTCAGCTATTGTAGACAAATGTGATATTTTTTAATATGGTAACATAACATACTCTGTCTTGCCATCACGATACTAGCCTACGCTTCTCACTAGTGCTCTGTAGACTGATCGTGTTCACGAGGTATCGTGACGTGTGGATTCACTCAACTAAAACTATGATTTGCCATGTGTATTTGAAAATAAACTGAGAATGTAAGTGACTATGTGTATTTGAAAATAAACTGAGGATATGAGTGATTATTTATATTTAAAAATAAACTGAGGATATAAATGACCATGTGCATTTGAAAATAAACTGTGGGCATGAGTGACTATGTGTCTTTGAAAATAAACTGAGAATGTAAGTGACTATGTGTATTTGAAAATAAACTGAGGATATGCGTGACTACTTCTATTTAAAAATAAACTGAGGATATGATTGACTATTTATATTCGAAAATAAAATGATCATGATCATCAAGTGCCATGCCGGCTGGCGTAGGCGTTCATGACTCTTCACAGATCTCTGTCTTTGGTGTTCTGGATCAACTCTACTGATGATATTCCTCCATGCCACCGTCTTAATCCGTCCAGAATCATTTCTCTTGGTCTGCCTCTGCCTCTCTTCCCCTCGATCTTTCCAGTTGTCACGATGATCTCCGTTGCCTCTCTTCTCATCATATGACCCCAAAAAAGCTGTTTGACTCTTCCGTATTGTAGTATATAATGTTCTAGTTTCTTTAGCCTCTTTCAGGCAGTCGTTGTTAGTTACTTTGGCAGTCCAAGGAATTTGCAACAGTCGTCTCAGGAACCACATCTCTGTTGCTTCCAATATCTTCCTAATTTTTTTTTCATTTACATTCCAAGATTCACGCCGGCTCCCTGGCCGAGGAGTTAGCAGCTTTCTCCGTTAACCCCGAATACTCTCGTGGTTGACGTGAGCGCACGAGAATTAGAAGTGGTTCAAGTCGCGCCAGTGACTTATGAGAGTATGGAGCCGGTCGCTCAGAAAGTCGTGGCGTGCTGATGAGCGTAATCTAGCCTAGGAATCAACATACAGCCGAAAGATGCTGATGTTGACCGCAATATCCTGAAACAGGATGGAAACGCGGGGGAAAAAAATTCCAAGATTCACAACCATACAATAAAACAGGTTCCATATAGCACTTCAGCACTCTCTTTCTTACATTCAATGATAGTGACTTATTGCATAAGACAGTCTTCATTTTCTGAAATGCAGCCTTTGCTTGCCATATTCTGCTCTTAATCTCTGCTGTGCACCTTCCATCTGATCTGATGTTATAAATCCCCATAGGTATTTAAAACTATCCACTTGGTGAAGAATGTTCCCTTCCATCTCTATTTCGCATTTGGGTGTCACCTTTTTCTATATCACCATTGTTACTGTTTTCTTGATATTCAAGGAGAATCCTTTGCACTCTCTGTTACTACAATATCCAACAATTGTTGTAGATCAGTAGCATTACCCGCCATCTATAGTGTGTCATCTGCATTGTGTATATTGTTTATATTATAACCTCCGAATATTATTCCTGGCTGTGTATTTGACAAGAAACTGAGGCTATGATTGGCTGTGTATTTGAGAAGAAACCGAGGCTATGATTGGCTGTGTATTTGATAAGAAACTGGGGCTATGATTGGCTGTGTATTTGATAAGAAACCGAGGCCATGATTGGCTGTGTATTTGATAAGAAACCGAGGCTATGATTGGCTGTGTATTTGATAAGAAACTAAGACTAAGGTTGTGTTTGTGTGTATGAAGCCAAGCCACACGAGCGTGTATGTGTACATAGTTTACTTGGTCATACCCAGAGAAACCTGACTAGTCCATTATGTCTTTGTCTTCATGTTAAATAAATATGCACAGAGCTCATATACCAGTTTTGGAAATCTGGTGAATGTGAGGCAGCTGCTGAAATCTGCAAGCGGCACATATTAATTGAGATCACAGCATAAAATCACACACAAGAACCCTTACTGTCACACTTTAGAGATATATCCTGCATCTTAACCTGTACATTTTCTTCGGATTTGGTTGGAGTCTGTTGACAAGGAAATTCCTGACAACTGTGCAGGAAACATTATCATTATAGGTATAAACCCAGAAAGTACTTCATCGGTGCTGGAGGACTTGCATCGAACGCAGTGGTGACTACATTGAAAAATGATACATTTGTACTTTACGTTTTAAAAATATATTCACCACAAAAAAGAAAAAATTTAAGGTTTTCATGTGAAGCCCGCTCAAATGTTATCTTATGATTGTTAATAATTTTTGGCTGTTACAAGTGTGTAGTTGATATTTCTTGTTTGTTACAAGTATGATGTTATATATATATATATGCTTGTTACAAGCATTTTGTTGATGTTATTGAAACATGTGTTGATATCATGCTACTTACACCCACTGATTCAATAAAATAATTCAACTGTATTTGTACATGGAAAGACCTGTGTCATGTTTGGGTTTAACTTTATGTTAAATGGGAAGACCTTTTGGCATGTCTGGGTTTAACTTTATGTTACATGGAAAGACCTGTATCATGTCTGGGTTTAACTTTGTTACATGGGAAGACCTGTATCATGTCTGGGTTTAACTTTATGTTACATGGAAAGACCTGTATCATGTTTGGGTTTAACTTTATGTTACATGGAAAGACCTGTATCATGTCTGGGTTTAACTTTGTTACATGGAAAGACCTGTATCATGTCTGGGTTTAACTTTATGTTACACGGAAAGACCTGTATCATGTTTGGGTTTAACTTTATGTTACATGGAAAGACCTGTATCATGTTTGGGTTTAACTTTATGTTACATGGAAAGACCTGTATCATGTCTGGGTTTAACTTTATGTTACATGGAAAGACCTGTATCATGTCTGGGTTTAACTTTATGTTACATGGAAAGACCTGTATCATGTTTGGGTTTAACTTTATGTTACATGGAAAGACCTGTATCATGTTTGGGTTTAACTTTATGTTACATGGAAAGACCTGTATCATGTCTGGGTTTAACTTTATGTTACATGGAAAGACCTGTATCATGTCTGGGTTTAACTTTATGTTACATGGAAAGACCTTTTGGCATGTCTGGGTACAACTTTATGTTACATGGGAAAACCTTTTGGCATGTCTGGGTTCAACTTTATGTCACATGGAAAGACCTGTGTCATGTCTGGGTTCAACTTTATGTTTTATAGGAAGATATCTGTCATGTCTGGGGTCAACTTTATGTTACTTGAGAAGAGCTTTGGCATGTCTGGATTCAACTTTGTTACATGGGAAGACCTTTTGGCATGTCTGGGTTCAACTTTGAGTCACAAAATAGTCTAGCCTTCTTAGATAAGAATAGGTAACAGGTTCAACCCCATACACCTATCAGCTTGACTAAAATGTTGACTTCTCGTCCTTAACTTGGGAACATAAATTACAAGTACCTCTGAAGTCGGAGTGGGTTCACATAATGGCAAGGGATACTAGCAATAAGGAAAGCTAATCCACACGCAAAATTTAGTCCAGTGCACTAGACGTAGCGTGTATGGACTAGCTTGAGTTCAAGTGAGTGAGCACCCAAAAAATAAAATAACAGCCCCTAAATGTCTTATAATTAACACCAGTCTTTCAACTGAACAACATACCACAATAGCATCTAAATGTCTTATAATTAACACCAGTCTTTCAAAGGAATAACATACCACAATAGCATCTAAATGTCTTATAATTAACACCAGCCTTTCAACTGAACAACATACCACAATAGCATCTAAATGTCTTATAATTAACACCAGTCTTTCAACGGAATAACATACCGCAATAGCATCTAAACGTCTTATAATTAACACCAGTCTTTCAACGGAATAACATACCCCAATAGCATCTAAATGTCTTATAATTAACACCAGTCTTTCAACGGAATAACATACCACAATAGCATCTAAATGTCTTATAATTAACACCAGTCTTTCAACGGAATAACATACCACAATAGCATCTAAATGTCTTATAATTAACACCAGTCTTTCAACGGAATAACATACCACAATAGCATCTAAATGTCTTATAATTAACACCAGTCTTTCAACGGAATAACATACCACAATAGCATCTAAATGTCTTATAATTAACACCAGTCTTTCAACTGAACAACATACCACAATAACATCTAAATGTCTTATAATTAACACCAGTCTTTCAACGGAATAACATACCACAATAGCATCTAAATGTCTTATAATTAACACCAGTCTTTCAACTGAACAACATACCACAATAACATCTAAATGTCTTATAATTAACACCAGTCTTTCAACGGAATAACATACCACAATAACATCTAAATGTCTTATAATTAACACCAGTCTTTCAACGGAATAACATACCACAATAACATCTAAATGTCTTATAATTAACACCAGTCTTTCAACGGAATAACATACCACAATAGCATCTAAATGTCTTATAATTAACACCAGTCTTTCAACGGAATAACATACCACAATAGCATCTAAATGTCTTATAATTAACACCAGTCTTTCAACGGAATAACATACCACAATAGCATCTAAATGTCTTATAATTAACACCAGTCTTTCAACGGAATAACATACCACAATAACATCTAATGTCTTATAATTAACACCAGTCTTTCAAACGGAATAACATACCACAATAGCATCTAAATGTCTTATAATTAACACCAGTCTTTCAACGGAATAACATACCACAATAGCATCTAAATGTCTTATAATTAACACCAGTCTTTCAACGGAATAACATACCACAATAGCATCTAAATGTCTTATAATTAACACCAGTCTTTCAACTGAAGAACATACCACAATAACATCTAAATGTCTTATAATTAACACCAGTCTTTCAACGGAATAACATACCACAATAGCATCTAAATGTCTTATAATTAACACCAGTCTTTCAACTGAACAACATACCACAATAACATCTAAATGTCTTATAATTAACACCAGTCTTTCAACGGAATAACATACCACAATAACATCTAAATGTCTTATAATTAACACCAGTCTTTCAACAGAATAACATACCACAATAACATCTAAATGTCTTATAATTAACACCAGTCTTTCAACGGAATAACATACCACAATAGCATCTAAATGTCTTATAATTAACACCAGTCTTTCAACTGAACAACATACCACAATAGCATCTAAATGTCTTATAATTAACACCAGTCTTTCAACGGAATAACATACCACAATAGCATCTAAATGTCTTATAATTAACACCAGTCTTTCAACTGAATCATCATCATCATCTTCCACTTCTGCTGTCAAGCGCCATGGGGAGGAATAATTTGCGCTCCAGTGCCCAATGGGTGGCACTGGATAGTTTCAACTAAACAACATGCATAAAAAGCAAGGACATGTCTTATCATTAATACCAGTCTTTAAACTGAATAACATACAACGATAGAATCTAAATGTCTTATAATTAATACCAGTCTTTGGGTTGAAAAACATACAATAATAGCACCTAAATGTCTTATATAATTAATATGAGTTTTCAACAGCACCTAAATGTATTATATAATTAATATGAGTTTTAAAACTGAATAAGATGACATGACATAAAAGTACAACAAAATAAAATTGTGCGCTGAGTTTTGTTTATTGACTTTTTGTACAAGGATGGCTTTGGAAATATTCTATTTGATAGTTCTATCTACCAAACTGTAATCCTGGAGAATAAAGACCCTGAATGACACCTTCAGTGATAATATCTGGCAGAGAATCTGAGGAGAACAACAAAAACACCTGGCAATTATTAATATCATGAAATTCAACACCTCCATGTACTTCAACTGTACTGACTGTCAGGATTTTTTCATAGACAAAAACAACATAAACTCAGAACATCTAGGAAGCATCCAAGCTGAAAGAGGTATGGCATAAAATCAGATGAATTAAACAGGATAGCAAGATAAATATGGAAATACGTAATTTGCTTTTTGTGAGGTATATTTGTTTAGTATGCTCACTTTGAATTTGAGCCAAGTCCACACTGGAATGATTTTTGCGTGTGGATTAGCTTTCCCTATTACCAGTGTGAACTCACTCTGACTTCTGAGGTACTTATAATTTACGTCCCCAAGTCGCGGCCAGGAGTCAATATTTCAGTCCAACTGACCGGTGTAGGGATTGGACCCACTATCTCGGCATCAGCACATCAGAAGTTTCAGAATGAGCAACACGCTGACCTCCATAAGATAAATGAAGACAAGCTATTTGTAGTTTTAAAAAAAAAGATAAAACAAACTATTTATTGTAAGACAAAAATGGAAACAAGCTGTTTACAGCGACTCAGATCAAACTGAGAACAAGTTGTTTGTTGTAAAATAAAGATGGAATCATGTTGTTTTCAAGGCAATGTTTTCCCATTGTGAATTTAAATAATGAAAACACAAATAATAGACTGCAACATAATTTATTGCCTGGCATAATATGCTATTTGTCATCAAGTGTGTACCGCAGAAATAAATAATAAAGCCCCAATGAATCCTTATAGCTTAAATTTACAACACAAAGTCCTGTTTCAATGTAAGTGTTACCATGATAATTGTAAACTATCACATCTGTTTGTTGACATAGCTCAGGGTTATACATTTGTATGGTGATAGCCTCTGCAAACTTCAACATGTGTGGATTTTGTGTATTAAACAGTACATGGAATGCCTTCTCTCTGGTAGTCATGTGCCTGGAGTCAAGCAGATGGTGTGCATCCAAAATAAATAAGGAAGATGAAATATTTTGGACATGTGAAAAGACATGAATGACTGGAAAAGATCATAATGGAGTGAGATGTACCAGGGAAGCAGAGAAGAGGAAGACTACAATGCAGATGGATTCAAGTTGTGATAGATCATTTACACATGATAGCAACAGGTGCAGGACATCTGGCTTATGATTGAGACATGTAGAAAGACTGTTATGTGGGAAACATTCTGACCAAGGCAAGCCAGTGGATGATGATGATGATGAGTGAACTATCACAATGGATGATGATGATGATGAGTGAACTATCACAATGGATGATGATGATGATGATGATGAGTGAACTATCACAATGGATGATGATGATGATGATGATGATGATGATGAGTGAACTATCACAATGGATGATGATGATGATGATGATGATGAGTTAACTATCACAATGAATGATGATAATGATGATGATGATGATGAGTTAGCTATCACAATGGATGATGATGATGATGATGAGTGAACTATCACAATGGATGATGATGATGACAGTGATGATGATGATGATGATGATGATGATGAGTGAACTATCACAATGGATGATGATGGTGATGATGATGATGATGATGATGATGAGAGAACTATCACAATGGATGATGACAAATGCAATCATCACATGATATTCAGGAGGAACATAAGCAAAAAATTACAAACTGAAAGCAATGGATTTCTGTTGTGAATTTGAATAACGAAGACACTAACAATATACAGACAATTTACTGCCTGGAATATTATGCTGGGTTCAGTCGGCATCAGTGTAGATTCAAACTTTGACAACTGACCTGGGCACCCTGGTCGACACCCAGCCTAACATGGGTACCAAAAGTGTCTTGGGAAGTAAAGGCAGCTGACAGGATACTGACCACATGACCCAGCGAGTGCTGATTGGTCCATACAAATATGAGTCTAACATCAGATGACCAATGAGAATAAGGCATGTAAAAGAGACCTTTACTTTTTATATTTCGCTTATCAGGTCGATACAACATATAAGTAGTGTATTTCATTTGGATGGATCTATTACATTACTTCATTATACCGGATGTTTGTAAATCTCGCCACACTTTGTATGTAAAACAAATTTGAAAAATAACGCACATTGCACCATCAAAAAATGTGCTAAAAATTCATTAAAATAGTTAAATAGTCACTGCTATGATTTAACACTGTTTTGGGGAAGCTGGAAAGTACCAATTAAGTTTTCATTATAACAGGTGTTGAAAATGTCCACCATGGGCTTCAAGATATGACAGTACACTTCTCTTCATATTGACAAATACCTTCTGCAATGTGTCTGCTGTTATTTCTTGAGTGGTGATTCTGATTGCTTCTTTCTACCGATGATAACACTATTCTGTTTGGAGTGCAAAAAAATACTCCAGCAGACGACAGCCATTCGCTGCATATTGCTTCACGAAGGACTGTGGAGCAAATTTTTTGATGACATCATGTACTTCATTTTTCAAATTTGTTTTACATATAAAGCGTAGTGAGACTTTATAAACATGTGGTATGTTGAACAGTTTTATGTTGTATGTACATTAGGAGATACGACATATGCTGGGCAATATATTGTGAACTATATTGTTTGTGTCTGTCTTATTCAAAGAATTAGAAGTGAAAATGATGAAAATAAGTGATGACGAAGAATGATGAATGTGACGGCAAGTGAGACAATTCACAGATACAAAAAAACTACATTGGTAAAGAAGAAATGGTTGGCTCACTTCTCTTTCTTTCCTGCAAGTACGCAGTGGTGTCCAGCACAATGACGGGCTGGTGAGACGAGTTCTGTAGCTCTTCATCCTGGAAGCTGTGTATGTTCAACAGTGATAATCTCAGAGCAAGATTGAATAGTCATAATATCTTAGTGATAATTTGAATAGTGCTAATATGTCAGTGCATGTTTTAATAGTGATAATACATAAGTGCATGTTTTAATAGTGCTAATATGTCAGTGCATGTTTTAATAGTGATAATACATAAGTGCATGTTTTAATAGTGATAATACATTAGTGCATGTTTTAATAGTGATAACACATTCTGTCTCTTCTGCCCTTTATCCCCCATTGGGACATAGGCCATCAATCAATCAAACCATGCCAGGCAGTCCTATCTTTTGCTATCTACTTCAGCTCCCTCTGTGTCCTCAATATATTACAGCCAAGTCCACTTAAGTTGAACTCGGATAAGTAGAATTTCGCTTAAGTTGACACTACTGGCTTAGTCCCAGCCATTATCCTTCTTTATCATTGTATAAAAAGTCCTGATAAGTTGAATTCGGTTAACTCGAATTTTCGGATTAGTCGAACATAAAAATCAATACCGACTATATAAGTGTTCATGTTTAAGTCGAACTGTTCACTTCACACCCCAAAAAAAAATTGTTTCGCGAAAGAATTATTTTTAGTCAGCCCGGAGAACAACAATCTCGCACATACAATATCTCGCTACATGTCAATGGAGGCTAGTGGACGAAAGCTTACTATTTTAACTTTAGAAAGAAAGATTGAGTTGTTGGAAGAGGTTGAACATAGTGGGAAGAAGAAAGTGAATATAGCTAGAGAATTTGGTATTCCAACATCGACACTTTTCGACATTTTAAAGCATAAAGACAGCTACAGAAAATTGTTTTTCGATGCTGCCCTTTTAAAATGGTTCACTGCGATAAGATCGGCAAATGTACCAGTAAATGGGCCTTTTTGCAAAAGCAGAAGAATTTGCACATCTTGGAGGTCAGACAGACTGGAGTTGTAGTGCTGGCTGGTTGTATCGTTTAAAAAAAAAACGACAGGCTTTTTCTTTAATTAATTTGGTAATTTTCATATGACTTTAATGTTCCGTTTTCTAAAATAATTAAACATTTCAACATGTCTGATATGGTATTGCTATTTATTTGTTCACTTACTGTATTTCCTAAGTGGTACAATCATTTTACTCAATGCTACTGCATGGTATTAGTGTAAATTAGTGCAATCTGGATAAGTAGAATTTCTGATAAATAGAACAAATCCCTTCGGCCTCTGTGACTTCTACTTATCCAGACTTCACTGTATTAGTATGTCTGTAATTCTTTTGTCCATATGTTTTTAAGTCTCTGCTATTTCATTTGCCTTGTGGGTTCCAAACAAGAGTTCTAGGTCTATTCCTCAGATTTTTGCAGTGTGTCTTATCCAGTGCCTTTTCCTGACCTCTTGGTTCATTGGGAGTTGTTTAGTTCTCTCCATGAGCTCTATATTGGTGATTCTGTCATACCATTTGATTCCCACTATTCTGTGCAGGCACCAGTTAGTGAATGTTTGTAGTTATATTAGTATTTCTTTTAGTTGATCTCCATGTTGTAATTCATACAGTAGAACTTATGTAACATTGGAGTTAAAAATTATAAGTTTGGTGCTAAGTGTAACTTCTGCTGACTTCCACAAATTTCACAGAAAATACGAGAGCGAGTCAATAAGTAAGTCACACAGTTCTGTGGGATGGCAGGTAAATGTAGTTGGTGTTTTCTACAGGTGTCATTAGGTGACAACAACATCGAACTTTATATTCCTGTTCATGAGGTGGCACTAGGTGTCTCATGCGCAGCGCATAAACAAAATGGTGACTGTACTTACGAAGTGTACAACCAAAGAGCAACGTGCTGTTGTGAGTTTTTTGTGGGAAAAAGGACTGCCT
Organism: Cepaea nemoralis; assembly: GCA_014155875.1. NCBI lineage: Eukaryota > Metazoa > Mollusca > Gastropoda > Stylommatophora > Helicidae > Cepaea > Cepaea nemoralis. The sequence continues at coordinate 175,209 of JACEFZ010024924.1, read as the reverse complement.
GCAAAGGACATTCATAAGGAAATGTTTCCTGTTTATGCTGACAAATGTTTGTCCTGTAAAGCGGTGCATAGCTGGGTAGAAAATTTTTCTCAAGGACGCTCTAAAATGTTGATGAAATCCGATCTGTTTGTCCTGTTGAGATTGCAACAGAAGCATCCATGCAGCGGGTGGAGGAGATGCTTAGAGGTGACAGGCGAATAACAATAGATTCAGTAGCATCTGCAATAGGGTGCTCACATGGTTCAGCATACAGCGATTCGAAGAAAACGTCCAGGACTGCTGACTAGAGAGTGTTGCTTCTTCATGACAATGCCAGACCACATATGGCTCGATTAATTCAGGAGAAAATTAACCAACTAAGGTGGGAAGTTCTGGAACATCCACCTTACAGCCCCAACTTAGCCCCTAGCGATTTCCACCTTTTTGACCCACTGAAAACCCACCTTGGCAGGAGACATTTCGCGAATGATGCCGAAGTTGAATGTGAAGTGAAAACGTGGTTTAGAAAATAGAGCATGCAGTTCTATGCAACTGGCTTGGGAGGACTGATAAAATGATGTGATAAGTGCATCAATGTTGGTGGAAATTATGTTGAGAAATAAAGAGACAATGTATGTACAAAAATAAACTAGTTTCAAGGTGTTATCATATTTAGTTATTTTTCTACAGCCATTTGTGACTTACTTATTGACTTCCCCTCATATATTAGTGCATGCTTTAAAAGTGATAATACATTAGTGCATGCTTTAAAAGTGATAATACATTAGTACAAGTCTGAATTGTTACACTATGATAGTGTAAATTTAAAAAGTCACAATTTGTTAGTGTAAAACTTAAATGTCACAATTTGCGAGTTTAAATTTAAAAAAGTCACAATTTCTTAATGTAAATATTAGGAATCATAATGTGTTAGTATAAATACAAAACATCACAATTTGCAAGTTTAAAGGTGAAAAGCTACAATTTGTTAATGTGAAAAGTGACAGTTTGTTAGTGAATAGTGATAATATATAGGTACCAGTTTGAATCATAAGGTCTCTTAGTGTAAATGCATACTGGTAAACATTGGAGATACTATTTGATCACATAAATGTCAAATGCTAAGAAAGTAATATATACGTTAGTAAAGGACACTTCCCATGCTATTAGGTATACGGAGCTATTCCCATAATTTTACAGACCAACCAGCAGTTGATAGGAAACATGCCATGTTGTGTCATTTACTCTCCAGAACATTTTAAGGTACCCGTGTAATAGCTGGGACAATCTGGGAGGCTAGGACAATTTTGTTTAAAAAACTCTCATCTTGATGGGAAGTGGAACACATGACCACTGAGCCACTAGACAAGTGTGTTAACTACTGCGCCACAGTGGCTCTCAAAATATGTACTAGGTAAGTTTTAAAGGGGTTACTTTACCGATTCTATATCACACTATCCTTTATCCCTTATTTAAGAAAATATATTCACATAGAAACAGACCTGCGGGCAATGTGATCAAGGCCCTTTGGGATCGTGTGCATAGTGCAGAAGAACAGACAGATCATCATGGCTTAGAGCAGTGGTTCTCAACCTTTTTTGGCCCATATACCCCTTCACCATATGTTCAGAATGTCATTCCCACCCCTATTGTATTTCCTCCCTATAAATCTTCCCCCCCCCCCCCCCACATACACACAGTATATGTAAAAATGGAAGCTAAATTTAATAACACATACTAGAACAAGACTAGACGTCTACATAAAACGTGATTTGCAGGTCTGCTTACGTTATAAAACAAATTTCAGAAGAGCGAGAAGTACAGTACTGTAAAGTATGGAGGGAAAAACAATATTAAGTAATCGGTTCTTGTATTAATGCGATCTTGAATAATCTTAATTCCCCGCCCCCCCTGGAAACCCTAAAATATCCCCCCCCCCCCCCACTCCCTCTGTGGAAGTAAGAATTCCTCATTGGTTGAGAACCACTGGCCTAGAGAGGATGATGCTGCAGGTAGTGACCATGGGATTTGGCCGACACTCAGGATTCCAAAGAAAGGCTAGACGGATACATAAACAGACTGCTGCTGGTACTGAGACTCTTTGCTGGCTGTTGTAATTGAGGACAGGGCATGTATGGCAATGTCCCAAGTGCTGTTGCTTCTTGACTCAAGTCAACTGACTGAGTTCTAGATGATTCCTTCCAGTGCATCCCCATGTGTTACATTTGGAAGTCTTTCCCTCCCAGGTTTCTGTTTCTATACACAACACTTTCATATTTTGCTCGCATGTTTCTTCAAATCATAGATGCAAACATTCAAATTGCCTAATACCATTTGCCAACTGCCTATAGAGAATGCTCTTTGGAATGTGCCCATTTGACATGCAATATACGTGGTCAGGCCATTCTAATCTGCATTCACAATCATATTTAGGTACAAGAAAATGTCTTGGATAGTAAAGGCAGATAGTAAAACAATATGAGTCTAGTTGGTTGGTTGGTTGGTTGGTTAGTCACGGTTCCAACTTAACGGCAACTGGTCATCCTCATTATGCTCCGTTCCTATACCAGTGAATATCACACAAAATGCTCCCCACTGCCCAGTGTGAAAAGTGGAACAGACAGGAGTCTCAGCAATCCAACAGCCCACACAGGTACACTGTGCATAATGCTGCCGACAGAATGCCAACACAAACGTCCTCCACGAAAATTACAGTTCATCACCGATGGAATCGGCAGTCACCAAAAAGACTTAATTGGCCGGGTTTTATCCCACAATGCTCTGTCTCTTTCCGCAGGGCGAGCCGCCAAAAGTGCACCACAAAGCACAAATGAAAGCAAAGAACAAAAGAACGAGTACGAGTCTAGCCTAACACCATATGCCCGATGCGTCTTAAGGTGTGTAAAAAGGTCCTATACTTACTATCTGGGGTGGGGGGGGGGAGGGGGAGACTAAAACACTTATAGAGATATCTGAGTGCCGTGAAAGTGATCCCCGAGCACAAACCAAACATCTCAACTTACTCCATGGAATGGTCCAACAAGTCTGTTTCTAAGAACAACAGCAGAGAATGTGGCGGGGGATCTTGATCTACAATACCCTGTAGATATACCAGGTTTATCACTACATCATCATGATCATTATCATTAAAACACCATCATCATTGACATCACCACTACCACCATCATCATGACGATTATCATTGTAACACCATCATCAACATCGTCACCACAACCACCATCATCATGGCCAAACATTCTTCACAAAACAATGTCATCATCTGACATAATCATTATCATTACACCATTATCATCATGCCAACCCCATCTTCATGACATCTCAATTATCGTGAAACAACCTTCTCTACAATGCCATCATCATAACATTACAATTATCAATATTATTATCATGACATTGTAATCACCATGACACAACCATCTTCACAGAATCATTTCAAGACACCACAACCGTCACTACCATCATGACACCACAACCATCACTACCATTATGACACTGGAAGCACTACTATCATCCTCATGTCACTACCATCATGACACCACAAGCACTACTACCATCCTCATATCATTCACCTCCATCACACACCAACTTTAACAACATGCAAAGGGCAAAGAACACAAAACTTGATCTGTTTCAAGCTGGTCAGAGCAAACCACAGTTGGATTATTAACTACAATTAACTTAATAAAACAAGCATTAAACAGAGAATGGTGTATTCTCTTCCTCTTCCGCTGCCTTCCATCTCCCAATGGGATGTAGATCCTAACCAACTCAAGCCTAGCCCGTTGTAGACTTATTCATGAATGGTTGGATATTGCAGCTGAAATGTTCTCCTGGATTAGGTAGCCAGCCTTATGCCAACCCTACTTAGTTGCCTCTTATGACACGCATGGTAGATTACAGGGTTACCATTTTTACATACATATATATCTTCTTCTTCTTTGCGTTCATCCGGAGTGTTTTTTTCAGATGTGATTGCGGTGTGTCTCGTTAGGCACCCTTGGGTCGAAACCCTTAGATCAACACATCCGACTTTTAGCGTGCATTTTTGACCAGGTTAGCATTCCTGGGAATATATATAAATAATGCCTTTAGTTTCACGATACAACAAATCCTTGTCTTCAACACACATAAAATCCTTAAAATCCTTTACCTTTACCATACATATAAATGACAAATGCCCTTAGTGAATTTGAACACAGAAGCCACAGACAATATGTTGCAGAATTTATTGCCTGGCATATTTCGTTGCATCTTGTCAGGTGCATACCGCAGAGTGACATGTAATCTTAAGTGGATAAATTAATTCTACTTTGGCTGAAGTAATTAACACTCATAGTCAATGTTATTGTTAAATAATCCACGTTAATTGGAAATTCAAAATAAAGCCTTTCTGGTTTGCACAAAACTGGCTGGAACCACCTGATTGCTAATGCCTTGATATATTTGATCAATTGTTTATTGTATGTCGAATGCAATGTATAAAATGCCTTATCTTTGTCAACTATATGATGACTTTTAAATAGATGTCTCGAAATTGACAAATGGATTTGTTAGAGACAAAGTAAATACAAATGCAGGTCATAAAGACCCACTTTTGTCAGTGGCGAAACATTGAAAGCATGTCTGGTATGGGCATATCACATGTCATGACCACTCCCCAGGGAATAGCTGAAAACAAATGAATAAAGGAAATGCAGAGAAAACCCTGGATGTATAACATTAACGATGGAGTATGTCCTAACTTCAACGTGTTGCAGAAAACAGAGAGTAGTGGAGGACTTTGATTACAGATGCTCCCATCATTACCTCCCATGACCCACATCTGGCATTATGGGATGAAATGATGAGCTGATTTTTCTCTATATTCCTGGGTAGAAGCGGATAGAAAGAGGTGATACAATGATACATTACCTGGAAATACGCATGGAGACCCAACCTTCTCTGCTCCAATATCTTTGTGTTCCATTTCAAGACTTTCTTGGGTGGAAACTCTGGTGTTTTCATGACTTTCTTCAGCTGTTGTATGAGATAATAAAATTGTCTCTATTCATTAACTGTACCAAACAAAAAGTAGGCTGGACCAAACATGGTGCAAAATCAAATCAACAAGCATTATAATGCAAATTTCTGCTCATTGAAATTGTGGAAGATACACAAAACGAAACAAATAACACAATGACCCTAGTATGGCAATATATCGTCCTTGTGTCCAAATGGGAGGTCACATTTGGTGATATATCAGTTAACTGTCCTTCTTCTGGTCACATGACCTACACAGAAGCCACATGGCCTAGGGGTTTATCATGCTCGTATTTAACCGTCGAGTGTTGGGCGCGCTCACCAAACCTGACACCCCACATTGTAACAATGGCTTTGGGTGTAGGAGTGCAATTGGGAGGGTACAAGCCTTACCTTAGTGCGAGAAAATGCAACCTAAAGACCTAATGTCATGGCAGGGCAGACCAGACTCTAAGCCATGGTCGGCAACTGTTCTAGGATGGAAGCTCCGATAGGCGGACAGTAAGAGAATTGCTTTGCTGATCCGGCAGCTTCTGCAGCTTGTCTTGCTACAGATGTATTAGTGTTACCTTTCCTCTGGAGTAAACTAGGCAGGCCAAGAGAGGGATCATGCTGCATGGGCAACACATGGTCTCTAAATTCGGCCCAGGCTTTGAGCTATGGAGAAGTATAACTCCATTTTACAAACTATCATCTGTCAAGACGACCAGGTGCCAGTCAGTCACTTAACTGTGCACTGATGGCGAAGGTAGTTGGTTCATTCGACACACTGGCCTGTTGCACTTAAATGCTGACTTCTCATTCAGAAAGAGATGGCAAACTACTGCACGACGTTCCCACTGGTGACTCTGGATAATTTTGTCCTGGTCGCATGGCCTTACGTGCCGGCGATGCATCTTTCAAATGTCTGTCCTATCAACTGTCTATGGTATGTAACATGCTTACCATGTTTGTAATGGGTAACAGGGAATCAGGGTTCAAATCCGGAGAGGGAGCATGAGAAATAGCTACCACATCCAAGGAAGGAAGCAGGTGCACAACTTACCCACTCCCGGTATGGGGAGGTAGTGACGAAAAATAACAATACAGGACTCTATCGAGGCCCAGTAACTGGAATGAATACACTTTAAACCCTTTAACAGGGATCTATTGGAGGGCAAGTCTGGTGCCAGCAGCCATGGTAATTCCAGCTCCAATAGCGTATATTAAAGTTGTTGCAGTCAAAAAGCTCGTAGCTGGATCTCAGTTGCAGGCGGGCGGTCCGGCTCGTGCTGGTTCACTGCCCGTTGTTCCTGCCCTAGCATCTGCCGGCTCTCTCCCATAGGTGCTCTTCGCTTGGTGTCCAGGGTGGCCGGCGCGATTACTTTAAAAAATTTAGATCGTTCAAAGCAGGCCTCGGCTGCCTGAATAATGGTGCATGGTATAGTTAGTCAGTTAGTCGCAGCTCCAACTTCACAGCAACGGGTCGTCCCCATTATGCTCCGTTCCTGTGCCAGTGAATATCACAGAAAACGCTCCCCACTGCCCAATGTGAAAAGTGGAAAAGACAGGAGTCTCGACAAACAACAGCCCGCACAGATACACTGTGCATAATGCCGCCACCAGAATGTCAACACAATAGTCCCCCACAAAACACCCAGTTCATTTCTGATGGAATCGGCAGTCATTTTCCCATCTGGATGTTTCCTAGATGTTCACCCACACAGTCCATGAAATACAGTTCATCGTCGATGGCAGTGGCAGTCAACCAGAAGCCCAGCAGCCACGCATTTCTGCATAAGGCAAAAACCGGTCAACTCTGGGACATAGCCATCTGCCATCGCTCCGAACATGCAGTCACGTTCCAAAAAACCTCGGGCAGATTCAAAAGCATTTCACACGAAACTCAACGCTCACAGTGTCGCGCCATGCACTCACTCAGTAGCAGGGCGACGCAACCATCAAGCCTCCTTAGTCGCCTCTTATGACATGCGTGGTAGGCTGCAGTGTTGCTATTCTTTGCTTCCCTTATGGGCCCCAGCAACACACGGGAGGGTGCATGGAATAATGGAATAGGACCTCGGTTCATAATGGAATAGGACCTCGGTTCTATTTTGTTGGTTTTTGGAACTGGAGGTAATGATTAACAGAGACAAATGGGGGCATTCGTATAGCGGCGTTAAGGGTGAAATTCTTGGATAGCCGCAAGACGAGCTACTGCAAAAGCATTTGCCAAGAATGTTTTCATTAATCAAGAACGAAAGTCAGAGGCGCGGTGACTATCAGATACTGTCATAGTTCTGCCCATAAACGATGCTAACTAGCAACCCTAGTGACAAAGTGAAGCGAAATGGAATATACCTTGGCTAGCATATCCATAGCATGGTTCAGACAGCAATGGCAAACTAGTGAACATAAAACTTGCCAAGACATCAACAGCAGCTGAAAAATGCTGCTGTTGACTGCAATGTCCTGTAAAGGATATGCGAATAATAAAAAAAAACATATCCAATGTGTATAAAGTCTGAATCATTTGCAAGGTGCCACTACATGCTTGGTCCAGACACTTGTTCTATGGCTCTCAGCTGAGGGATTTGGCTGAACGCTTCTAAATCAAAATCCCCTGGATATGAGGACCTGGCTGTTGCATCGAAGGGAGATGCTGAGCCAGCAGTATGTGCAGCCTCCTTGTTCCTTTCATCTGAAAATACTGTGTGGGCATTAATTGTGGAAAAGCATCCCAGTGGCACAAAATGGAATATTGTGTGGCTAGCAAATCCATTATGTGGAAAGTCTGAATCGAAAGCCCATGTGACGTGCTGGCGACATGAAAGAAAAAAAAAATGTCCCAGTGGTACGAAACGAAATACTGCTTGACTAGCAAATTCATTATGTGGAAAGTCTGCAATGAAAACCACTGTGTGGGCATCATTAAAGATGGAAAATGTATCCCAGTGGCACGAAATGGAATATTGCTTGGCTAGCAAATCCATTACGTGGAAAGTCTGAATTAAAGGCTCCCTGTGTGGATGTCATCTGCAGACTGATCTCTCCTGATTTCCGGAGGAACAGCCTGTGGTGGACTGAGAGGCCCAATATGCAGAAGTGAAGCTAAGCAGCCATGTGCAGGACGTGACGATTTCTTATGCGAGCCCAGTACCAGAGCACTGTGTGTCGACTCTGCAATTATGGAAGCCTCCTTGGATGGCGGGGAATTCCCTGCCTTCCCTTGAGGGCTGACCGGGATGTTTTGGGCCATTCTAACTTGACCAGCTGGGATGTAGGTGACACCACAAAAGTGACGAGCCGACTGTCCTTCAAAACACCTGGGAAGGTTAACCCGGTCAACAAATGCCCACAGAAGTCAGTTGTATCGACCTAAAGGCACAGTTATCGCAGATCTGCTGTAAACAGGCACAGCACAATTATGTCCGAGAGGGAGTCATCCGAAACAAGACTCCAGATGAACGCAGAAGAAGAAAAAGAAGAAGATATTTGTGATAATTTGTCTTTGTGTCTTAGTCGCTTTCAAAACATTTAAGATTATTGAATTTGGATGTTGAAGAAATTTTCAGCATTCTTTAATGAAACCGCATCTCTGGAGCTTCTACTGATTTCTTTGCCTTTATGCCCACAACTGTAGAAGAATGGGTTCCAGAGATTAAAAATACCAAGAAGTAGATAGCCTGACATCAACAACCTCTAACAATGACACATGTTCACACTAGTCAGGGCAACACACTTGGTACTAAGACATAGCTTCAGAGCAAGAAGTAAGCACAAGACATTCTGTTTACATAGCTTCAGAGCAAGAAGTAAGCACAAGACATTCTGTTTACATAGCTTCAGAGCAAGAAGTAAGCACAAGACATTCTGTTTACATAGCTTCAGAGCAAGAAGTAAGCACAAGACATTCTGTTTATGTGACTTTAGAGCAAGAAGTAACCACAAGACATTCTGTTTACATGGCTTCAGAGCAAGAAGTAAGCAAAAGACATTCTGTTTACATGACTTCAGAGCAAGAATTAGCACAGGACATTCTGTTTATTTGACATGAGAGTAAGAAATAACCATAACTCATTTTGTTTACATGACTTCAAAGTAAGCATGTGTAAATACATAATTTTGTAAACATACCTGCTTGTGCAGCTCCTCAAACTCTGAGTATCTCTTTTCAATTGTGTAATGCCGACCCGATATCCACACATCTACCAAGAACACCTGAATAATCATTAAAAATTAATGTCCTCAATATGTTTTCATTTGTTTTTAAAATACTATGTAGAAATTTCATGAGCTTAATTATTATATGTCAAGGTCCCGTAGGGGATAGAGAAGAGGACAGACGTTAGAGATAGGGATATGGGGTGAGTACGGGAGAAAGAGAACTGTCTAGATGATGAAGACAGGACTGTACCCGCGAAGGACAGGGTCCCCTTGAATAGAACTACGCAGTACGCCTAGCTTCAACCAGGCGTATGCGAGACATATGACTTCCCACGGGTTGCACGAGGGGCAAACACCTCGTAACCACCGGGCAGTCGAGGAGAAGCCAGACGGGCTTTGGACATGACAGAGAGAGGATGCATGACTGAGAGTGTGACAGGATAGACTATACATAGGACTTCAGGGCCATTAACTAGCTGAGCCGTTTGACTTGTGCTTGTGTGTGTGGCTGTGATACGGGAGCGGAGTAGCTGTATCGTAACGTATTGCATTGCCACATTATTGCTATATTGTGAATTAGTGCGAGAACGAACATTGTAATGATAGTTGAGACATTATTGTATGATTATATCATAGAGTAATAAATCATATCTTATTGACTCATGTGTTTATGTCCCATCTATGCTCGTACTATCTACCTGTCTTGAACCCTTCACCTTCTAATACCCCAAAGATGCTGACACTGCTGCCCTCTATCCTTCGCTGGGAAAAAAGGTCATCAACCAAACCTCAGCAAGCCATCCTATCTTGTGCATCCCCTGCAGCTCCATCCTTGTTCTCCCAATGTTATTCATCTCTGTCTGTAATTCTCTTCTCCATGTATGCTTAGGTCTCCCGCTATTTCATTTCCCTTGTGGGTTCCAGACAAGAGAGTGTCCAGTTACATTGCCCTCAGGTTTTCTCAGTGTGTGTCCTATCTTGTAGGTTCCAGACAAGAGAGTGTCCAGTTATATTGCCCTCAGGTTTTCTCAGTGTGTGTCCTATCTTGTAGGTTCCAGACAAGAGAGTGTCCAGTTACATTGCCCTCAGGTTTTCTCAGTGTGTGTCCTGTCTTGTGGGTTCCAGACAAGAGAGTGTCCAGTTATATTGTCCTCAGGTTTTCTCAGTGTGTGTCCTATCTTGTAGGTTCCAGACAAGAGAGTGTCCAGTTATATTGCCCTCAGGTTTTCTCTGTGTGTGTCCTATCTTGTGGGTTCCAGACAAGAGAGTGTCCAGTTACATTGCGCTCAGGTTTTCTCAGTGTGTGTCCTATCCAGCGCCAGTGTCATTTCTTCACCTATTTGTTCACTGAGATTTGTTTAGTTCTCTCTATAAGCTCTACATCGGTATCTAAAACCTGACAGAAGCTTACAATACACCAGGAAATAAACAACTGAACACTGAAGTTAAATGCTAAAATTAGTATAATATAAATATTAATAACTACCAGACATCGTGCACATACTACACTACTTACTACTACTAGTACTGGACATTCAATATTTAGAAAGGACTAATTGGGTTAAATTCTAATGGGCATTCAATATTTAGAAATGACTAATGAATTTTGGTGTGACTATACACAAAATTTTGTGAGTAGTACGAGCCGCTATACACAAAAATTGGTGGCTGGTCACGTGATTATTCGGCTGGTCACGTGATGTCTACTTCCTTTTGACTACATAATTAATGTTTGTGGAACTATCATTGTGTTCTCGGTAGTGTAGTGGTTAGTATCTCCGCCTGTCGCACGGGAGACTGGGGTTCGACTCCCCGCTAGCAATTTAAAAAAAAAATTTTTAAATTTTAATTAGTCAATCAGGTGACGTCTCCACAATGAAGGTTGGCTGCAATGGATCTCCAACACTGTCTGTCTTTCACCTTGGCTGTACATTCTGTCAGGCTGATGTTCATCCATCTCTTGATGTTATCTTCCCACTTGTATCGTTGTCTACCTCTTGCTCGCTTGCCCTCAACCTTGCCCTCCAGTATGGTTTTTATAAGAGTATCATGTCTTTTAACAATAACATGGCCGAAATATTTCACTTGCCTCCTCTTTATTTCTTCCATCAACTCTCTCTCTCTTCATTCCCAGTTTTTCTAGAACCTCTGCATTTGATTGTTTTGTTTCCATGAAATACGACATATTCGTCTGTATATCCACATCTCCAGGGCTTCTAAGCAACTTTCTAGTTGCTTGTATTAGGAACTAAAATATCGAACTGAGAAACTCGAAGCATCTGAATAAAGTGTTCTCTATGGATCTGCGGTAGCTGCCGGGGGGCGCATCCCCCAGGCAACGAAGGAGTGATCGAGTCTCGGATGAATCCAATAGATGTCTTTGTTTAATGTGAATTTTATTTGCCAAATAAAATATCACTGTACGTAGAGTGTGTCCTTGTCGACAAATATTGTCTCTGTGAGGTTTGAAGAAAAAGAACTTGCAAAAAAAAAAAAGACAGACGAGAAGAGAGAATAATAGTCTTCTTCAAATTTTTGTGAATAGCGGCTAGTACTATTCACAAAATTTTGTGCCGAATAATCACGTGACCAGCCACTAATTTTTGTGTATAGCGGCTCGGACTATACACAAAATTTTGTGTATAGCTTCTCCCAATTAATTTAGCCGTACTCCGTGGCCAAAGGCTTGCGAATGCGGTTCGTGAGCAGGGTACCAGGCGTTCGACACTCAGCCGCGACCGATTTGTGCAGCAGACCGTGTCGCGTTGTGTTATAACGTGTTGGTATGAGTATGAGAGCCGGTCGTTCAGAAGCAATGGCAAACTACTGAACGTAAAAACTTGCCTAGTACATCAACAGCAGCTGAAAAATGTTGGTGTTGACTGTAATGTCCTGCAAGGGATATGCAACATTTAAAAAAAAAATTATATTAGACTATACTGTTATCATTGCAGTACCAGAAGTAACTTAAGAGTAAGAGTGGATATATATAAAAAAAAGTCGTGAAACAGATTCAAAACGGGGCCACCAGACTTCCTCCTCAATTCAATATACTCACGGTGTATGAATCCTCGTCCTCTTTCACTTTTCGGAAACTAGGAATGCTGACACGTAGAACCATCTTATATAAGCGAAAGTCTTGATGTCTACAACATTATCGCCTACAACACTTCTACAACATCCAACACCAGGATCACAGGCGTCGGTGGTATGGCTGTCCTCTCTTCACAACAATCGTATGCTCTAAAATATTGGATCGGATGTCAAATTTGTAACACTAATTAATTATTAAATATTTAAGCAATAGATCTTTAGTAAATACGGCTAGTATTATATTGATATGACAATATATATATATATATATATAAAAAAAAAAAAATTACAAATTCAGTGCCACACAAAAAGTAGGGTTGGACCTAACAAAAATGGATGGCGGAAAATGTGAATTAGGGGTTCTTCACAGTTGTGACTTAAAAGTTGATGGATCATTATATATCAAATTAAAGGGGGAGGCATAAGAAAACTATCGTATATAAGCGATGGCAGATACGGAAAGTCGCCTAGGACGATTAGTAATCCCACGAAACTCAATCAGTTAAGATCCTGTGGCAAAGCGAAAAGCACAAACTAAAACACACATATAGGGTCAATGTCAAATATAAACATGTGTTTTGTACTTGTTTCTCAACAGAATCAGAACATGTCTTATTTTACATTCGGCGCCACAAAAAGTCCTTGCTGTGTTGGCAGCCATAGTGGATGTAACGAAGACATAAACAATAGATTGCACGATTTTTACCTGGAATATTTCGCTGCATCTTGTCAGGTGCATACTGCAGAATTCACACAAAATAAAGTGAAATAACTGGATAACTCCTTCAAGCTGAAATATACACATGTTCGCACAGTAATGTCGATTGTCTACCACGGTAATTTTAAACTGACTAACATGTCACTAAATGCTGTGTATATGCTGCGTTCAGTTACTGAACGGTCAAGCCGTTTGACTCGGGCTCCGAAGGTTGTGGGTTCGATTCCGAGATGTGTCCTTCAGTTCACGAGTGAAATTTTTCGGAAACTCCTGTGGGTCGTCGCTAGAGCTACGGATTTCGTGCTTTGTGTGACGCTTTCTGCGCTGCGGAAAGAGACCGAGCCATATGGGATAAAACCGGTGCAATGAAGTCGACCCTGTCGACTTTTAAGCGATTTTTTTAAATACTTAACTTTAAAAAAGTCGCTTAAAAGTCGACATTCTATAGAAGTAAACAAAGATATACATCTTTGCTTTATTGACTACACAAAGACTTTCAATAGAGTAAGACATATCAACATGGTAGACATGCTTGCACATTCACAAATTGATGGGAAAGACATTAGACTTATAAAAAACATATATTGGAAACAACAAGCTGCCATAAGGATTTATAATGAAGTGGGGCAATATCAGCCTATTAAGAGAGGTGTTACGCAGGGATTTGTACTGTCTCCAGATCTTTTTTTCCTATACAGTGAAAATATTTTCAGAAATGTAGAAGATATAAATGGAATCAGCATTGGAGGACGAAACATCAATAACATTAGATATGCAGATGATACATTATTGATTGCAGACAATGAGCAGGATCTGCAACAATTAGTAGATGCGGTTTTTGCATACAGTGAACAATTGGGATTAGAATTAAATTGTAAAAAGACACAGATTATGGTCGTCACTAGGAAAAATGAAATACCACAATGTAATATACATGTAAATGGGAATATTCTTCAACAAGTGAATCGGTACAATGTCGATTGTCTACCACGGTAATTTTAAACTGACTAACATGTCACTAAATGCTGTGTATATGCTGCGTTCAATTGTTGAACGGTCAAGCCGTTCGACTCGGGCTCCGAAGGTTGTGGGTTCGATTCCGGGACGTGTCTTTCAGTTCACGAGTGAAATTTTTTGGAGACTCCTGAGGGTCGTCGCTAGAGCTACGGATTTCGTGCTTTGTGCGACGCTTTCTGCGCTGCGAAAAGAGACCGAGCCATATGGGATAAAACCCGTTGCAATGAAGTCGACACTGTCGACTTTTTAAAAGTTATTGAACATACTATAGAAGTAAACAAAGACATACATCTTTGCTTTATTGACTACACAAAGACTTTCAATAGAGTAAGACATATCAACATGGTAGATATGCTTGCAGATTCACAAATTGATGGGAAAGACATTAGACTTATAAAAAAACATATATTGGAAAGAACAAGCTGCCATAAGGATTGATAATGAAGTGGGACAATATCAGCCTATTAAGAGAGGTGTTACGCAGGGATGTGTAATGTCTCCAGATCTTTTTTTTCTATACAGTGAAAATATTTTCAGAAATGTAGAAGACATAAATGGAATCAGCATTGGAGGACGAAACATCAATAACATTAGATATGCAGATGATACAGTATTGATTGCAGACAATGAGCAGGATCTGCAACAATTAGTAGATGCGGTTGTTGCATGCAGTGAACAATTGTTATTAGAATTAAATTGTAAAAAGACACAGATTATGGTCGTCACTAGGAAGGACGAAATACCACAATGTAATATGCATGTAAATTGGAATATTCTTCAACAAGTGAATCGGTACAATTATCTCGGAACAGTCATAACATCTGATGGAGATGCCTTGTAGAGATTAGAACAAGAATCGCCAAGGAGAAAGTAGCCTTTAGCAGTATGAAACACATACTGACCAATAAAAAGATGTCAACTGAAACGAGAAAAAGAGTGTTGAGGTGCTACATAGAGCCTGTTCTTTTGTATGGATGTGAAACTTGGACAATGAGCAGTCAAGCTGAAAAACATGCAGAAATGTGGTTTCTGAGAAAAATGCGAAGAATACCATGGACAGACAGAAAAAAAACTAATGACCAAGTACTACAGGAGACAAATGAAAATCGTAAATTGATTAGAGAAATTAGACGTAGACAGTCAAAATTCTTTGGACATATTATGAGAAGAAATTGATTGGAGAACTTAGTGACAACTGGCAAGATCGAAGGGAACAGACCAAGGGGAAGACCGAGAAGTACATACCTGGATGGCTTAGCAACATGGCATGGTCGAGACAGGAATACTGATCTGATCCACGACTCTGGTGATCGAGTGAAATGGCGAGTCATGACCGCCAACGCTTTCCGGCATGGCACATGATTGATTGATTGATTGAACATGTCTTTCTGCTTGCACAAAGCCGGCTTACGTCGGTTAATCATTATAACTTCTGCAAACTTTAGCAAGCGACTCTTTTGTGTGTTGAACAACACACGGAAGGCACTGTCTCTCTCCATCACATGGCCGCTGTCCAGCACATGCCTCGCGATCGATGAAGCAAGAATGTTCCGGTGTGTCGGCCTACCTAGGCTACCATCGCATGTGTGTAGTGTCTTGTCAATCCAGTTAGGAACGTGTTCAACAACCCTGCTGTGTAACTGCGGCTCTGTACTGCCGATGTAGGTGGACTCGGACCTGCACGTAAATTTGTAAATACAATTGGATTTGGCGTACAAAGCTACAGGTTCTGTTACTGCTGGGGGGGGAATCTGCGTGGTTCTGTACCTGATAACTGGAGTTGCAGCACAGAATGTTAGGCCGACAGCAATGATGAGCCGGTCCCTGCAGACGTTGCATTACGTCATCCCCTCGGAAAGTTAGCTGGATGAATAGATTGAGTGTAGGGACTGTAGTTTCTTCTGGTTTTGGTTTGGGCTGTTGGCAGTGGCGCTTTATAATTCGCCTTATAATTCTGGCGCTTTATAATTCTGGATATCCTAATGACACGTAGAGCAGACGGCACAATTCAAAGATCGGTGTACCGCAAAGAAACATGGACTGGCCAATACTTAAATTTTCAGAGCTTCACACCTATCCAGTACAAACAGGGCTTAGTACGGACCCTGTTTGACCGTGCTAGGAAGATATGCACCCAGGACACACTGACAGAGGAATTTGAAACTCTGAAGAATGCCTTAAACCTGAATGGGTACTCACGTAGGGTTGCCAAATCTTGTAAGTGAGAAACCGGGACATTTCTCCCAGAATAAAAGATGCCAGTTAGTTGCATATCCTTTACAGAACCTAGCAGTCAACCCCAGCATTTGTTTGAATGTTCGCGATTCCTGGGCAAGTTTACGTTCAGTAGATTGTCACTGCTTTCTGAACGACCGGCACCCTAACCATTTCATTTAAAAAAAAAAAAAATAACGCAAGGCGGTATGCTGCCAAATCTCCCGCAGCTGTGTTTCGACCGCGGTATGCGGGATTGTGAACTACGTCCATAACCTCTTCGCCACGGAACATGCAAAAGTTGTTAAACACATTAATAATATCTTTCATCATCATCATCAATTGGCGTGGACGTCCGTGCATCTCCACAGATCTCTGTCCTTACTGCCCTTGACCAACTTTGTTGATGCATTTCCTTCATGCCACCGTCTCAGTCCTATGGACGCAGTTCGTAAGCCCGCATACCCGCGTTCCAAACACAGCTATGTTGGTTTTTTATGAAATGGTATGGGTGCCAGTCGTTCAGAAAGCAATGGCAAACTACTGAACGTAAACTTGCCAAGAGATCACAACAAAAAATGCTGGTGTTGACTGCGACGTCCTGTAAAGAATATGTAACTAACTTAACATCCAGCATAATTTCTTTCAGTCCATCCAACATCATTTCTCTCATTCAATTCAACATCATTTATCTCAATCCATTAAGCAACATTTCTCTCAATCAC
Organism: Cepaea nemoralis; assembly: GCA_014155875.1. Classification (NCBI taxonomy): domain Eukaryota; kingdom Metazoa; phylum Mollusca; class Gastropoda; order Stylommatophora; family Helicidae; genus Cepaea; species Cepaea nemoralis. The sequence continues at coordinate 158,277 of JACEFZ010024924.1, read as the reverse complement.
TTAAGCAACATTTCTCTCAATCCATCTGGCATAATTTCTCTCAGTCCATACAGCACCCCTTCTCTCAGTCCATCCAGCATCATTTCTGGCATTCCACCCAGCATCATTTCTCTGACTGCCTCTATTTCCTGTACCATGAATCTTTCTATAATTATTTTAATTAATTTAATAAATAAAAATAATTATTATTACAAATTTTAATTTTTAAAATTAAAATTCAAAAATTTAAAAATTAAAATTAAAATTGTTAAAAATGTATTTTAAAAAAAAATAATTATTTAAATTAATATATTATAGTCTATGTCTTCTAACGCCTCTATTTTTATTATAGGAACAAATAACATTGTCTTATAGTTTATATAATGTTCTACTTTCATTAGACTCTTTGAGGCAATCGTTATTAGTTATTCTGGCCACAAGTTGAACATTTCTTCAGTAGAAAATAGAGAAATAGTTAAATTTAATTAACTGTTCCATGTGACAGGAAAAACCGGAACATTTTTACGTGCCGAACGCATTATTTTAGGGACAGAGAATTCTTCCTCTTCTTCTTCAGCGTTCCGAGCCATTGAGGTTCTTTGCTGCAGATAAAATCCGTCTCCATTCGTCTCTCTGGTGGACCTTCTCTTGCCAGTCGTTGATTCCAAGTGCTTGTAGGTCTGTATATGTATTATCTCTCCACCGCCTTCTTGGTCTACCTCGGGGTCTACAGTCATTTATTTCCTGAGTGTAAGCGAGCTTTGTTTCCCTATTATCTTCCATTCTTTCTATATGCCCCAGCCATTGTAGTCTATTAACCTTTGTGATACCAGTGATTAGCGGGGACTTAAACAGATCATAAATGTCTTTGTTACTTCTTCTTTTCCACTCTCCACTTTGTGTATCCCTAATGGGTCCAAAGATGCGTCTTAAAATTTTGTTCTCAAAGGTTTGTAACAAGGCTTCGTCTCCTTTCGTTGTACTCCAGGTTTCAGAGCCATACAGCACAACTGGTCTGATCAGTGTTTTGTATATTGTGATTTTGGTGTTACGAGATAGCGCATTTGATTTTAGTAGATGTTGTAGTGCATAGTATATCTTATTTCCAGAGTTGATTCTAGGACAGAGAATTATTTCATTAAAAATCGAGAATATTCCGGAAAACCGGGACGTCTGGCAATCATAGGATCACGCCTTCGGTCGTTCCTACTCAATTCATTTTCTGGTACCAATTTAAGATTGGGTCGACCTGGAAACTCAGTCAGTTTAATAAATATTATTCCTTTAAACAAAAAAAAAATGAAATTATGTGAGCATTGGAACATAGTGGCTACGTGAGCGGCAGCCTTGCGTCTAGACCAGTGGCTCTCAACCTGTTTTGGCCCATGCACCCTGTCACATGCCTGTGTTCAGTGGCATTAAGGTGAGTGGCCGTACAATATAAACAGTTCACGAGGTGAAAGGGCATTCACCGGAAAGAAAATATAAGGAGATAAACGGGGTTGGGTGTAAGGTAGAGGGGCTGCAAGAAGAGGCAGACAGTTGGAGCAGTGAGGTGGTGTTTGTGTGGATCATTGTGAGGGGGCATAGAATTGTTTAAAATGACAGGGACAAAGATTGACGGGGCAGTTAATGTTTGAACTCCGAGCTGAGAGGGAGTTGAGTGTAGACCAGACCAGGAGAAGGTCATTGTCTGATAAAGTGAAGAATTGTGACGGAGTTTTGGAAGATAACTCCGCACTGTGGGTTCCAGGGATAGTGAGTGGAATTCGAGACCCATAGGGGGTTACTTTGAGTCGGGCCTAGAGAGAGGCTAGTATACCTGTCGTGTGGGACGATATTTTAGTAGCCTTGAGAGGCAGTGTATTCGACGTGTTCCATCGGGGATGGAGATATATTCTTAGAGAATTATTGTTCCTGGATTTATATGCTACATGTGTCTGTGTTAATTCATCATTAAAGGAATATTATGTGCGCAAATTAACGCTTGTTCACTGACTGGTGTTTGGGTGTGATGCATCTTGGTTAATCTGTTGTTCAACCTCATATTGTTACAAGGACATACCCTAGACACAACCATAGCCACTCTATCTGTCACTTAGTCAACATTCACTTTGTGACAGAGAAGATTTTTGAGGGCTGTCCGATCTTGGACTTCGGTATTTTACATCAGTACGAATCAGTTCATTAAGCGCAACAACATGGTTTTCCAAGTTCAATCCAGTAATGGCCAGTAGGCGAAGACAGGATTACAAACCACAGCTGCATTCGGTCAAGGAACACCGTGCAATATTGAGATATCTGTGGGCTCTTCGCTGAAAGAGAGGAGTTATTATCTGTGACTTAGTTCCATCAATTTAGACAGTACTGCGTCAAGAAATTAACAGCAACTCTTTGGTGTGTATAAGACGCCACATCCAAGAAAAACTGTCAGCGCGCGGGGAAAATGCGCGGCGGAGGTCACAGGCGAGCAGTCAGTTCACGTCAAGTCCACTACAGGTAAATTAACGGCGGTCAGCACGCATAAACAGACGAGGCGGGGACGCCAAGAATTAACGCAGGACAAATCGACCGGGAGAGTCGATTGGAGTAGCAGGGGTGTTTGGTCAAGGACAGCACAGGTAAATTCGAGTGGACAAAACAGTGTTTGTAACAAGTGCGGTCAGTCCTAAAGTGTGTGTGTTTGACAGGATTGAACCAAGGATTGAAGAAAATCAAAGATATTGACAGGTGTGTGTGTGTGCTGGAGGCAATCGCACTGTGTTGTTGCAAGTTGACTGGTCAAGATTATTCGACGCAGTAAATAGGACGGGTGGGTACACCAGCGTCCAGGTACTGGGGAAGTACATGTTTGGAAAACAGAGAAAAATTGGCAGTCGCTGATTTGACGGACAGTTGACTGAAGGGGATAGTAACAGTACCCCTACCGCAGCCGGGTGGGGCTGTCAAGTGTTTGTGTGAAAACTGTGTTACGGAGGAATTTTTCACTGAGAGTGATAAAGAGAAATTGAGGTGTCCGGCAAGGTCAAGGCCGTGGACAGTGGAAAGTTACTGAGATGTTCCATAGTGGAACTGGATAAACAAGCTGGTTTTGTGTGAAACTAGACTTTATGTTCGGCTTTGTTAAAAGCCCTTTGTGTGCATTACCTTATAATCAGCAAACATTTTGTCAACGATTGATGACGTGGCATCTCCGCGAACATAGTTGCATACAGTTGCCAAAAAGAACTGGCGGTACAGAGTGAAAGCGTTGAACATTTATTGCCATTATTTTGGTCTTTTCTTTTGGTGAATCTATAACATATATGATACAGCAAAGCGCCATCTCCGCAACGAGAGTAACATCATATCGAAAGAACACTTTGGATAATTATTATTACCGTCAACGTGTCCGACAGTGGGAACTTTTGATCACCACGTGAATTCAGGAACCACTCAACAAAACAACAAGTCGCTTTGAAATCTAGCGTCGTAGACATTGAATAAAAAGAACTTTTGGCGACGGATTAGTGGGCACATATTTATCGGCCAACGATGTGGACATTCTGTTTGCTGCTCATTGTCTTATAAATATTGTTTTCGGTTGTTAAGCTGTTACTTGTATGTGGTCCAGTGTTTGTCAAGAGTAGGGGATTTGTTGGGGTGTTTCTCGAGAGTCGGGATACAGCACAATAATTTATTTGTCTTTCTGGTGCTTACGATATTTTTGTAAGAAAAACGTTAATGAGTTGACGTATCGTGCAGGGGCATTGAAATAGTCTTAACCAATATCTAGAGCCGAGTTGTCTGACGTCAGATCTGTGTATATTTTCAGTATATATTCTTTTTCTTTCTCTCTTTCTTTTCGTTATATTTACATATAATATTTGTTGTGTTCGGATATATGTTTTTATTGTGATCTTTCGTCATTTCTGCTGTCTAGTGGTCGTGGTCAATTTATATTTTTATTTTACGCGCACTGTGGGTGTCTCTACACAAGCTTGTGGTTGTTACTGTGGTTTATTTCTGTGTCATCATCGTCTCCGTGTACTCAGCTTGTGAAGTCTAGCGTTGGATAGTCATCACTTAGTGTTATCATCCATTTGTGTGTATATGTTTTTATATGTATGTTTAACAATATTTCCAGGGACTTCATGAACTTTTGGTCATAGATATAGGGAGTATAGGTGATACTTCCCACCCCACTACCTAGTGCTTATAGAGTGACTGGGTGAGTACAGAGTGATATTGGAGCACTACGGATTTACGTACACAGGGAGTGCGGGTGTACTTAGGGAAGTGACACAAAGACTAACAGCAGAGTCTTTACATTTATAGTTGGCTGACAGACAGCAACGTGTCCACAAGTACAAGATGCCTACTTTAATGGATTATATTGAAGCAGGTGAAAGAATAGGTCTGAAAGGTAAAGAGTTACAGGAGTATGCAGAAGCGAAAGAACAAAAGCAGACGGAAAGAGAGGAGAGGCATAATGAACGCGAGGCAAAGCGTCTACAGGAAGAGAAAGAGACGCAAGTAAAACTAGCTGAAATGGAAAACAAGCGTCTACAGGAAGAGACACAAATGGAACTTGAAAAGTTAAAACACACAAATGCGGTGGAAATTGAGAAAGAGAAGATTAAGATGGAAGCTGAAATTGCTCTCAGAAAACTAGAACTGTCTTCGAAGGGTCAAAGTGAGGAAAGCAGAAAACCTTCGCAGTCGTCACAGAGATTAAAACTGCCATACTTTACGGACCGAGACAACCTTGAAGCTTATCTTGGACAGATATCAGGCATCAGCGAAAGTGTTAGGCATCCCCGAAGAACAGTATGCTATTAGACTAGGAGAGCTTCTTACGGGCAAGGCACTAGACACCATGTTCAATTTACCTGTAGAAGAAAGGAACAACTACACTATCTTACGTCAACGTTTGCTGACAAAGTTCCAACTAACTGAGCATGGATATAGAACAAAGTTTAGACAGTTAGGGCCAGAGACAAATCAAGATTTCACAGACTTTTGTTAACACAGTAAAGAATACATTTAACAAATGGATGGAGCTTGCAGAAGTAGGGAAAGATTTTAATAAATTAGTAGATCTAATGTTAAGAGACAAGGTAGTATCTGCATGCAATTCTAATTTAGTGGCTTTCTTCGAGGAACGTAAGCCAAAGGACATAGACACAATGTCACAGTTAGGGCAAAACTATATGACGGCACATCCTAACAGTTCTATTGGGAAACTAATGAGTGAGGAAATAGTCTGTGCAGCGTACACTAAACAGGACCAGAATCCAGTCATTAGACCAAGGGCGAAAAGTGTGGATTCAGCACAGAAAGGTGAGCAACAAGAACTTCAAGATAATGGTTTCCGAGGAAACAATGTTGGTAGAGTAGGACGGTACCCATATAGAAGAGGGAACTTCCAGAGACGTCCAAATTATGCCGGATGCTGGAATTGTGGGAGCTGGAGACACAAAATGGCAGATTGTGATGCACAACCATCAGATGGACCAACGAACAACAGTAAAAGGGAGATCACTTGTTTCAAATGTGGAAGGAACGGGCATGTCAGTCATCAATGTAGGATGAGAGAAACAGAGCACTCAAATGCAGCACAAGTAATTGAGACGCTGAACAATGAAGATTGTAGTGGGTGCAAACCTCTTTTTGAAAAAGACAGTCAGCCAGTCTTAATATGTGGTCACACAGTTAAAGCAGGATCAGCAGTGCATGAAGGAGGAAGTCTGAAGATGCATCATGGGTTTGTTAATGATAGGCCAGCGTTAACAATTAGGGATTCCGGATGTACGTCCATCGGGGTGAGAAAGAGTTTAGTGCAACCCTCGGATTATACAGGAAAAAAGATTAGATCCATAACATTTAATGGGACAGTAGAATACTACCCAATAGCCGTGATAACAGTAAAAACACCATACATAACAGGAAGAGTGACAGCATGTGTTTTAGACTCACCAGTGGCAGATCTCATCATAGGAAATGTTATAGGAGTTAAAGAGTGTACAGAAGAGGAAGTAGTTTATTGGGACCAAAAATATAGTGTAAGCAGTAATGAGGTAGTTACCACAAGAGAACCTAAATTAGAGAGTATAGCTGAGGTAGAAGAGGCACTTGAAGTAGACACAGGAACTCAGGAACAAGGATAGTACAGCTGAGCAGATGAGAATGGATCCCAAATATAGTGCTAGTGGCTCCCAGAGACAAGATACTACTCTGAACAAATGTTCACAAGGGTGTAGGAGAGTAGAACATAGGCAGTCAAAGAAAGGTAGATGGTGCTTCGAGAGGAAGAACAATGTTCTTACTCGCCGCTTTTCAGATAGTGGAACTGCACGTGGGCAAGTAGCAGTACCTTTAGCACACAGACACCGATATACTAGAACAGCTCAGGATAGTGCATGTGCAGGGCACATAGGCATAAGGCGTATGCAGCAGAAAGAAAGGTGCCAGATATATGGGCCAAGATTGAATAAAGAGTTCAGACTAAACAGAGACTCAAGTGTAACGGTGCAATATACAGATAGGAAAGTTGAGTCAGGTCAAAAGAGTGTTCGCGACATTACTGACCCAGGGCTAGGGATAGCAAACAGATGTTGTAATTGTAGAGGTACCATGAGTGATGGGTACATGAAAGGTAGACACAGCATCGACAGGAATCAGAGGTGGGTTAATGCAAGAACAGAACCACCTGATATAGGGTCGGTACACAAATAGTATTGTGTGGTCGTGAAGTAGTAAGAGACCTGTGGGTACATAAGTATAATGCTTTTCTATGATGTATTATTATTATTATTATTATTATTATTATTATTATTATTATGTGATGTATTAGTTCATGCATTGATACAAAAGATAGAAAGATGGTTGTATTTATGTGTGGGGATTATGGGAGTTTACTATGAGTATTTGATGTATTATGTAAGTGTGGTAGCTAGAGTAAGTTGGATTTATACTACGACTACCCAGGCAATGTGTCTGGGTCACATATTTGATAAGTATTAGTCGCCCAACATTTGAAAACGATGTTTTCTTTTGAGGGTGGGGTAGTGTCACATGCCTGTGTTCAGTGGCATTAAGGTGAGTGGCCGTACAATATAAACAGTTCACGAGGTGAAAGGGCATTCACCGGAAAGAAAATATAAGGAGATAAACGGGGTTGGGTGTAAGGTAGAGGGGCTGCAAGAAGAGGCAGACAGTTGGAGCAGTGAGGTGGTGTTTGTGTGGATCATTGTGAGGGGGCATAGAATTGTTTAAAATGACAGGGACAAAGATTGACGGGGCAGTTAATGTTTGAACTCCGAGCTGAGAGGGAGTTGAGTGTAGACCAGACCAGGAGAAGGTCATGGTCTGATAAAGTGAAGAATTGTGACGGAGTTTTGGAAGATAACTCCGCACTGTGGGTTCCAGGGATAGTGAGTGGAATTCGAGACCCATAGTGGGTTACTTTGAGTCGGGCCTAGAGAGAGGCTAGTATACCTGTCGTGTGGGACGAGATTGTTGTAGCCTTGAGAGGCAATGTTATTCGACGTGTTCCATCGGGGATGGAGATATATTCTTAGAGAATTATTGTTCCTGGATTTATATGCTACATGTGTCTGTGTTAATTCATCATTAAAGGAATATTATGTGCGCAAATTAACGCTTGTTCACTGACTGGTGTTTGGGTGTGATGCATCTTGGTTAATCTGTTGTTCAACCTCATATTGTTACAAGGACATACCCTAGACACAACCATAGCCACTCTATCTGTCACTTAGTCAACATTCACTTTGTGACACACCCCTTGATCATACGTTCAGATTGTCATTCCCCTCTTTCGTATTTCCTCACTATAAATCCCCCCCCCCTTTGCCCCTACACAGTATACGTAAAAATGAAAGCTAACTTTAATAATACATACTAGATCAAAGCCTAGACGTCTACATTAAAGGTGATTTGCGGGTCTACTTACGTTATAAAACGAATTTCAGAAGGGCGAGAAGCACAGAACCGTACAGTATGAAGGGAAAAACAATATCAAATAATCGGTTCTTGTATTAACGCGATCTTGAAATAATCTTAATCCACACACAAGTGCATTGTTTGACGATCATAGAAGTAGTCGAAAGAAATCGCGACTAGAGGACACACTGTGCAAGATAAAGCAAATTATGAAATCAATATTTTGGTTATCAGTTGTGTTCTCTAGCCTCTATTTAGTTCTTCTACTTCTATGGACACCAAACAATACTTGTATGTTTATTTATGAACGGTCTTAGTGGCCTCAAAGAATTCCCCAAGGATATTTATGTATAATACGAGTCATGACATTTGATGGGAGGTGACTAGAAGATAGTAGAACAAGAATCGCCATGGCGAAGGTAACATGTTTTTAGATGGAAAACATACTGGCCAATAAAAAGACTTCAATGGCAACAAGAAAAAGAGTGTTGAAGTGCTACATAGAGCCTGTACTTTTGTATGGATGGAAGCGTGGACAATGAGTAGACAAGTTCAAAAACATCTAATGGCTGTGGAAATGTGGTTTCTGAGGAAAATTCCACAAATACCATGGGCAGAGAGAAAAGCCAATGACCAAGTTCTACAAAGAACAAATGAAACCATAAACATATTAAAGAAATTAGACGTAGACAGTCAACATTTGTGGGGTACGTTATGAAAATAAATGAATAGGAGAACTTGGTGGCAACTGACAAGATTCAGGGGAAAAGAACAAGGGGAAAGCTGAACCGCATGTCATAATAGAGACAAGAACACGGAGCTGATCATGGACTCTGGTGATCACGTGATATGGCAAAACATGATCGCCCACGCTTATCGGCATGATACATGATGATGATGGAAGCTTCATTGTCGGGAGAACCACCGCTCACTCTTCTTCGCGCACTATCCTGCCCATTTCACATACCTGACTAATTGTGTCTTCAGCTTGTGTCATCCTAGACCTGTCTCTCGTCAACCCCTTGTCTGTTGCTACATTTAAAGGTTTGTACAGGGGTTGCACTTTGTTGCAATCCTAAGATACACTAGCTATAGTGTGTTTTTTTGTTTTGTTTTGTTGCCTCAATATAAAATTCAATATCTCAGTAACCAACTGAGGGAAAATGATGAGATTTAGCATATAACCTTATAATTATGTCCACCCAACAAAAAAATTTTTGTTCTGGAAATTATACAGCAGATTTCAATGTTTGTTTATAAACGGTATATATTTTATTGCCCCCCCCCCCCCCCCCATTCATTCCATCATTTTAAGAATATTACCGCTTCAACAAGACACACCCCCGCGGTTTTTGAAATGTGTCTGCGCAGTTTTCGCTTTTGGCAGACTGAGGGAATTTATATGGGGTAGTTCAGAGGTGTCGTCAAACTGTGGGTTCTTTCATGAAACGTGATTATATAAATAAACTAGCTGGCTCGGCCCGGCTCCTGGCGGGGATCTATCTATCTATCTATCTATCTATCTATCTATCTATCTATCTATCTATCTATCTATCTATCTATCTATCTATCTATCTATCTATCTATCTATATGTCTATCTGTCTGCCTGCCTGCCTGTCTGCCGGCCGGCTTGCCGCCCACCCACCGACCGACCGACCGACCCACCCACCCAGCCAGCCAGCCAGCCACCCACCTACCTTTCTGTCTGTCTGTCCGCGCTATTAAATATTGATAAAAGTTACTGGAAAAAACGTCAGGACCATGTGTTGAAAGAGGAAGAGGACTATTGGAGAAAGGATGAATTGAATTTTATGCAACAGAGAGCAATCATCAACCTACTGGAATGTCCGACACAGATTAAGGTCTGAGCAGATCGCAGACCTTAATCTACGTACACACTTACTGGGATATTTTGCTCCAACTATTCAGACGAATTGCAGGCCCTAAACATTACAGCATCAGCATCAGCTGAAGAAACAAGAAGGAAATGAAAAATAAGGTAAGAAATATATTCCTTCTACTTTCCTGTTAATTTACAAATTATTTACCCCGTGCCTCTATAAATTCTCTGTCTTTACTAATATTACACATTGCACCCCTCTCGGGATTCTCCGTGGTGAAGTGGTCAAGCCGTCTGACTCGGGCTCCGAAGGTTGTATGTTCGATTCCGGGCCGCGTCCTTCATTTCACGAGTGCATATTTTCGGAGACTCCCGAGGGTCGTCGCTGGAGCTACGGAGTTCGTGCTTTGTGCGACGCTTTCCACGCTGCGGAAAGAAACTGAGCCATATGGGATAAAAACCCGGTGCAATGCAGCCGACCCTGTCGATTTTAAGCTAGTTCTTTCATTGCACCCACTTCCATACGAATCCGGATACGCCTTTGTGTCATCAGAATTTGCAGGTCTCCCATTACCGTAAAAATAACTTTGTTAGCAAGAAATCACTAGTTGTTCAGCAAAACATCAAAGGAATGTTGCCACGTTCAATGATTTAAGTTGTTTTTGGACCTATCAAAGACATATTCCTTGGCTGGAAAAATTTCATAACGATGCAACAGACAGTTTTCAAAATAATTGATCGTGAATGAAGGCAAACAAATGTGGACATACTATAGTATATGTTGCATAATCATAAGCGTGTTCCTTGTCATCATCATCATCAAGTGCCGTGCCGGCTGGCGTAGGCGTTCATGGCTCTCCATAGATCTCGGTCTTTGGTTTTCTAGATCAACTCTGGTGCTGATATTCCTCCATGCCACCGTCTCAATCCATCCAGCATCACTTCTCTTGGTCTACCTCTGCCTCTCTTCCCCTCGATCTTTCCAGTTGTTACGATGTTCTCCAATGCCTCTCTTCTCATCACGTGACCGAAGAAAGATGTTTGTCTCTGTCTTATTGTTGTATATAATGTTCTAGTTTCATTAGCCTGTTTCAGGCAGTCGTCGTTAGTTACTCTGGCAGTCCAAGGAATTCGCAACATTCGTCTCAGGAACCACATCTCTGTTGCTTCTAATTTCTTCTTAATTTGTTCATTTACGTTCCAAGATTCACTGCCATACAGCAAAAATGGTTCTACATAGCATTTCAGCACTCTCTTTCTTACATTCAGTGATAGTGACTTATTGCTTAAGATACTCTTCATTTTCTGAAAAGCGGCTTTTGCCTGCCCTATTCTACTCCTAATCTCTGTTGTACATCTTCCATCTGATGTTATAAATGCCCCTAGGTATCTAAAATTATCAACTTGGTTAAGGATTTTCCCTTCTATTTCTATGTCACATTTTGGTGTCACCATTTTCTTTGATATTACCATTGTTACTGTTTTCTTGATATTCAAGGAGAGTCCTTTCCTTGCACTCTCTGTTACTACAACGTCTAATAATTGTTGTAGGTCTGATGAATTATCCGCCACCAATACTGTGTCATCTGCATAGCGTATATTATTTATATTATAACCTCCAACTAGTATTCCTGTCATCTCTTTGATCTCTCTCATTATTACTTCGCTATACAGGGAGAAAAGATCTGGTGACAAGACACACCCTTGTCGTACTCCTAGCTTTATCTGTTCGTAACTACCCTCTTTATTTCCCATTTTAATTGCTGCTACTTGGTTCCAGTAAACATTCTTTATTATTCTTAAATACAGTACAGCCTTTTACAGCCTTGTACAGCACACAAATGCCGGCATGGCTTTATTTTGTATGCGTTCTAGCTTCACCAGCGTGCTATGGACAAATTAATGCCTGGAAAAGTAAACTTTGGAAGGAGGTGTACAGAGGAAATGGAAAACTAGATTGTAGATGGATTCAAATGTGCAATATATGGCAGCTAAAAGGCAGAAATATCAACTGGGAAACCCTCTGAGACCACAAAGACTGTTCATAAATAAACACACATATGTTTGTAAAGTAAGAAGCAGAGACTAGAGGATACACTGTTTATTTGTTTTGTTTTTTGCATATCCTTTACAGGATATGGCTGTCAACACCAGCATCTTTCAGCTGATTGTTGATTTCTTGGCAAGATCAGTAGTTTGCCACTGATTTCTGAGCGACCGGATCCATACTCTCATAAGTCACTGGCGCGACTCGAACCGCTTCCAGTTCTCGTGCGCTCACGTCAACCACGAGAGTATTCGGGGTTACGGAGAAAGCTGCTAACTCCTCGACCAGGGAGACCGGCAGAGGATACACTAGATAACGTACAAATTGAAATTTACCCCATCTAGAACTTGTCACCTTCAAATGACGACAGCGCCTCGCTCAAAGAACAATTGTACGTCGATGACCAACTAGTCACCCCTTGAAAACAGATGACCTCTTTAATCAGGTCTGTCGTCTACCTAAACCCACAAACATGGAATATGGACGGAATTCGTGTCTAACCATTGAAATAACACCTTAGGTCTCAGAATTTTGTTTTGGTTAATCCAGCATAGGTCAAATAACAACCACATATGATCGATTTTGTCATCTCACTCGATCACCAGAGTCACTGGACCACATTTCCACAGCCATTTTCAGCTTGACTGCTCATTGTCCACGCTTCACATCCATTCAAAAGTACAGGCTCTAAGTAGCACTTCAACACTCTTTTTCTGTAGCAATTGATATCTTTTTATTGGTCAGTTTGATGTTAATATTGCAAAAGGCTGCTTTCGCCTTGGCGATTCTTGTTCTAAACTCTTAAAGGCATCCACCAGCAGATGTTATGACTGTTCCGAGATAATTGTACCGATTCACTTGTGCATTACATTGTGGTATTTCCTTCTTCTTAGTGACGACCATAATCTTTGTCTTCTTACAATTGAATTCTATCCAAAGTTGTTCAGTATCTGCAACAATCGCATCTAGTAAATGTTGCAGATCCTGCTGATTGTATACAATCAATACTGTATAGATATTCAAGCTTAAGCTAGAAACTGGATCGCCGACAAGGACAAACGTTGATTTTCCACACTTTAGCACCTCTGTCTTATAGACCATGCCGTGTGGAGTTGGAGATCATGTCTACCTACAGCCTTCTGTATCGTGTACTGCCAATAATTTCTAATACTGATGTTCTTGCATACCATGACATCGAACTGTCCAGCACCTTCTCTCCTGTCCCCCTAGTCTCTCCACACCTCCAACGTTCCCATTGCGAGGACACACTCCAGCTGTCCCGAACTCACGACATGCCCAATGTGGACTGTCTTCGACTGATGCGAGTAACCAGTTCTCTTAGTTTCTTCACGTCTTTCAAGATATTTTCATTGCTCTTTCTATCCATCCACGGTGTCCCCGTCATTCGTGTATAAAACCGCATTTCCACATATACCATATATATATTTATACATACCTTCAACTGGTAATTGTTCATAACTCGCCCCCGTACATCAGAAATGGCTTTACGTAGCTCTTACGATGTCTTTTCTTAACTACGATTGACAAAGATAAATTGCAGAGAATATTTTTCATCTTATGAAATGCTGGCATCGCTTGCGTTATTCTACATATAGCTTTTGTAATATATCTTGCCTCTGTGGCTAAGGGCTTGTGAACGCAGGTTTGTGAGTCCGTATACCCGGGTTCGAAACACAGCGGTGCTGGTTTTTCGAAAAAGGTATAGGGGCCGGTCGTTCAGAAAGCATTGGCAAACTACTGAACGTAACACTTGCCTAGTACATCAACAGCAGCTGAAAATGCTGGTGTTGACTGCAACGTCCCGTAAGGGATACGCAACAAAAAAAATATATATATATCTTGCATCTGCTGTTATTTTATCAACTGTCATCTATTGCCTATATTATCTTGCAGTATAGGCCAGGGGGGCCTTGAGCCTGAGGAATTAAGACCGCCAGGCTAGTGCGATCGCCGCGTCTGTGCAGGTTAGGGTTTTCTTTTTGCCCCCGACAGAAAAAAATCCACACATTACCGAGGATTCGAACCCAGGTCTGCCGGAGGAAAACACGGAGTTCTTAGCCATTGGGCCAGCCGCTTCCCATCTGCTGTTGTTAAAGTACCCACGAACTTAAATACATTGACGCTTCTTCGAATAGTTCCAATCATTTTGATGTCGCATTTAGGTAGATACGTTATCTTTGTAATAACCAACAACACAAAAATAAACGAGACAAAATATATTAAAATTTCTTCTGATGTAATATATTTCCTCACCCTGAAACAAATAACAGAAACAATCACAAACTGGTGTTTAAAAATAAAATCACCACAACCAGGAATGATATTTGCATTCAGGGCATTTAAGTGTGGATAGTTCTCAGTTACATTCAATGTTAACAAGTCAAACAATATTAAATATAGTAATATTCTCGTTAAAGCTTTTAGATTAATTGTTTTGGAAAAATTTCTAGTAAAGAAAACATGATCCTGAGGTATGTATATTGAGAAATGCCGCCCTATTCAGGACGAACCTTAGCTTCAGTTGCGAATGATTAGCATATCATCACGTGGTTGTCCCTAGCTGGTCGAACACTGGCTAAGACTGTGACGTCAATGGTTTCATCTGGAGATTGTATGTCTATTGCCAGTGGCAGATTGAGCCTAAAGGAGATTGTATGTCTATTGTCAGTGGCAGATTGAGCCTAAAGGAGATTGTATGTCTATTGCCAGTGGCAGATTGAGCCTAAAGGAGATTGTATGTCTATTGCCAGTGGCAGACTGGATCTAAAAATACTAGTTGCCATGAAACAAAGCAATTACAACGACATAAACATCTTTAACACATTGTCTAATTTTTAACGGGGCTCGCTAGATCAGGGACCCACCGGGCCAACTTGTCATTGGCCAAGCTAACCCCCTGGTCAATTAGGTCAGCCATTGTTTATAGTTGTCACAATTCCTGTTGTCTGATGTGTTCGTTGCCATCTGCTCCCTTCTTGTCATTTAAGAGTTCTTACATGTAGTAGTAGTAGTAGTAGTAGTAGTAGTAGCAGCAGCAGCAGCAGCAGCAGCAGCAGCAGCAGCAGCAGCAGCACAGTAGTAGTAGTAGTCGTAGTATAGTAAACTAGCAGCAGCAGCCAGCAGTAGTAGAGTAGTAGTAGTAGTAGTAGTAGTTAGTAGTAGTAGTAGTAGTAGTTAGTAAGGGCCTCTTTCAGGACTGTAGGACTATTTAGAGTGTGCCCGCTGGGAGGCACCTGGACAGCGCCGCTGGTGACTATAGCATACGTTACAATCTTGTTCATCATTTCCGCATCTGTAGGGACGAGGCAGGGCTCCGCACGTAAGTGCTGCATTTATGCCGTGCTCCTATACTCAGTTTGTTGGATCAGATTGTGTCCAAAGAGCACCAGTCCGTTTCGTACATCTCTTCTCTAGGAACATCTGTCCGCTGCAACTCTTTCCCTCGTGCCTGGATCTATGCCGAGGGTTTTCATATCTTGTTTACACACATCCTTATATCGCATTTGTGGTCTCCCGGTTGGCCTCTTCCCAGTGGCTAGTTCTCCGTAAAGGAGATCTTTGGGAATACGTTCATCCTCCATTCCAGATACGTGGCCCAGCCACCAGAGGCGTCTCCGCTTGAGGGGGGATTGCACTGTGGTAATACCCGCTCTTTCAAGCACATATTTGTTTGTTATATGGTCTTTCCACGATATGCCCAGATTTGTGCACAATGTTTTCATCGTACTAATACAAGAAAGAAACTTGATATATGTCATTTAAGTTATGCATATTATTTAAATGATGAAGTCATTCTGAAGTCATCAAACTTTAAGATTAAGTGATGGAGTCATTCTTTAGCCATCAAACTAACAGATTAAGTGATGGAGTCATTCTTTAGCCATCAAACTAACAGATTAAGTGATGGAGTCATTCTGAAGCCATCAAATTAAAAGATTAAAAAAGGGCTTCATTTGACCTGTTTTGGTGCCTTACTTTCTCTGCTATTAAATTGAGTTCTTATAATATCATGGCCCAGGAAGAAGAAAGACATTGATATTCTACAAGATCTGAACTTCGAAGAAACCTGGCTGATAATCATCATCATGTCTCGGAAAGTGAAATACTTTGGCCATTTTAACAATTGTTTAATGAGAAAGTTGGGAAAGAACAAGACGGAAGGTGTGGCTCATGGAAGAAGCAGTGTTCGACGAACACGGATACAGGGTATTGCTGTCACCTTGGGCATGAACATAAATGACGCAAGAGAACTGACAAAGGGTTGCGAATCCACTTCAGTGGACAGTGATGGCAACGACACTCTACAAAGAACCTGATACATGATGCTGTTCTGATGCCTAGTACATCCAGTGTTTCCATATTTTAAACATTTTCTACCGAAACAAAGTAGTATATGTATAGGTGTTCTTGCTTAGTATAACAGTGATCTATTGATAACAACCAACGTAGTAAACAGCCCAGATGTTAGTGATTCACTACCGTGACCTACACAACTAATCTTCTTGGGTTTGTGGGTTTGGCTGTGGGTAATCATGTCACTAATTTGTGTAACATTTCGAATTCTCATGCTTCTGCAGTTTCCCAGTTACATCATCTGGCACCCATATCTTGGGATTATAGTCGGTCGTCTTCTTTATCTTCCCCTGTCGCTATATCCAGAAGTGGGGCTGAAAGGTCTCGAGGTATGGTGTCCGCCTCGATTGCTGGAGGTCACGGGTTCAGGCCCCGGATTCTTTCACGTCGACTTTTAGTAACCAAATTTCCCTTGGTCTCTGGGTAGTGAGATCGGACGCCCGTGTGTATTGTTGAGCACGTAAAAAATCCCCTGGCAGTTATAAATCGAAAATAAGTAGCTTAACGGCGCTGCCCGGGCAAAATTTTGAGTTAAAAATCTACCCAAAGTATTTCAGGAACCTCGCTAGAACTACGGAGTTCGCGCACTGAGCTGAGATTCTCTGGACTTGAGTTAGTAGAACGGAGCACTTAACTTATGTTACACCCGTGTACCGTGATGTTGATCCATCGACTAAACTAAACTAATTCAAACTAAACTATATCCAGAAGTTACAAATTCCAAAGAAGCATCATATCAGTGATTCTGCCTTAGATTTCGTCTGATTAGAACAACATAGCTCAATACACTTTAGATTTTGCACGGTTTCAGTTATTTAATTTGGTTAACGTTCTCTAACAACAATTTTACAACCGGAAAGAGACTGCACAACAGCTTGGATTGATGTCGGAAACTTGCTGTCGTAAACTTGATATCTGACTTTTTGTATGGCTGTGAAGTATATAATAGTCATAATACAGTTATATAATGTAAACACAGTAGTCACAAACAATATGTTGCTCGATTTATTGCCTGACATATTCCGCTGCATCTCGTCAGGTGCATAATGCAGAGTTATATACCATATGGAGTAAATAAATAACATAATACTTAAGCTGAAAACATAAAAACACATAGTCAAAGGTATTCCTATTATTAGAATGTGGAACATGTTATCCCCAGATGTCTGTAAAATCAAACCTGCAATGTTATTACAGTTATATACAATCATAGTGTTCATCATCATCATCATCATCATCATCATCATCATCATCATCATCATCATCATGTGCAATATCGATAAGCGTGGGCGGTCATGTTCTGCCATCTCACTCGATCGCCAGAATCGTGGATCAGCTTAGTGTTCTTGTCTCGACCATGCCACATAGCCAAGCCATCCAGGTATTTACTTCTCTGCTTTCCCCTTTTTCTTTTCCCATCGATCTTGTCAGTTGTCACCAAGTTCTCCAATTTTTTTCTTTTCATAAGGTGATCAAAGAATGTTAACTGTCTACGTCTAATTACTCAAATCAGTTCACGATTTTCATTAGTCTTTTCTAAAACTTGGCCATTTAGTTTTTCTATCTGTCCATGACAATCTTTGCATTTTCCTCAGAAACCACATTTCCACAGCCATCAGATGTTTTTCAGCCTGTTGGCTCATTATCCACGCTTCACGACCATACAAAAGCACAGGTTCTATGTAGTACCTCAGCACTCTTTCTCTCGTTGCAAATGGCATATTTTTATTGGCCAGTATGTTGAGTTGAGTTGAGTTAAGAACTGACATCACTGCACTCAGGACATTCCCATACGTGCTCCGTCCTCTCGTTCAACAGCCAGCGAAGAGTCATACTACTAATCGTTCCCACCGCTGTCTGATTAAAAGTTCTCCTGGACTTCTCTCTCAGTTTTGAGATTCTTCCAGAACCCCTGTCGATCCCTCGCAATCTCATTCTTTCCACATATGGGTTCTCAATCTGTTCCTCCGCCTTCTCCACCTGATCCCACAAGCGCAGGTATGTTTTCCATATTACAAAAGGTTACCTTCGCCATGGCGATTCTCATTGTGCTGGGAATATCAGAATAATTGCCTTTATCTTGTATAAGTTTGTCTTCACGGTATGCTTCCGTTTTCCTTTTGTCTTAATTATATTTCCAAAGAAAATACATATAAGTCGAATATTGCTGTTGAAAAATACAATAATTGAACAATGAACAATTCTAATTTAAAAAACAAAAAACAGACGGGCATGAAATACAGACAGTCAGGGAGACAGGCAAGAAGAAATAAAGACAAACAGACAGCAGACAGGTTGGTACAGACAGACAGACAGACAGACAGACAGACAGACAGACAGACATACAGACAGACAGACAGACAATCAGGCAGACAGACAGACAGGGCGTGGAGGGAGAAATAGACAGCCAGTCAGACGGACAGCGAGACAGACAGACTGATGGATGGATGCACGGATGGATAGACAGATAGTTAGAAACAATACTATACCTATCCATTCAATGACTGTAACAAGCTAGTTAGTTTATCAAATGTCTGTCCACCTTGCGATGGCACAGGAGTTTTGAATTTACTCATCAAACTGGACATATATCTGTTACGTCCCGAATCTCGATCTATCTCCTGTTAAGAGAAAGTTACATAGCACAGTCATTAGTATGTAACATGATATATACGTGTACTGAAAGTTATATAACAAGTTATCTGTGTGTAACATTATAGTTCTGTGTATAGAAAGTTACATAACAATACACAGCTGGAAACATATATCTTTATGTCGATGAAATTATGTAACATACCATTCGGTGAGTAATATTATATCTTTGTGTAGCGAAAGTTTCTTAACACATCATGGGCGTGTAACATTATAGCTTTGTCTGGAGAAAGTTATATAACAAACGTTATCGTGTAACATTGTATATTTGTGTCGATACAATTTATGTAACATACCCATCAGTAAGTAATATTCTATCTTTGTGTAGGGATAGTTGTATAACATAAACGTTAGCGTGTAACATTATATCTTTGTGTCGATAAAATTATGTAATACACCCGTCAGTGAGTAACATTCTTGGGTGTGTGGGTTTGGCTGTGCGTAATCTTGTCACTAAATGTGTGTAACATCTCTAATTCGTATGCTTATGGAAAGTTATATAGCATAGCCGTCAGCGTGTAACATTATATTGTTGTGGAGAGAACATTATATAACATTTCCCTCAGTGTGTAACATTATATTGTTGTGGAGAGAACACTATATAACATATCCCTCAGTGTGTAACATTATATTGTTGTGGAAGAGAACACTATATAACATTTCCTCAGTGTGTAACATTATATTGTTGTGGAGAGAACACTATATAACATATCCCTCAGTGTGTAACATTATATTGTTGTGGAGAGAACACTATATAACATATCCCTCAGTGTGTAACATTATATTGTTGTGGAGAGAACACTATATAACATATCCCTCAGTGTGTAACATTATATTGTTGTGGAGAGAACACTATATAACATATCCCTCAGTGTGTAACATTATATTGTTGTGGAGAGAACACTATATAACATATCCCTCAGTGTGTAACATTATATCTTTGTATAGGGAACGTCATATAACATAGGGCCGACAACCTGTCATATTATATCTTCGTGGAGAGAAATATGCAAAACACCGCCATCAGCTAGTAACATTATATCTATACATTTGAAAAGTTGTATAACACAGTCTTCAGCATGTAACATTATATCGTAGTGTAGAGAAAGTTATGTAACATAGCCGTCAGGATGTAACATTAAATTTTTGCGTAGATAATGTTACATAACACGGCCGTCAGGGTGTGATGTGAAATCTTTTTTGTATAGATTGTTATATAAAATAGTCGTCAATCTGTAACATTATATCTTTGTTTAGAGTATGTTATATAACACAGGCCTATCAATATTGCTGTCAGTGTGTAAAATTATGCTTTGTAGTCAAAATTACATATGAAACGTCAACATTTAACATAGCATATAAGAGTAAAGAAAGTTATAGATTAAGATGGCAATATGTATCATTATAACTTTATTGCGATAAAATTATGTAACATACCTGTTAGTGAGAGACAATTGGGTAGAGAAAATTATATGACATGTCCTTCAGCGTATAACATTATATTATTGTGTGGAAAAAGTTATATAATATACCCCTCAGTGTGTACCATTATATTGTTGTGCAGATAAAGTTATATAACATAGCTGTCAGTCTGTAACATTACATATTTGTGTAAAGAAAGTTATATAACCATATCCGTCAGTGTGTAATATTATATATTTTTACAGAGAAAAATTATATAACACAGCAGTCTGCCTGTAATATATCTTTGTGGGGTGAAAGCTATATAAAACACTTCAACATGTAACATTGTACCATTGTGTGTCTACCATTCTTGTTTGCCATTGTGTAGAGAAAGTTATGTAACACATCCTTCAGCGCGTAACCTTATATCTTTATGTAGAGAAAGTTATATAGCATACTATCAGGGTGTAACATTCTATTTTTGCTGAAAGGAAATCACTATATAATTTATCGTCAGTTGTCTAGACGCCGATCAACGATGTCGCTTTCCCTAACTCACATTTGCCGTTTAACGTAAGAGTTTAGGGAGCTTCAATGTGTGCCCCAAAGCGAGATGAGGTGCTTTAGTTGCGCCATACCCGTGTTTACTCAATGTAGACTTAATGTTGTCTATGTGTTGTATGTTTTTTTTTATCTTTCTTTAGCTCTATATCTGCAAAATTTAGTAGATGGATTGTTACACACAGTGAACAACTAGGGTTAGAATTAAATTGTAAAAAGACACAGATTATGGTCGTCACTAGGAAGGACGAAATACCACAATGTAATATACAAGTAAATGGGAATATTCTTCAACAAGTGAGCAGGTACAATTATCTCGGAACAGTAATAACATCTGATGGGAGATGCCTTGAAGAGATTAGAACAAGAATCGCCATGGCAAAAGTAGCCTTTAGCAAGATGAAAAACATATTGACCAATAAAAAGATGTCAATTGAAACGAGAAAAAGAGTGTTGAGATGCTACATTGAACCTGTACTTTTGTATGGATGTGAAGCGTGGACAATGAGCAGTCAGGCTGAAAAACATCTGATGGCTGTAGAGATGTGGTTTCTGAGGAAAATGCAAAGAATACCATGGACAGCCAGAAAGACCAATGAACAAGTCCTTCAAGAAACAAATGAAGATCGTAAATTAATTAGAGAAATTAGACGAAGACAGTCAAAATTTTTTGGGCATGTTATGAGAAGAAATGGATTGGAGAATTTGTTGACAACTGGTAAGATCGAGGGGAACAGACCAAGGGGAAGACCTAGAAGCAAGTACCTGAATGGCTTGGCCTTGTGGCATGGTCGAGACTGAAACACGGAGCTGATCCACGACTCTGGTGATCGAGTGAGATGGCAGAACATGACCGCCCACGCTTACCGGCATGGCACATGATGGATGGAGCTCTATATCTAAATCTCTGTAGGTTTTATGCTCTCCTAGGAAGTTAATCAGTCTTCATTTGCCTAAGATTTCCAAAGCGCCGTATTTTCATCTAGCGATGAAATCGATTCATGACGGTATCAATACTAAATATGCTAGGACTTGTGGTATGTATTGGTTAAGCATAATTTAGTCTGGTATTTTATCATTGCTTTACTGTATGGTTTTTGTTTTGAATACTATTCAATGAGAATCTCAGTACAGGGAACGACTCCGAAGCACAGAACATGGTCCAAATCTGTGTATAACAAATCAGACATGCTATAAATGCTTTATTTGAATAGTTTTATAAGCTTTGATGGCATTTTGCCAAGACAGCGGCCTAATCGGACTGCACTTTTCGATTTCAAACTGCCGAGGAACTTTCCTCTAAGATTTTTACCTTTGCCTGAGAAGGCTAGACGGGCGATCCACTACCACGGATGAACGGGTGTAAACCATTCTCTTGTTATTGCATACAATATCTAGACAACGCAGACTATGAAACCAATTAGATATTCAAAAGATTTATTTGGAAGCAGAAACAGTAAGGTACGGCTCTTTTTTTGTTTTTGTTTTGAATTAGCATACGGTAAAGCGAAAACAGTAGCGTCAATATACATGATACTTAGTCTTAGATCCAATAGAAAGACATTTAGAATTGTACCGCACCAATGTAAGCATTAAAAATAGAGCAAATGTATACATTATAAAAAGTGAAAGCAAGAAGCAAACTCGACTCCAGTACAGTTACAACACACACACACACACACACACACACACACACACACACACACACACACACACACACACACACACACACACACACACACACACACACACACACACACACACACACACACACCACACACACACACACACACACACACACACACACACACACACACACACACACACACACACACACACACACACACACACCACACACACACACACACACCCACACACACACACACCACACACACACACACACACACACACACACACACACACACACACACACACACACACACACACACACACACACACACACACACACACACACACACACACACACACACACACACACACACACACACACACACACACACACACACACACACACACACACACACACACACACACACACACACACACACACACACACACACACACACACACACACACACACACACCACACACACACACACACACACACACACACACACACACACACCACACACACACACACACACACACACACACACACACACACACACACACACACACACACACACACCACACACACACACACACACACACACACACACACACACACACACACACACACACACACACACACACACACACACACACACACACACACACACACACACACACACACACACACACACACACACACACACACACACACACACACTAAATATATATATATATATATATATATATATATATATATATATATATATCGTTGAAATAGTTTTCATGTGCGGTGTCTGTGAAGATTATTTGGTTTTAAGTAGAAAGATAAGATGACACATACTGAAGTACTGGAAATATCGGGTTGTATGACCATTTGCTCCATGTTCAGTCTTGGTAGACTTAGATGGATAGCACACATTAGGAGGATGGGCGGTGATAAAATACCAAATGACATCTATATTTTAGTTAATTACAAATAGGTAAAATATTTCGGTGTCGCCAAACTACGAAACAAAGATATGTGTAAGCGGGACATGAATGATAATTATACTGATATTACATATTGCGAGCAAGGAACAGATCAGGAATGGAATAAAGACAAAGGAGAAAGTGATTGCAAGTAAGTCATACACTGAGTATGTGAGAAGTCAGATGGTGCGTGTTGGTGGAAATGACCATGTTATCACATGCAACCATTGTGCATGAACATTTACCGAGTGAATGGAGCTAATCTGTCACATTCGCTAACACTATGTTTTATGCCCTCCCCCTCCTTTTTTTTAAAGCAAACTATCCTCTGTCAAGAAGGCAAAGTTTAAATTCATATCAATTTCTTCAGGCGTACACAAATAATTATCATTTTTGCACATATACAACTGAAAGGCGCCATATTTGTACTTGAACATTTCCGACCACCTCAGACCACTCTGTTGACCACTCTGTACCAGATCTGTTCAGAAACGTTTTGTTCCATAGAAGGATTATCTTTTGGGTACTTTTTGATCCGCATTGAACTTGCCCAACCAGCCGATTTCTAATTGTATTCTGTTCTTTGTCTTCTTCTTCTTTCTTATTATTTTATTTTTTTTTCATACAGCTTTTGCCGTTAAAGATCGCAGAGGGGAGGCAGATATACTTTTCTGTTTCTCTCATTTTGTTGCTTGTACTAATGGCATATTTTGATTTCATTCTATCTTTTTTATCCATCTGGACACATTTTTCTGGGTCTTCCTCTCTCCTTGTATCCCCATGTTTTCACATAGAAGGATATAACCGCTGTTTGATCTTGTTCCATTCTAACTAAACATCCGAACCATTTTAATTCTTTGGTGGTCTATAAAGTAAGAAATCGGTATTATCCCCACACTTGTTCTTAATTTCTCATTTGTCTCAATATCCCTTCTTGTTTTTCCAGATGCGTTTATTATGCATCTCATCGCCTGTGCGTTTCTATGACTGCCCGTGCCTGGTGTTTACCTGTTTGCTCAATCTATGCGTTTTTAACCTGGGTTTAACTAATTAGTGTTTATATGTACCTGTTTGCTCAATCTATGCGTTTTTAACCTGGTTTTAACTAATTAGTGTTTATATGTGTTAAGTAGATAATTCTGAATCAATAAAAGAATATAACTTTGCCTGCATGTGAAGTTGTATTTTATGATAAGGTTATTTGTTCTGTGCACCAAATAAGAATTTAAAAAATTACTAAACAAGTAAATCATTGGATTTGTATACAAACAGGAATGTTAATGAGTCCGGGATTATATATTTATAGGGACGCAGAGGTGTGTCCAAGGACCAGGGCCAGGGCCAGGTTTTATACTGGCCAAGACCTACTAACACGTCCTAGTCGAGCGTCTTTGGCAACAGGTCCCTTCGGGGTCCTGGCTAACGTAGTAGGATCGTTGATTCTTCCGAAGTCGGAGAGTATCTGCCTGTTCGGCGAGGAACCACCAGTCTGCACAGCAATAAGCCAGACATGGGACAACGGATACTCACGCAAACCTCAGGTCCTGTATGACAGCACACTGATGTTGGACAACAGGATGTCTTCATCCGACATACAGGACTTCATGCTGGAGTTCACAGCCAGCCAACGCAAGCAAGCAAGCAAGCATATATTAAAAAACGTGGGAGAGCTAAGGCTAAGGAATTAGTGTTAGCATAAACAATGGATAAACTAAGGAGATAATGATTATGTTCTAAACGGAAAGAAGAAAAAACAGAGTCTATAAGAACAAGATATATGCATAAAATTGACTATACAAAACTAATTATATAAAGAAATTTAACAGTATAAAAAATAGCCGTGACAAGTAGACATCAGAATAACAATGTTTGGAAATATCGGCCTCTAACATCGGTAGTCATCAGACATTAAAGAGTTAAAAGCAAAAATTCCAATCACCGTTTCAAATTGCAAAGTGAGAGAAGCAGTTAACACATGGAAAACTTCATGAAGCAGAAATGATGATAGAGAAACGCTGTCGTAAAACCTGGCAAATTCTAAAATTAAATGCTGTCACTGGCTAGGATGGTACTTACGATGATGTTAGTTAAGGTATCCTAGTGACACACATAGATTGTTCATGATAATTAGTAGGTGATATTTTCATGTACACGAAATAAGTGCAGTAGATTAATACATCACACGCGTCATCAAATGTGGCGCAACATGAACAAACATACCACCAGCTAACGTCTTCTTCTTATTATTATTATAGTTGATATGGCGTTGGTGATCATGTATGTCTGTCTTGTTTACTGCTAATCATTTCTGATACTGATGTCCCTCCATACCATGATATCAAACTGTCCAGCATCTTCTCTCTTGATCTCTTGGTCATCTTCCTTCCTTGGCATCATGTCTCCCCGCCAACTTTCCCGTTGTGATGATGTGTGCCAGCTTTCCCGTTGTGATGATGTGTGCCAGCTTTCCCGTTGTGACGATGTGTGCCAGCTTTCCCGTTGTGATGATGTGTGCCAGCTTTCCCGTTGTGATGATGTGTGCCAGCTTTCCCGTTGTGATGATGTGTACCATCTTTCCCGTTGTGATGATATGTGCCAGCTTTCCCCTTCTCGTAACATTTTCAGAGAATGTGGACTGTCTTCTTCTGATACTAGTAACCAGTTCTCTTTATGAGTTAAACTCTTTCAAGACATCTTTATTGGGATTTTAATCCGTCCACAGTATTCTCATTATCCTATAAACCATACCATCTCAGCTTCCACATAATTCCTCACATGTCTGCAAATTGTCCACGATTCACTTCCGTACACCAAGAATAGCTCAATATATAGATCCTAAGTACTCTTTTCATCACCTCGACCCACAAAGATAAATACCAGGGAATATTGTTCATCTCGTGAAAGGCTACGTTGCTTGGGCTTGTCTGCATTTAACTTTCTTACTACATCTCCCATCTGTTGTTATTAAAGTACCTATATACTTAAATACATTGACTTGTTCATGTTGGTTCTAATCAGCTTTCTGTTGCATCTGGGAATGAAACCTTTGATTATTTGGTTGTTTCGGGATTTGAAATTTAAATATTGAGCACAACCCGCTACTGGCAACGCTGATAGTATTCTGGTATGAACCTAAGGCCTATCCACGTCAATATATCACTTCCATATTGACGTGGATAGGCCTTAGGTTCATACCAGAATACGATCAGCGTTGCCGGTAATGGATTGTGCTCAATATTTAAATGAAACCTTTCTTTGTAACAACCCCTACTTCTGTTTTATTTTTAAAGCCCTGTTATTCAGACAAGGACAAATGCATTCCACCAAAACTGTAACGGGAATGGCAAAAACATTAACCTAACTACTGATGTTATCAGCAACATTAACGTGGACGTCTGTGGGCAAACGAGAAGAAAATGAAAGGTGTAATAATGTGTGACATATTCAAAAATATTGAAACCAGAAAGCATTATTAACAAGTAATACTGAATAAAAGCTGACAGGATAATAAGGGAGACAGTGGAATATTTGCGTGGAATAAAGTAGAATGGTATTCTATAAAACATCAACAAACACGATTCATTCACTCATTCTTTCAGTGGCATGCAACAAGCAATACAGACATACAATGCAAACAAGTAGAGATCAAAACTGTGATTACATGGAATTATCAAAATATTGACGTGGGGGTGGGTGTTGGGTCCAAGTGGCCAAGACGTTAAGCCTCCGGCCTTGGTGACTGAAGGTTGTGGGTTCGATTCTGCACTCCACATTCGATTAACGAGTGTAATTTTCTGGGAGACTTCTAGGAGTTTTCGCTGAAGCTACGGAGTTCGACCTTGGGCAGCCTCCCAGTTGTCACTATCTTCGAAATCTGGGAGACGACTGTCGTATCATAATAACCCTAAACATACCAGGATACTGACCACAGCATTCGATAGGTGCTTACTGATCAACAACAGATATGGGCCTCGCACGAGATCTCTACTCTAACACGTCAGCATTTAATTAAATAACTGATTGATTGATCGATTGATTGACTGATTGATTGATTGACACGATTCGATGTCATTGCACTTGAGACTAACACATACATGCCATGTCTCTCTCTTTCTCACCAGTGTTTAAACTTACACATACATGCCATGTCTCTCTCTCACCAGTGTTAAGTTCCAGCACCACTATGGTACACCCTGCTGGTTTATGAGTTCGGAGAGGGGAATGACAGCTCGTCAACACAGTACATGTAGATATGGTATTGTTTACCTAGCCGAAAAAAATAAACGTTTCTATACCAACCAAAGTTTGTTCGTTCGTTTGTTCGTTTACCTCAGTAGATGCAAGCCCTTTCCAAGGCTCGTACGACCTGAATCTCATTCCACCGGTGTTATAAATCACACTCTCCCCCTCCCTTCGCCATCCTTAGATGACAAGAGCATTCACAGTCAACCGACCAACCACATATGCTGATTGTTTCCGTAGCGCAATGATTGTGGACGAGGCTATGTCGTCCCCAGCTATTATCACGACTGCTACAAGTCATGTTATGACAACGGCTGATTGATTCATCAACGTCAGCTGTTACCCTTAGCAACCCGCTACACGTGACCTCGATTTTGCTTCCTTTGTTCACTATGCTATTGATCTTTTATGTTTTTTGTCTTGTCATCTTATCATCTCATCTCATCTTGTTCCTCTTGTACCTTGCGGTGTCGAGGTGAAGCATAAACAGCGGTAGAGTGCCCGTGTATGGGCTTCATAAATCGAGATTACCATGGACTCTGTTATTCCCTCTGTCCGTCGTTTACATGCTGTCTTGTCATTTGGCAATACGGCAGACTATTTAAAACTTACTGCATGCTTGTCCAATTCACCGCAATTTGTTTTATAATCCTTCATATGTTCTGGTTGTTCTTGGGTTCCATACAAGATAAGTGTGGCATTCTTCACAGATCCTCTGAGGCCTTGAGAGCTCTAAGAGAATAACAAAGCACAATAAAATGTTATCGGTGATAAACAGAACTAGCAACACTCATGTTTCAATATTTGCCTTTCTGCTTCATAATTTCTCAAACTATGCACCTCAGTCTCCAAATATCTATACGTCTGTTTGTTTCTCACATAGTTTGACACTCTGTGTGTCTGTCTCTATAGATTTTTATCTGTCTTCCTACTTGTCAATCTCTACCTACCTACATACCTACCTACCTACCTACCTACATACCTACCTACCTACCTACATGCCTACACATCCACACATCCACCCACCTACCTACCTACCTACCTACCTACACAACTACCTACCCGTCTGTCTGCCTGCCTGCCTGCCTGCTTGCCTGTCTGTCATTGTATCTATTTTTTTTCCTCTCTCTGTTTGTTTATCTGTAATTCTGTCTCTCTTTTTGTGTATCCATTTGTTCACCCGTCCTTTCGTCGGTCCCTCTGTCCTCCACCCGTAAGTCCTTCCGTCCGTCCGTCCGTCCGTCTTTCTGTCTATCTGTCGTGCTCATACCATTTTAAAATGTATTGTTTAAGTTCATGTCATTCAGATTACCATATTGTTTTTCTTTGTATGCCATTGTAACATGCACATTATATAACTGATTTGTAAAGATGAGTGGTTACAATGTAAGACGGGCCTACGTGCCCAATTTGTGACCCTTTGAAAATAAAGTTACATCTTTCGTTCTATTTAAATAGGAGTCGTTCCTTCCTTTTTGCTCCATGTGTCATTCTATCATTTCTCATACCAAACTGTCTATTTTTCCTCACACCTAATATTCTGTCTTTTCTCACACTTTTTCTGTTCTCACCCTACCTATCTGTCTGCCGGCTCCGTGGCGATGAGGTTACGGATGCAGTTTGTAATCCCGTATACCTACGTTTGAAACACAGCTGTGGGCGATCTGGCAGCATACCGTCTTATGCTGGTTTTTTTTGTGTGTAATGGGATGGGTGCCGGTCAGAAAGCAAACTAATGAAAGTAAACTTGCCAAGAAATCACGAACAGCCAAAGAATGGTGGGGTTGACTGTTACGTCCTGTAAAGGATACGCAGCT
This sequence comes from Cepaea nemoralis, assembly GCA_014155875.1. NCBI lineage: Eukaryota > Metazoa > Mollusca > Gastropoda > Stylommatophora > Helicidae > Cepaea > Cepaea nemoralis. The sequence goes on along the minus strand of JACEFZ010024924.1, from coordinate 128,815 downwards.
AACTTTTTTTTAACCGGTCTGTCTGCCCGTGTATTTCATGTGTCTTGTGTTCAAGACCGTCCATCCGTCTATTACTCTGCCTGTCTGAGGACATGGCAGTCAGTCTTCCACAGTCATTCCTGCCATACTCATACTCCTCCATTTTATTTGCCACTCTCCATTTCAAATCTGTGTAATGCTGCAGTTATTATAAGTGTGGTTTACGTAATTTTTAAATCCAGGTCTTAGTCAGATAATGGTTAAGCTACCACATGGCAGTAAACGGCACTACCTATTTTCTGCTTGCGTTGGGTGGTGATCACCAAACCCAAAACCCCACATTGTTCAACGGTTTCGGCAGAGGAGCTGGAATGTGAGCGTACAAGCCTTACCCTAGTGCGAGGAAATGCAAGCTAAAGACTAAATGTTCTGGCAGGGCAGACCAGGTACTAAGCCTTCGTCAGCAACTGTAGGATCGAAGCTCTGACAGGCGGACAGTAAGAGCATTGCTTTTCTAATCCGACTGCCCCTACAGCTTGATTTGCTCCAGACATACTGGTGTTACCTTTCCCCAGGAAGTAAACTAAACAGGTCGAGAAAGGGATCATGCTGCAAGGGCGACACCTGATCTCTGAATTCAGCACAGGCTCTGTGCTATGGAGAGGTGTAACTCCATTTTACAAACTATGGTCTGTCAAGACGGCAAGATACTAGTGTAATCTTACCCTGTCTGCAACTCGGAGTATCCATGTGCCGTTGGGATTCTCACCCCACGTGTGAACACTTGTGAGCGGCCATCTCTGGAATCCTTTTTTAGAAACGTCGTACTTTCTTTCGGACATAAGAGGTGTTGTAGTGCCTGGCATAAATACATACCAAATGCAAATTACATAGTATCTAATATTTATTAATGTTTAAATTAATATTTTAGTTTACCTTCTACTCGCTTTGAACTCAAGCGTAGTCCATATATGTGTTACTACTTCTACTTGCACCGAACTGATTTTTGCTTATGGATTAGCTTTCCCTATTACCAGTATTCTTCATCACCAGGCGAACCCACACCAACTTCAGAGGTACTTGTAATTTACGTCCCCAAGTCAAGGACGAGAAGTCAACAATTTAGTCCAACTGACAGTTGTAGGGGTTGAACCCGCTACCTTCGACGTTAATGCACTGGATGTTTAAGAGCGAGTGCTCTTACCTATTCTCTCTCTCTCTCTCTCTCTCTCCCCCCCCCCTCCCCCCCCCCCCCCCCCCCCCCCCCCCCCCCCATGCTGATCTCAGCTATGATTTAGTTGCTGAAATGCCCAAGGTTGTACACATATTATGTCATGGTTTAATATGAACATAGTATCCGCGACTTGCCGGTCTCTCTGGTCTAGAGGCTACACGACTTTCTCCGTCATCTCGTATACTCTCGTAAGTAACGAGATGTTGCGCGAGAATTAGTAGCGGTTATCTCCGCGTAGTTAACTTACGGGGTATTTGAGCCGGCCGCTCAGAAAGCACTGGCAAACTACTGAGCGTAATCTTGCCAAGAAATCAACAATCAGCTGAAAGATGCTGATGTTGACAGTGACGTCATGTAAAGGATATGCGAAAAAAAAAATCCGCGACTTTCTTAACTACTGAATCTGTTTTCATACTCACAACACAATTAAGTGCAGAGTCAGGGAATATAACATATAACTTTTGTTTCTATTAAAAGACACAGCGAAGATCAACACCTGTGTGAATATTTAAAACACAAATGAAAAACAAACTATCCACATATACAACAACACATCAACGAAAAGTTACAATTAATAATGAAGAGAGTGAAGAAATAATCATCATCAACATGTGCCATGCCGATAAGCGTGGGCGGTCATGTTTCGCCATCTCACTCGATCACCAGAGTCGTGGATCAGCTCTGTGTTCTTGTCTCGACCATATCATGTAGTCAAGCCATCCAGATACTTACTTCTCTGCCCTCCCCTTGTTCTTTTCCCCTAAATCTTGCCAGTTGTCACCGAGTTCTCTAGTTTTCTTCTTGTCATTCTTCTTCTTCAGCGTTCCGAGCCATTGAGGTTCTTTGCTGCAGATACAGTCCGTCTCCATTCGTCTCTCTGGTTGACTTTCTCTTGCCAGTCGTTGATTCCAAGTGCTTGTAGGTCTGTGTATAAATTATATCTCCACCGTCTTCTTGGTCTACCTCGGGGTCTACGGTCATTTATTTCCTGAGTGTAAGCGAGTTTTGTTTCCCTATTGTCTTCCATTCTTTCTATATGCCCCAGCCATTGTAGTCTATTAGCCTTCATGATACCAGTGATTAGCGGGGACTTAAACAGATCATAAATGTCTTTGTTACTTCTTCTTCTCCACTCTCCACTTTGTGTATCTCTAATGGGTCCAAAGATGCGTCTTATAACTTTGTTCTCAAAGGTTTGTAACAAGGCTTCGTCTCCTTTCGTTGTACTCCAGGTTTCAGAGCCATACAGCACAACTGGTCTGATCAGTGTTTTGTATATTGTGATTTTGGTGTTACGAGATAGCGCATTTGATTTTAGTAGATGTTGTAGTGCATAGTATATCTTATTTCTAGAGTTGATTCTAGTTTGTATTTCTTCCCTTATGATGTTGGAGCAGTTGAAGATTGTACTCAGGTATTTGTATGTTTCCGTTCTTTTAATGGTCATATTATCTATTTGTATGTGGCCAGAGTTTTTAGCCATTCCTTCTCTTGAAATTACCATATATTCTGTCTTATCTTGGTTAATAACCAGCCCCATCTGTTTGGCTTTTTCCTTTAAGTGAGTCAATATTTCCAATGTCTTTTGTTTATTTACCCCTATAATATCTATATCATCTGCATAACCAAGCAGCTTGGATGTTCCTCCAATATCACATTCCTCCTTTATCTTTCTTACAACTTTCTCTAGAGCCAGATTGAAGAGTAGCGGTGATAGTGCATCACCTTGTTTCAAGCCAGATGTTATTTGGAAAGGGTCTGATTTCCTGCCTTTGTATTTTACTATATTATAAGTATCTTCCATGCACATCTGGTCATGTTGATTAACTTCCTTGGTATTCCAAATTCCTGCATAGCATTCCATAGACTATTCCTATGGACATTATCGTAAGCCTTTTTAAAATCCACAAAAATGTTATGGAGATCTCTTTTATATTCCCAATTTTTCTCGGCTATTTGTCGTAAGATAAATATCTGATCTATTGTTGATCTGTTTTGTCTAAACCCGCCTGGTAGTCACCTAATATGTCTTCTGAATATGGTTTTAGTCTATTAGTAATACTGCGGATAGTATCTTTTAGCTTGTGGACAGTAATGATATTCCCCTATAATTTTCACATTGGAACTTGTCTCCTTTTTTAAAGATAGGTATCAATAATGACTCTTTCCAGTCATGGGGTAATTCTTCTGTCCTCCAGCTGTTTATTATTAGTTCGTATAGCTTTAGATGTAATGTATGGCCACCTGCCTTTATAAATTCAGCAGCAATTCCATCAGCCCCTGTTGCCTTATTGTTGTTAAGTCGTGTGATTACATATAGGATTTCTTCAAATGCAGGTTCTTTGATTATATTACTCATATATTCTCGCTTCTGCTGTCGAACTATTTTTGTAGCCTCTTTACATTCATTTCTATATTGCTCTTTCTTTTGGATGTTGTTGATGTCATTTTCTTGTCATAACGCGTTCAAAATTTTTGACTGTCTACATCTAATTTCTCTAATCAGTTTACGGTTGTGATCTGCTTTCGGAGGACTTGCTCATTGGTTTTTCTGTCTGTCCCTGGTATAGAAAGAGGTTGATCCTATCAACGCTGAGGGCAAACGGCATTAAGATCCCATGATACACAGCAGCAAATAAATGAGAGTAAGAACTTGTAGAACATGAATCTATCTGCAGAAAACAAAACGGACGCAAATCATGAAACAGCTCACAACTATTATAGAAGACAATCTATGCTTTAGAAATTAAATGTTAAAGGAACATTCTTAGAATACTATGGATTCAGAAAAAGAAGGCGCGCGCGCACGCACGCACGCGCACGCACGCACGCGCACACACACATAGCACACACACACACACACACACACACATCACACACCATCTAAAGTATTGAACATCGAAGATATGATGAATAAAGTCTTCGCTATTTTAGTTTCAGGGACTGTAAAGTGATAATAAGAAACAGTATACCTGAAGGAGACACCAGCTCAACATAGATGTTTCCTCTCCTCTCGTGATCTATATCCACAACGACCTGTACATGTTCCAGGGAGTTGACCTCATTCAGCTGACCCGCACAGCCGTCAGTACGGAACTCGATGTCTATAGACTCGCCGGATACAAAATTCCTGCCAGCAGAAAGTACATATGTCAAATCTGTCATCTAACATCGTCTAACAGCTCTCGGAACGTGCTCACGTGTCGTCCATCTCTCTCAGTGTACATACAGGAGATGATACTTATAGATCCAGTGGTCACTCACAGGCCTGAGTGCTAGACAGCGCGCTACTGTATCCACCACAATCATATATATGAAAACAAGCCCCGTAGCAGTAACCTGCTGTGCGTGTGGGAGGACCATTACATTGTTTAAGCCCGAAGGAATTGGCGGACGACGAGAGCTGATATCGAAGTCTGTCTGACTGCGCTCTTGATATTTTCAGGAATATATATAACCAGCTGGAAATAGAGGAAGAGACTGACCACGTAAACGTTGGACGGAGGGAATAGCAGACTCCATGTGAATATCGATACATGAAGCCCATAATCGGGCACTCTCACGATGTTTATATTTCACCTCGACACCGCAAGGTACAAGAGGAACATGATTGATGAGATAACATATAATTGTCTGTATATGTCACTGCGCGGGACTTTCTCGTACTTCTATGAGCGCTAAACAATACATGCTAGTTTAATTTAGTTTAGTTTAGTTTAGTCGTTGGATCAACATCACGGCATACGGGTTTAACCCATATGTGCTCCGTTTTCCTCCTAACTCAAACCTGAGTCTGGAGAAACTCAGCTCAATGCACGAACTCCGTAGCATAGGCGAGGATCCTGAGATACTTTGGGTAGATTTTTAACTCGAAATTTTGCCCGGGCAGCGCCGTTAGGCTACTCTTTTTCGAATACATGTGTGTTTATTTATGAACTGTGGTAGTGGCCTCAAAGTGTTCCCCAATTGCTATTTCTGGCCATCTAGATAGCACCAGGTCTACTCGTTACTTGAACCAACAACTATGACATGTGGACATAATTTATATCTAATCATCGAAACAACGCCACAGGCTTTGTAAATTCATTGTAACCAAGTATGTGTCAAGTAACACACACACATAAATACACCGGGCCGTAATTCTGAACCTAGCATATTATTAACATATACAAGTAGAAACATGATAGGTGGGTTCCGTTGTTATACGTGACACACAGAAACATCAGTTGGTGGGATATCCTTGAGGTCATTGAAATAGGCGAACGCTGGGAGTAAGGTGTAGATTAGAGAGGATTGAACATCCAAGAGTTATACTGATGCAAAGGAGGAGTTAATTAAAATAGGTGTTAGGAATTTCTTCTTTTGTGAAATCTTTGTCAAATAAAGTGATTTTTGGTAGATTCAGAAATTCAAATCGGTTACATGGAGACATTAGATAGAAAATATAAATATGCAGAGCAAAGATCAGCAAAAATTGCATGTTTTAAAGTGAAGAAATACATCATCATCATCATCAAGTGCCGTGCCGGCTGGCGTAGGCGTTCATGGCTCTCCACAGATCTCGGTCTTTGGTGTTCTGGATCAACTCTGTTGATGATATTCCTCCATGCCACCGTCTCAGTCCGTCCAGCATCATTTCTCTTGGTCTGCCTCTGCCTCTCTTCCCCTCGATCTTTCCAGTTGTCACGATGTTCTCCAATGCCTCTCTTCTCATCACATGACCAAAGAAAGATGTTTGTCTCTTTCTTATTGTTGTATATAGTGTTCTAGTTTCATTAGCCTCTTTCAGGCAATCGTTGTTAGTTACTCTGGCAGTCCAAGGAATTCGCAACATTCGTCTTAAAAACCACATCTCTGTTGCTTCTAAGTTCTTCCTAATTTGTTTATTTACATTCCAAGATTTGCTGCCATACAGCAAAACTGGTTCTATATAGCATTTTAGTACTCTCTCTCTCTTACATTCATTGATAGCGACTTATTGCATAAGATACTCTTCATTTTCTGAAATGCTGTCTTTGCCTGCCCTATTCTGCTGTTAATCTCTTAATCTCTTAATCTGAAGAAATACAATACAAATAAATCCGAAACAGGAGAAATTACATATACTATTGCTGAACTTGGTCAGAACCTTGTTTGTATCCAGTGACATATGATTTGGCTGATGGAACTAAGGAACATAATGGACAGCGAACAGTGTTAAAGTTAGTCTGGCAGAGGGCGCTAACAGTAACATTCTTTGACCACGTGGCAGGAGCGGCAAGAACATGTAATAACCGTGGGTATGAATAATGTGAAGATAGATATACAAAAACGATCGGAAGAATGAGACACAGAGAAAGGAAAAAGGACACCAAAAACAACGAATATGAACCATAATGAACAAGAGCAATGGGAAGACAGAGATACATACCTTGATGACTTGGTCACACGACACAATCAGGACAAGAAATCAGACACGATCAGAGACGTTGGTGATCGTATGAAATGTGATCATGATCGACATGTTTATCGTTATAACATGGGCTGATGATCTCAAAGCATATGGGTGTTCATAGATTGATAGACAACACTGGAGTTTGAAAGTTGTACAAAGACATACCTGCCGACTAAATCATCATCATCATACGCCCTGCCGCCTGGCTGAGGCGTTGATGCCTCTCCACAGATCTTGGTCTATGATGTTCTGGATCGACTCTGTTGATAATATTTTTCCATGGCATAGTTTCAGTCCACGCAGCATAATTTATCTTGGTCTGTCTCTGCCTCTCATCCCATTGATCTTTCCAATTGTGCCGATGTTCTCCAATGTCCCTCTTCTCATCACATGTCCAAAGAAATATGTTTGTCTCATTCTTAAAGTTGTATACAATGTTCTAGTTTCATTAGCCTCTTTCATTGCCGACTACAGTGGGAATACATTTGAAGACGGAATGTACGATAAATATGTCATAAACGGGCACTGTCCCGCTGTTTATACGTCACCTCGATACCGCAAGGTACAAGAGGAACATGATGAGATGAGAGGTGAGATGCAGAAAGAACCTGCTATATTGTAACTTACCTAGGGAATCCACTCCATGAAACGGGCTCCACTCTACAGATCCTCTGTTCTCCGATGCCCTTCCACGTTTTAGGGTCTGCCAGCTTCACGATGGCTAGAGCATCCATCAGTCCAAAACCAAATGCCAGATTGACGCAGTAGCCAAATCCATTGCGGTACCTGGAAAAATTGTGGCGAATGTTTGATCGTGTACGTTTGTGGAAAACATCACTTAGCGTTACTTTCCTATAATCTGGCTTTCCAAAGCAGAGTTTAAAAACATGTTTTGCATAACCTTTACAGGACATCGCTGTCAACATCAGCATCTTTCAGCTGATTATTGATTTCTTGGCATGATTACGCTCAGTAGTTTGCCATTACTTTCTGAGCGGCCGGCTCACATACCCCATAAGTTACGACGCGATTCGAACCACTGCTAATTCTCACCGTCGTCACGTTACTTACGAGAGTATACGATATTACGGAGAAAATTTGCTAACCTCTAGCTAGGCTAGGAAGCCGGCACGCAGAGTTTAGCAGTTGTAAATTGGAACAAAGGAGACACAAATTCGATCCGATTTCACCATTACCCCTACCATCGTTCAACTTGAAGGAGAAGTTATAGTTAGGGTCCATCACTGGCTTACAAAGACAGTCCTGGCTTTACCCTGACAGGCTTATTAATCCGAAGGTGATTGTTGTCCATATGGTGTGATGGACGTTCTGACATAAATAATAGATTGCACAATTTATATTGCCGGACACATCTAGTTGTATCGATCAGGTGCATGCTAGAGATGTAGACAGTGACACACTTGGGCGTGAGTGATAACCTAACCATACTTCTACAGTGGTGAAAAAATAGTGGCATGCAATGTTGACACACGAGAAATACAGTCACAGGTATTAATCGACACTCATAGCCAGGAGAGAAATAAAGAAGACATCAGAGAACAATGTGGACAACATAACAATTTGAAGCAATAGGCGCATCAGGATTTCCACCCGACACCTCCAAATAACGGCATTGTCTGGCTGAAGGAGCGAGCGTACTTCTACGCATCTTTCCCTAAGTAAATGTCATAATTAGCCAAGTTTAACATTAATCTGAACCCATAAGTATGGAGTAATGACATAATTCTATCCTTTACAGGACATCGCTGTCAACATCAGCATCTTTCAGCTGATTGTTGATTTCTTGGCAAGATTACGCTCAATAGTTTGCCTTTGCTTTCTGAGCGACCGGCTCACATACCCCAATTGTTTCCGACGTGGAGAGAACCGCTACCGATTCTCACGCAACGTCACGTTACTCACGAGAGTACACGGGATTACGGAGAAAGTCGTGTAACCCCTAGACCAGGGAGACGGCAATTCATAAGTAAAATATACAAAGATATCAAATCGTTCTAGAGCTTATAAACATTTCGAGAATATTGAAAACAAATTTTTCCCATTATGAATTTGAATAATGAAAATACAAACAATAGATTGCACAGTTTATTGCCTGGTATATTTCGATGCATCTTATCACATGCATATTTTTTATCTTTTACATATCCTTTTTAACGGGACATCGCAGTCAACACCAGCATTTCTGCCGCTGTGATCTCTTGGCAAGTTGACGTTCAGTAGTTTGCCATTGATTTCTGAACGACCGGCACCGATGCCAACGCGAAACCAACGCAACGCGGTCTGCTGCAAAATCGTGCGCAGCTGTGTTTCGAACGCGGGTATACGGGATTACGAACCGCGTCCGCAGGTTCCTTTGTCGCGGAGACCGGCACATGCATATTAAAGTAAACAATTCAACATATAATGAAGTAACCTAACGAGTACATTCAACCGAAATACATTAAATGCATACTAAAGAAAACAGTTCAACATATGAAGTAGCCTAATGAATCCCTTCAACCGAAGTACACAAAACACGGTGTCATGTTTCATTGTCCCAACAGAAGTGTTAAAGAGACTATCATGCCTTTTTGAAATCCTTATGGTCTGCATTTGTCCAAATTAATATTAATTTAATAGTATTTGCAGATGTTGCAGATAAAAAGAGGTTTTAGCATGCTTCTCACTATACATAACCAAAATTTATTAAGATATACCCAAGTCTGCAAGAGTAAGGCAATGTTGCAGTGGTTGGACAAGATCAAGAAAGGAGCGGGAGGAGGCTTATATAACTGCAAAGTGAAGACTCAAAACAGAGGCTTTAAACTCATTTCATCCCATCTTCAGTACGGAGACGGCGCTAGATAGACTGACTGATGTAAACCTGATATATGACATGCACACTTCAGTACGGAGACGGCGCTAGATAGACTGACTGATGTAAACCTGATATATGACATGCACACTTCAGTACGGAGACGGCGCTAGATAGACTGACTGATGTAAACCTGATATATGACATGCACACTTCAGTACGGAGACGGCGCTAGATAGACTGACTGATGTAAACCTGATATATGACATGCACACTTCAGTACGGAGACGGCACTTGCTAGAGGGATTGTTGTACACGTGACATGCAGACTTACCAGCCCTTCTCCTTGTACAAGGGTCCGATCCTAGATGTGTGCACTGTAATGTGCTGCACCTCTCTCCAAGTCAGGTTACGGCTGCAATCACAAGTACAGGCACATTCACAGTTGTTCTTGGAATTATCAGGGAATCATTAACAAGTGGATGCATATTAATCGTGACATAATTTGTTTATTATCATCATCCTTATTACCACGTCGATGAGAGTGAGCGATCATTGTTTGCCATCTCACACGATCACCGGAGTCGTGGATCAGCTCTGTCTTCTTGACCAGATTATGCCATGTTACCAATTTATCCGGTATTTGACTCTTTGCTTTCCTTTTGCTTCCCCGCCCCATTCAGTTTGCCAGTTGTTACTGATTAGTCTTTCCTCTTGAGCCTAAGGCGGCGCATAGGGCAGAAGTCCTGTCTCTCCATGCCTGGTGGTTCGCTGCTACCTGTTGTAGATCTTGGATATTTACTTGGCCATTGAATGAGCCTTCTCTAATGATGGTTCTACGCAGGGTCTCTCTTGGTCTTCCCCGTTTTCTTTTCCCTACTGGTTGTTCAAATATATTTCTACTTTTAGCGTACTCAAAAATCTTTGCTGTATGTATCAAATTTCTCTAATCAGTTTACTATTCTCTCTCTCTCTCTCTCTCTCTCTCTCTCTCTCTCTCTCTCTCTCTCTCTCTCTCTCTCTCTCTCTCTCTCTCCCTCTCCCCCTGTGTGTGTAGAACTGTCTCATTCGTTTTTCCGTCCATCCATAGTATTCATGGCATTTCCCCCTAGAAACCACATTTCTACTGCTATTAGCTGTCTCTCTGCTTGCCTGCCTATTGTCCATTGATCACACACAGATTATAACAATGTAGGTTCTATGTAACACTTCAACACACTTTCACTCACTGCAGTTTGCAGCTTTTTGTTGGTCAGCATGTTTTCTGTCTTGCAAAAGGCTACCTTTGCCATAACCATTCCTGTTCAATTCTCTTTAAGGTACCTCCCAACGGATGTTATGACTGTTACGAGCACGCTGCCCTGCTTAACTTGTTTAAGAATTTCCCAATTTTATTATGTTTCTTTCTTGGAGACGACCTCTGTTTACTTACAATTTACTTCCAAGCCTAGTTGTTCACAATAATTGTGTACAATAATTGCATGTATTAAATGCGGCAGTTCGTATACACTGGTCTGGTATTGAATTATTTATTTCATTATCAATTTCTATGGGAGCTTGTTGTTTATAATACATGTTTTATTTTTCAAGTCCAAGGCCTTTCCCATCAAATTGTAGATTTGCAGTCATCTTTATTAAATCGATATGTCTTACTATGTCGAATGCCTTTATGTAATTAATGCAACAAAGACGTTAAATCTGTTAATGGATATAGATCTACTTCTTCGCACACCTTCATACGCCAAAGTGAATATGTTCAACTTGAGTCTGTTGACATCTCCATAAGTTTGTCTTAAATGGAGAGGGTGTAGGTCAAAATAATCTTTTTTTGGTTTTGGTCTGTGAATATAAAATAGTCTGTAAATTCTTAACATCTTCACTCGAAAGATGTACTTTCCGTTAGTTATTTATTAAAATTAAATTAAGTTGCATATCCTTTACAGGACGTAGCAGTAAACACCAGTATTTTTTAGCTGTTCGTGATTCTTGGGCAAGTTTATGTTCAGTAGTTTGCCATTGCTTTATGAACAACCGGCACCCATACCATTTCATAAAAAGCCAACGCAAGGCGGTCTGCTGTCAAATCGCCCACAGCTTTGTTTCGAACGCGGGTATGCGGGATTACGAACTGCGACCGCAAGACCTTCGCCGCGGTGCCGGCTAGTTGTTTATACGGGAATGAAGAAAACGCTTGTATTACCAATGCACTCATATTCAGTGCAACCATAGGCTTGTAAAGCATTCACATTCAATGACAAGATAGGCTTGTTAATAAAAAAAAAAATTATTATTAATTGTGTTAAAGCAAACGGATATTAAGAATGTTTCAAAAGATGTAAGAACCAAAAGAATTTAATAGACAAATTTCATGCTGTAATGAAATGTCAGTAAAATATAATATGCCTAATTAACTATTTTGTTGAGTAACTAAACTCAAGGATATTGCAGTCATCATCCCTAGGTTACAGTTAGTGACTGCACTCTAATTTACTACGCAGGAGATCATACACCTATGGACGTACCCGGAGTTCAATGATGATCATTTGAGCTAAACTGAGTTTAAATAATTGATGTGAACGTGATCTTTGCGTGATTTAGTGAAAAATCCCCGTTCAGTCGCTTTGTTGGGTTCATACACGTGGATTTCATGAAACACGTGTTTAGTCCACAACAAGGCTACGGACGAGTAACTGTATCGGTGTGTGTTTGTTGTTTCTGAGCTGACGAAGGTTTGGACCTCAACATCCATTTTGCTACTTGTGCTCGTGATCTAGTAAAGCTTACCGTCTGCTTCTGGTTTGTTTGTTTGGTTATTTTTTTTTTGTCGTTGCTTTAGTTTTAGTGTGATTAATTCATTGAATAGTGGAAAGGACGTTAGAATAAAGAGATAAATAATGGAAGTAATGATAAGTTGAGAAGGCGAATAATTGCTGTTTGGACAAACAGACGGGCAGTGGAAGTGATGTTTGAGTGATATGATGAAATGTGAAAGTGACGTTTAAATGAAGAGATGAATAGTGGAAGCAGCATAAAGATGGACACAGGACATTGCAGACGCTTTGGACAAGGGGTGGGAGAAATGGCCAGAAACACTTTGGCTGGCGGTGATTTGAGCGGGACGTTATGTACAAAAAACTGCTACTTGAGGATGTGTAATTAGATATGGGGACAAATAGGAAAACTGATGTTTGGAGAAAGAGATTTTGTTTTCTTTTTTTGTTTGCATATCCCTTACAGGACGTTGCAATCAACATCAACATTTTTCAGCTGCTGTTGATGATGTATTAGGCAAGATTACACTCAGTAGTTTGCCATTGCTTTCTGAGCGACCGGCTCACATACCCCGTAAGTTACTAACGCTGCCAGAACAGCTGCCGATTCTCGCGCAGGTTACGTTACTCACGAGAATATACGGGATTACAGAGAAAGACGTTAAATTCCCAGGCAAGGGAGACTGGCTGGAGAAAGAGATTTTTTTTTGTTCGCATATCCTTTACAGGACACCGCTGTCAACATCAGCATCTTTCAGTTGATTGTTGATTTCTCAGTTGAGAAGATTTACACAACTCAGAAAAGATGTATGGAAAAAAATAATGGAAACGATGTTTTAATAATTAATGAATGATCTAATGCTTTCGTAATGAACACATTGTGAAATACATTACATCAAGACTAAATATAGGAGAAGGAATCAGCCAGCAGAAACAGACGATATCTCTACAAACATAATTAAGAAACTCACTTGGCCTCCAGCAAAAGGGCGTATATGCCAGCAGCCATGGGTGCAGCAGCCGAAGTTCCACTGTGATTGTCCGTACACTGACTGTGAAGATCCGCGCTCACCTAACAACAGAGAATCGTTTAACAGCCCGATTACCTCTTTCCTTAATTGCCAAACTTGTGCTTCTTATACCTTTCATCTTCTTATGGAGAAGAGGTTATCAAACATCTCAGGCTATTTGAAGACGTACTCGTGATTATGTGGATTTAGCAGCAACAGTTGTCTACAGGCTAGTGTAGCCAGTCTCAAGCCAACCGTTCTTAGTTGCCACTTAAGACATGCATGATAAGTTACAGTTCCACTATTCTAGGCATCCCCTAGCCACCCAGGTGATTGTTGTTACTGCCTATAATACCTTGCGCTATAAGACAGTGGTGTCTGAAGCCTGACGTATTAATTCCGCCCGGCTAGTGCAGTCTCTGCGAACCGTGCAAGTCAGGAATTGCGCTTGCCGCAACATGGTGTGTTCCCCTACACTTTTACCGAGCTGAGTTGCAGCTTGGCATTGCTAAAACTGACCGGTACTTGTGTACGACTAGAATAAAGTAATGAAGAATTAGAGATAGCACGAAAATGTGTTGTTCCTGTGGAATCGGTGAAATATATCACTTGGTGTATAAAAGGACAAACTTAGAAGGACGGACGGAAGGACGGACGGAAATACGAACGGATGGACGGACGGAAGGACGAACGGATGGACGGACGGACAGAGAGACACACGCAAACAGAAAGACGGACAGACGGATGGATACATGGGTGGATGGATTGATAGACAGACAGACAGACAGACAGACAGACAGACAGACAGACAGACAGTCAGACAGACAGACAGACAGACAGACGAATGGACGGATGGATGGATGGATAGATAGATGGATCAATAGATAAATGGACAGACAGACAAGCCCATCGACCGACCGACCGATTGTCTCACCGATCGATCGACCGGTCGAACGATCGACGGATAAATCGACAGACAGACAGACAGACAGACAGACAGACAGAACGATGTCTACTTACAACTTTCCTCTCCGATGATGACCCGCTGCTAAAGGCAGTAGTCAAGGTGGAAGCACATCTTTCACAGTAGTATGGAATGTTGCCATCCTGCGATTAAATACGGTGGATTATTTACATCATCGTTAGTACTATTGTTATCATGGTCGTTGTCATCTGGGGGTCTCACTAGCCAAGGGGCTAAGCTGTCGATCTCATGCTCTGAATGCCCTCACATCGTTTTAAGTCAGGGTCGATCAGAACACTTGAGCTGTTTTCCCTAGACTCTTAGGGTCATCGCTGGAGTTACAGTTCTTGTCTTGTTTCATGCCCTCGGCAGGCGGCTCAGATGTAAAATTTGAGGCAATGAAAATAGTCTTAACGTTATTATTATCATCATCACGACACTGTTTCCTTGGTCTCATAAATGCTATTTAGCCGAGTATAACTCTGATGCCCACTATCCTTGTATAGTTGTGTGATTTGATTGCTTCTTTCATACTCATCCCCTAAATTGTTTAGTTTAGTTTAGTTTAGTCGACGGATCAACATCACGGCACACGGGTGCAACATATAAGTGCTCCGTTCTTCTCCTAACTCAAACCTGAGTCTGGAGAAACTCAGCTCAGTGCACGAACTCCGTAGCACCGGCGAGGATCCTGAAAATACTTTGGGTAGATTTTTAACACGAAATTTTGCCCGGGCAGCGCCGTTAGGCTACTCTTTTTCGATGTCCAACTGCCAAGGGAATTTTTACGTGCGCAACAATACACACGGGTGTCCGATTTCACTACCCAGAGACCAGGGGAAATTTTTACTAGAAGTCCACGTGAAACAATCCCGGTCCCCACTGGGGCTTGAACCCGGGACCTCCAGCACTCGAGGCGGACACCATACCTCGAGACCACGCAGCCCCCTCCCCTAAATTGTACCCTCTTATATTGCCAAAAGTAGATCGCCATCGCAGTTTTAGAAATATTTTACTACAGTTTCACTAAAAAAGTTTGTTGAAATGGAAATCGTCATCATCATCATCATCGTCATCGTCATCATCATCATCATCATCATCATCATCATCATCATCATCATCATCATCATCATCATCATCATCATCATCATCATCATCATCATCATCATCATCATCATCATCATCATCATCATCATCATCATCATCATCATGTTGCAAATCTTCTACAGAACATCGCTCTCGTCACGATCCTACAGAAAGACTTTCAATCCATCACCAGTTTCGCTGTCTCATAAATCTTCACGCACAGACTATCTTTAATGCCCGATTCCCACCTTGAGGATTGTCGGGATGTGACTCTTTTTCAAGGATCCAAAACATTCTATCACTGTTGTTTTAAAACCAATCATAGGCACCTTGCCGTCTTGACAGATCGTTTGTTACATTGTGCATCTAACAACGTACAACTACAACCCTTGAGAATAGCCAATGTTATGCATCTCCATAGCACAAAGTCTGGGCTGAATTGTAGAGACCATGTGTTGCCCATGCAGATCCCTCTTTCGGTCTGCCTATTTTACTCCAGGCGAAAGGTGCCACCTATAAATCTGGAACAAGGAAAGCTGCAGAAGCTGCCGAATTAGCAAAGCAATACGCTTCGAAGCTTCGGTCCTAGACCAGTTGCCGACCAAGGCTTAGTGTCTGGTCAGCCCTGCCATGCCATTTAAACTTTAGGTTGCATATTCACGCGCGAGAATAAGGTTTGTACTCTTCCAATTGCGCTCCTCCGCACAAAGTCTTTGTCTCAATGTGGGCTGTCGGGTTTAGTGAGTGCCACCTCCTTCCCCCGATTAGAGCACCGATAATTTATGATCTAGAGCGGCTCTGATCCATTCAGCCACGGTGACTGCTGTAAATTAATGCAGGTGTACAGTAATACTTTCACTAACTTTATGCCTAGCAGACATAAATCAGTGAATATGATCACTCATTCATGTTGTATGAAACATCCCAACAAAATAAACATATACTCAACACGCCATGAGGCTCGTACAAGAGCGCTATGCTTACTTGTATTGGTATCTATGAGCTATCTCTGGTCGAAGACACGATAACAGATTGAAGATCATATTTAAGGATGCTTGAGATTCGATGGGAGTGCGGTTCCAGCAACGAGAGACGTGTGAATGAACGAATCCGACGTGTTTATAGCCGTTGTGGTACTGGAACAGCAAGCGTCTACAATTTACAATGTTTACCGTGGGCGACTGAACATCAATGAGTTTGCCCGAAATGCTAACATGTTCAACCGTAAAATCATGAAAGATGAAGAAACCAAATATTGATGGAATATGTCACATGACAGTATCACAGAAAACGCTGACGTACTTCCGATGCACTTCCCACGCTGATAGTCTGTATTGCGGATGTATACCCGTCGGCATTGCAGTTATCTCCATTGTGACCTCCATTGCCTGCCGCCCAGACAAAGATGGACCCTAGCCCTCCTCGACCCTGAAAGAAATTGAGATGACGGCTAAAGTTACTTGTATATCCTTTACAGGACGTCACAGTCAAATCAGCTATATTGTAAATGTGATTTCTTGGCAAGTTACTTCAGTAGTTCGCCATTGCTCTCTGAACGACCAGCCCTCATACCATTGTTTGCAAACCAACGCAAGGCGGTTTGCTGCCAAATCGCCTGCAGATATGTTTCGAACACGGTGTGCGGGATTGTGAGATGCGTCAGCAAACCCTTCGCCACATAGTAATCTCATAAATATGATTCATATTAATTTGTTTATATGTTGTGAGTAATGAAAAAGTAAAGAATCTGAAAGCCTTGGAGCTGTGACTTCTAAGTAGAATTTCGGCAATATAGTGGGCGGAGATGACAACAGAAGCCAGTGAATTGAGAACTACATGTGTAACACTATCACTGATGAAAACAAAACGGAAGAGACAAATAAATCTTACTGAGCACATCAAATAAGAGATAGATAAGTAGATAAACTGACATGTGGGAATGTTCTAAGAAACATAGGGAGATGACGGCAAACACAATTGTATGTGGAAGGCGTAAATAACTAGTTAACAAATAAAAGAAACACCAATGTCATCAAAATATCCAGAAACAGAAGATTGGGGTGTCTAGCACACAAAGAAGACCATTTTGGTATTTGCATGAACTCATCAACGTGGCGAAAGTAATCTTTTGCACGTTGGAAAACATGCATAACGATAAAAAGCTGTCAATTGCAACGAGAAAAATAGTGTTAAGTGCTACATAGGACCTATACTTTTATATGGAAGTGAAACGTGGACAATGAGCAGACAAACTGAGAAACAAATCAAATCAACTTTATTTTCAAAGGGTAACAAATTGGGCACGCAGGCCCGTCTTACATTCGGCCCTTCCAGTAACTCATCTTTCGTTCATCAAGAGCATTATACATTTACATAGGAAGAAAGATAAACATTGTGAAATGAATGTTGTAAACATAATCAAGACAAATTACCATGTTATGAGGCCCATGTCCCATCTACCCATACATCACCCCACCCACACACACACACACACACACACACACACACACACACACACACACACACACACACACACACACACCCAGGGACACATGCATACCCCACCAACCAACCCATCCCCCTCCCGCACATCCCCCACCCACACACACTGCCTTCATCTGTTCCCCCAACCAAAGCACATTCGCCACCCACAAACATCCCCCACCAACCCACACATCCCACGCCCACCCACATACACATCCTAACCCACACATCCTCCACACCTCCAACCACCCATCCCCCAGCCATATCTCCATCGACCACGCACACACAGCCCACACCAACCCACACATCGCACATCCACTCACACATCCCCAAACCATACACACACATTCCCACCAACTGACATCTCCCTACCCCGACACACACACACACACATCTCCCTAACCACCTATACATCCCCAATCCACTCACACACACCCCACCACCCACACGTACATCCTCCACCCACCCACACATGCCCTAACCCAATCCCCCACCACACACACCCCCACCCGCACATCACATACATCCTCTACCACGCAATATTCCCAACCCACACACCGCACACATATCCCTCACCAACACATCCCACACCCACATACCACCATGCATCCCCACCTACACACCACACACATATCCCCCACCCACATACCACACAATATTCCCACCCACACCCACACAGATACCCTGACCCATCCACCCCACATACCCCCACCCACACACACATACCCCACCCACACAATATCCCCAACCAACACACCACGCACCTCTCCCCACCCACACATGCATTTCCCACCCATCCACCAACACACACTCACTCACGCACACATCCTCCACTACGCACCCACACACCCCCACCCACCCCAACCAAACATCTCTCGATCACAATACCCCTACCCACACACATCCTCCACCCACTCACGCATCCCACCCCGACACATACACATCCCTCACCCACCTACACATCCCTAAGCCACTCACACACCCCCACCCACACATTCTCCATCCACGCACACATCTCCCACTCACACACCCCCACCACCCACACATACTTCTCCCAACCACCACACACCCCCTACTCACCCACACATATCCCCCACCCATACACACATTCCCCGCACCCATCACACACATCCCCCACACCACACACTATCCCCCACCCACACACACATCATCACCCATACCACCAAAAACATACCTCCCATCGACACACCATGCATACATCCCCCACCAACACACCGCACACATATCCCAAACCCACACACCATACACTTCTCCCCACCCGCCCTTACATCCCCAATCCACCCACACAATCCCCTACCCACACAACCCCGCCACCCACACATACTTCCCCAAACCATCCACACATCTCCACCCACCCACACATATCCCCCACCCAAACACACATCCCCCGCACCCGTCCCATACACATATCCTCCACCCATACACACATCCCCCACACCCATTCCCACACCCCTACTTTCACCCCCACACATCCATCCACACATCCCACCAACACCCACAAATATCACTACCCACCAACACCCACACACCCAAACCCATCCAAACGCATACTCCACCCACATTCCCCCACCCACACATCACCACCCACACACATCCCCACACTCACATACATCATCCACACACACTCACACATCCTCACATCTAGACACATACAAAATGCCTCACTGAGCATTGAAACTAGTATGAACAAACTCCCACACTTTACTCACACACATACACTGACAATTGTCGTGAGCAGTCTCATAAAAATGTTAAACATGGAGAAAAATGTGTACATAAACAGTGTGTGAAGTAAAAATAGTGATGCTCCCACACACACACACACACACACACACACACACACACACACACACACACACGCACGCACGCACACGCACACACACACATTCACTCTCACGCTCACTCATTCTGTCTTTCACTCAAACTACAGTAATGTGCATGAGTTTACATTATACATGATACAATCAAATGGTATTTAACTGATAATATGACATATGAGAATACACAAACATATGGATTCGCGTGTTACATAAAATGCGTATTACATGACATGCATCTGTACAGCTCTCTCTCTCTCTCTCTCTCTCTCTCTCTGTATTCTTTCTGTATTTCTTACACACACTCTTACACGCGCTCCCACACACACACTAACACATCAACTCTCCCACTGTCTCACTCTCTATCTCTCTCATTCGCTCACTCTCTCTCTCTCTTTCTCTCTCTCTCTCAGACTCACTATTTCCCTCGTTCATTCACTCTGTCCATCTTCATTCACTTTATCTCTAACTCTCTTACTCTCTCTCTCTCACACTCATACACAGACTGACACACACCCTCACGCTATCACTCAATGTTTCACTTACCCTAGCGCACTGACTTACTCTTTTACTCTCTCTCTCTCTCTATCTCTCTCTCTCTCTCTCTCTCTCTCTCTCTCACACACACACTCTAACACTCATTCACTCACTCACACACACTCACTCTTTCACTCATTCACTCCTCACTCATTCACTCACTTACTCTCTCACTCTCTCACACACAATCGTTCACACACACACTCACTCTCTCAATCACACTCTCTCACACATACACATACACATGAATGCACGCACAGACACACACACTCACTCACTCACTCTCACACATACACGTACGAATGCATGTACTTACACATTCCCTCACCATTTCTCGCTCAGTCACTCTCTCTACCCACACGCATGCACGTGTGCACACACACACATTCACTCTCTCACTCTCTCTGACACCCACTTTCTCTCTCTCTCTCTCTCTCTCTCTCTCTCTCTCTCTCTCTCTCTCTCTCTCTCTCCCACACATATATAGTGAACAATTATAGTTAAACAATTATAATGAACAATTTTAATGAACAATTATACCAGTAAATGAATTATGGTGGCATATAGTCGGTATGGATTAAGTATTGAAAGAGTTTTAGGTTAAATGTGTAGGGACTCATTGGAGTTTTCAGATCTGGAGGAAGATCATTCCATAAGTGAGCACCAGAATAGGCGAAACATGTTTTGTATAGGTCCAATCTAGGCTTTGAGACATGTAACAAATTTAGGCGCTTGCTGTTCATTGCATTAGATTGAATCAGCGGCAGAAGATACTCTGGGGTATTTTGAGATATAATTTTATTCACTAATTTGGCTTTGTTAAAAAGGAAGCGCTTTCGAAGTGGTAGAAGTCTTAGATGACTGTATAAATTATTACTTTCAACGTGCTTTCTGCCAGAAACCAGACGAATAGCGCGGTTTTGTAGAGAACATAGTCGTTTTAAATTAGATTTAGGGCAACCATCCCAAACTGTGGAACAGTAATCGAGATGTGATTGGATATAGCATGTATAGAATATTTTTCGTGTGCTTTCGTCCAGGAAGTGCTGAATTTTAGCAAGTTGGTAAACTTTTTGTGCTATTTTCTTGGTAAGAACGTGAACATGAGAGCTCCAGCTCAAATGGCTGTCAATTAAAAGACCTAGTGTTTTATGTTCGTTCACATTAACTATAGGTAACTAGCCCAAGCGGAGTTCGAGCGGTGCTCCAGTCATGGCTAGTATCTGTAGTTTTTGTCTGGTCGTTATTAACATGGATTTGGTTTTGTCGATGTTAATTTGCATGCGGTTTTCATTGCTCCATCTAGTAAGATTATCAAGTTCCTTTTGTAAAGAATTCTCTAATTCACTACGGTTTTCTTGACTAGTATATATAGTACAGTCGTCTGCAAATAGATCACAAGTTGTATTGATATATAAAGGAAGATCATTAATATAAACTGCAAAAAGCAGCGGACCTAGTAGTGAGCCCTGAGGTACACCAATATTAAGCTGTGTGGGTCTTGATAGACAGTTGTTGAAGGACACGACTTGTTGTCTGTCGGATAGAAATGACGTGATTATGTTCACCATGTTGGCGCTTGTCTTCATTTGTTTTAGTTTTCTAATTAAAATATCGTGATCTACCATATCAAAAGCTTTTTTAAAGTCTACAAATACTGCTCCACAAATTCTACCGTTGTTGATGTTTAAGTGCCAGTTATCGGTCATTTTTGTTAGAGCACTATGGCAAGAATATTTAGGTCGAAACCCAGATTGACTGTTAATTATTAGATCGTTGTTAATTAAATGGTGTAACGTTATTTTATGAATGTGTTTTTCTAGTGGTTTTGATAGCGACGATAGTAAGGAAATAGGTCTATAATTACCCAAAACGCTATTATCGATTGAGCCATTTTTAAGTAGCGGAAACACTTTAGCAATTTTAAATGCAGATGGAAAGTAGTTTTTGGCCAGGCACTGGTTATATATGAACGTTAAGGACTCACTAATGACTGGTGCTGCACAACGAAGAATTCTATTACTGATACCATCTAGGCCGTGTGAATTTGTTGATTTGAGGTTTAAGAGATATTTATAAACGCCTGCAACAGACATTAAGGGAATCTCAGCGGGAATATTTCTGGTGCACTTCTCCTCACAGAATGATGCCAGTGAACTTAAATTACACGATGAGTCTAGTATTGAAGACTTTAGATTCTCTATTTCTGATTGAAAGAACCAACTGAATTCATCGCATGTTATAGAATTTGGTATTGCTGATTCTGTAGGGCGTTTCTTATTGGTTAGCAAGTTAATAGCCTTCCATATATTTGTACTGTTTGAATTATCTACAATCAAATTTTTAAAATGATCTTTTTTTATCCTACGAATTTCATATTTAACTTTATTCCTCAGTCTACGGTAATTGATAAAGTCTTTATTTTTGTGTGCTGTATCTCGCTCTCTCATGATTTCCAGAACTTCATTAGTGACCCATGGGGATTTATGTTGATTTTTGACTCGAACTTCTTTAATTGGCACGTGTTTATCGAACACATTGTAGACTGTCTTCGTCCAGAAAGCTAAGGCATCGTCCGGGTCAGGAAGTTGGTAAACGTGATCAAGGGCTGCTTTTCTTAAGTCTTGGCAAGATTACGCTCAGTAGTTTGCCATTGCTTTCTGAGCAGCCGGCTCAGTGTCTCGCAAGTCACCAGCGGGGGACGAACCGCTCCCAGCTCGCTCCTGCTACGAGACTCTGCGTGACAAACGGGATTACGGAGAAAGTGTTGTAACCCCTCAGCCAGAGAGACCGGTTCTTAAGTCTTGCAAAAATAAATCTTGGTTGAATGCTTTACAATTTCTAAATTTGATACTTACTTATGTTTAAGAGATTTGAACCCAATTCTTGACCTTGTACAACATACAGGGTAATGGTCACTAACTGTACTAACAGGAACAGAACATTCAATAATATTATCTGGACAAGTAACATATATATGATCAATTATAGTTGAGGATGTGTCAGTAACCCTTGTGGGACGGTTTATTAGTTGTTTGAAATTGTAAAAAAGAATGATATCGTCCCATGTCTGGTTGGATTTACTAATATCTATGTTGAAGTCACCTAGTATCATAACTTCTTTACCTGCTGTAAACACTCTATCCATCATTGTAGTGAAGCAGTCATACCAACTGTACCCGGCACAAGGATTCCTATATAGGTATCCAATGAGAAACGGTTGTTGGATGGCTGGCTTCACCTCTAACCAAACACATTCTATCCCTACGGTCTCGAGATCACTTCTACGGGAACAGTTGAGGGAATTGGAAATGTATACAGCAATACCTGTCTCTAATTTTTTATTTGCATCTTTCCGAATTACTTCAAATCCCTTAAGTGAGATTTCGGAGTCGGTTATTTTGTCGTTAAGACGACTTTCTGTGATTCCAAACACATGGAACTGTTTGGACAGTATTACCGAGAGCTCAAGTAATTTGTTGAGCAGATGAAAGATGATGAGATGGCCTATATATAGACCATTTTTGTTGAGCCACTGATCGTGATTGGCGAACATTACAAACTAAAAGGAAGATGTTGCTTGTGGTATACAAATTGCAGGGATTTTGAAACTTTATTTAGAAGTAGTTAAGGCTGTTAGAAGGGGCAGGAAAATGCCTTTGCTGGAGTGATATCATGAATGCTTGGTGCAGGGCTGCAGGATTGTACCGCATTAGCTGCTGAAGTTGACGGTTCCACTCATAGGGTTGTAGATTACCGTCCAGCGAGGGACTGGTATGAGTGTCACTGGAAGTGCCTACATTGGAAGCAGGCATCGGGGGCACTGCACCATTGTTTAATGGTGTCCCCTTTGACATCATAGAGGGAGACTGTTTTACGGGCAAGGTAGGAAACAAAGTATCATAGTTAGCAACATTTGTATTGGAGCTTGGGTTGCTATTCACGACATTGTGTTCCTGGGGTACAGGCAAGGGTGGTGTGGGAAGGGAAGGAGTGTTTTCTGAACACAGTGAGATGGCTGTTGCCGGAGGTGAAGTTCGGTTCACTCCTGTAACTGGTGCTGGTTGTTGTGCACGTTCGGGATATTTGATGTTCTTCGCTAGGAAGCTGCTTCCTAGCTTGGAACAATGTATTTGATCCCTGTATAGTTTTTTCTTAGGAGCTCCGGACGGTGACATAAAGTAAGGGGTGTTATTTATGAAATTCATGTTATTATTTTTACAAAATTTATATAACGTTAGATTAGCAGCATCGGCAGTACGACGCTGGAACCCGTAACATGGTGGAATGATAGATGATATGAACAAAGATGATTTAGGAAATTTATTGCGCAACAGCACCTCCAATGTAGCTAGTTGTGAGGTGCTGATGATTTTATTATCCATTATATCATTGACGCCAATATGGACTGTTGCTCTCCTAATTCGGTCGTTCACTTGGAATCTTCGCAGTGTAGAGGTCAGCCTGTCAATGTCAGCGCCTGGTACAGGGTAGATTGAAGTTGATTCGCTGTCAGAAGATGACATGCGATCACTATAGATTCCCTTCAGCAGGGAGTCTCCAATGACGACATGTGTTGCACTGTGATCTATGGTTATTTCACGCTGCTTGGCGTGTCCGCTTGGACTGTTGTTGCCACTGGTCACTGTCGTCTTTCTTGTGTTCTTGTTTATTAAAGCTTGTTTGCGTTGGTTGTTGATGCCCAGTAGTGGTAACTGCTGAGCTCTGTGATTCCAAGTCTGCTGCTGGTGAGTCTACACTTAAGGCCTGGAACCTGTTGCTGATATGCACATCGATGGGGTAGATAGATGGTGTGCGTTCTACAGGTTTAGTAGTGGTTTTGTTGCTTGTAGAAACTGTCTGTATGTCATTATGCGACGAACATTCACTGGTAACACACGCATCTACAACACCATGGATACTTTCTGTTTGTGCACTTTTATGAAATGACTGTGCACGCTTTAGTTTCAATTCATGTATGGATGTTTTAAAAGTTTCCTTCTCTTCTTTAAGGAGGCGGATTTCCTCTCGAAGAAGAATGTTTTCTTTTTTAAACTCCGCAATAATATTAGTGGTGTTGCTGGTAATAAAATCTTTTAACCTCGTCTCCAAAGCCTGAATTAGTTCACGACAATCATTGTGGCTCTGTGTTTCGGCCGAAGAAAGCGTCTTTGAAGGTGATGTGTTAGTTTGATAAGATTGAGCTGGTGAATTGTGTTGTTTGTCCAGCTGGAAATCAGTGTCTGATTGTTCACTAGACAGCGTGATGGATGTTGGCGATGAAGATGATTGATTCAGTCGCTGAGCTGGCGTGCTAACTAACTTTTGTCCCGTCTTGTTTTTGTTTACATTTTCGCATCGCTTTGACACAGTTGATGATCGTAAGTTGGAGGACATGTTGGCAATATAGGCAGCTCGACAAGGCAAGGAGTAAATAAAACTGCAGGCCTTTCTGTAGATCGTGCGTGGCGCTTATCTCTTGCTAGTCACCCATAGTTAAGTCTCACGTTGTCGTGAATCGATAATTGGTAAAAATTCAAAAATGGATGCTCTTACCCTCACGTGTCACAATGAAATCTTCATTTCACTAAATAAACAGTCACATAAACTTGACAGTTGAGAGTATGTAAATTCAGTTTTAAAACGAGCACAATAATGGAGTAAATAAAAGCGCCGGCCCTTCTGTAGGGCGTGCGTGGTGATTATCACTTGTTAGCCCCGCATGGCTAAATTCTCACGTTGACGTGAATCGATAATTGGTAAGATTCAAAAATGGGTGCCCTTACCATCACATATCACAAAGAATCCCTTGCAAAGAATATCATGGACAGACAGAAAAACAAGGAAGTCCTACAAGAAACAAACAAAAACAGTAAATTGATTAAATGACTCAGACGATGATAGTCAATATTGTTTGGGCACGTTATGTGTAAGATAAACTCTAGAACTTTGTGACAAATAGCACGACTGAAGGGGAAAATAATAAAGGGGGAGGCAGCGAGAACAATATCTAGATAGTTTGGCTATATAGCATAACTGAGACAAAAACACAGCTGATCTATGACTCTGATGATTGCGTGTCTACATTGTTCACTTAATATGATATATAACACTGCAATATGCACCCGACGAGAAGCAGCGAAATATACCAGGCAATAAATCGTGCAAAATATGCATGTGGCGTCTATGTACAAATTCATTAATGGAATATTTTGTTTTGAATTTCTTTCGTTATGTCAAGACTAGTTCACGGTTAGGTGGGTTTTGCAGCTAAAGTTTCCCAGGGATGGGTTAGCCAACCCCAACATCAATCCTTCCTGGCTGTCTCTACCCACATGTTTGGCATGTTACATTGTTACTATTACTCGCTTCACACAACAACAAAAAACCGGAAACAAACTTGCGACCACATCCGTACTGGTAGGAAAATAAGGCTATGTCACTACTGGGTATTAAACCCGGATGACTGTGTTGGTACTAAGTGCGCTAACACCTACACTACTTCGCTCTAGTGCATGTCTATATAGTTTAGTGCATATATATATATATACCTTCTTGACGCCCTCCTCCAGGGCCTTCTTGGTGACCCTTCCGGGACCTTCGCAAGTCCTGCCGTCATCATTGGGGCCCCAGCTGGAAGAGAATATATCGATGTAGTCCATATTTTTGGACAAGGCCTCTCCCTCGATGCGGTCAGTCACTGTCCCATCAAGCATCCTCACACCTATACAATGAATACAATTATAAGAAAATGACCTACAGGCAATTTATAACGTCGGAGAAAATAACACACCTGCAATTTATAATCTCCAAGAAAATAACATATCCAATTAAAAATTCAGATCGATGTCAGCACGACCGAATAGATGAGAACTCTTGCTATTAAACTTACGATGTGCTCACGTTGAGGTAGCCGGTTCGACCCCTACACCGGACAGTTGGACTAAAATGACTTCTCGTCCTGACCTGGGGATGTAAATTACAAGTACCACAAAAGCAGGAGTGGGTTCGCATGATGGCGAGGGATATTAGTAATAAGGAAAGCTAATCTACACGCAAAAATAAGTCCAGTGCACTGGAAGTAGTAACACGTGTATAAAAGCATAATAATAATAATAAAGATCAGAAACAAACCGCATAATTAATAATTTGCATGAAAATGACACGGTAAATCATTAATGTTTAAGATTATAAAACATACAATTAATAACTTGGTGCCATGCACAGCTAACACATTGAAAATCAATACCGCAGACAAATAAAAATGGGGAGGGAGAATCAGAAACATTTAATAATTTGAAAGAAAACAGAATAATTGAAACCACAACCACAACGGTATTACAGGTGAGTAAAAGGGGTTGTTTTGGGAAAAAAATAAATAATAGATACTGAAAGAAAATAATAATAATAAAAATAATCACAATAAGTGAAAGAAGAAGGAAGAAATGAGAAGAAAGAGGGGAGAAGGGAGAAGGAAGAAGGGAGAAGGAAGAAGGAAGAAGGGAGAAGGAAGAAGAAAGAAATAAGAAGGAAGGAAGAAGGGAAGAAGAAGGAAGGAAGGGAGAAAGAGGAAGGAAGAAGAAGGAAGGAAGTAGGAAGGAAGAAAGAAAGAAGAAAGAAAGAAAGAAAGAAAGAAAAGAGAAGGAAGAAGGAAGAAGGAAGAAATAAGAAGGAAGAAGGAAGGAAGAAGAGGGGAAAAAAAGAAAGAAGAAGAAAAAGAAGAAAAACAAGATGATAGTAGAAAAGAGTAAGCAGAAAGGAGAAAGCAGAAGAAAGAAGAAGAAAGGAGAAAGAAGAACTGATAAAGCAGAAGAAAGGAAGAAAGAAAGAAAGAAAAAAAGAAAGCAAAAGAGGAAGAAGAAGAAGAAGAAGAAGAAGAAGAAGAAGAAGAAGAAGAAGAAGAAGAAGAAAAAGAAGAAGAAGAAGAAGAAGAAGAAGAAGAAAGAAGAATTGATAAAGCAGAAGAAAAAATAATAAGAAAGAAGAAGAAGAAAAAGAAGTAGAAAGGAGAAAGAAGAAATGAGGAAGAAGAAAAGAGAAAGCAGAAGAAGAGTAAAGAAGAAAGTAGAAAAAGAAGAAGAATGATGAAGAAAGGGAAAGCAGAAGAGAGAAGAAGAATGAAGAAGAAAGAACAAGAGTACAGAAGAAGCATTATTAGTACAGGTACTAGTAGGGAACTCATCTTTAGAGATATTATTAATCATACATAACGTTCAGAAACTAGAATTTAAGAATTACCTCCAATTTTGCAATTGAATGCGATTCCAACGCCACATATTTTGTTGTTGGCCATCATGGCGATTTCTCCCGCACATCTGGTTCCGTGCCTGCAAATATCTGGCTACGTATAATTTGTCAACGGTGTTTGTTACAGACTCGATACATTACTTACATTGTTCTTTCTCTAACAGAATAATAAATGAAAACCATGACATGCATACATTTACACCAGCACCCGTATTGAGGACAGTTGCGGCTATGAGATATTCTTATTGTCAATGCCATGTGGCCTTAGTTATCACGCGCGTCCAGGCTTCTGCCTCATGTGCAGCCAATCATTTCTGCAACCGATTTTCCTCCAAACCTAATCCCACTGTCTAGAATATTTTTAAATACATTTTTGTCAGCGGAAATAATGTAAAGGTAGTTCAATGGCATGTCTGTCTGTCCTTTCGTCCGTTCGTCCGTCCGTCCGTCAGTCCAATCGTCCGTCCGCCCGTCCATCCGTCCGACCGCCCGTCTGTCTGTCCGTCCGTCTGTTTGAGATTCGAACACATGGCCAGCAGCATACACGATAGCCATCGAGTAACCGCAGCTTCCAATAGTTTAAATTATGACTGCTATTTGACGATACAGTAACAGACGAAACAACATTTTAAAGTATGACTGGGAAGGCGAATGAGGTGACACAGCTAACGGGTTTCAAATCAGTGTGTGAGGGGAATATTCACCATCTACGCCATACGGAGCTTGTTGATGGAGGGGCACCATCTGAGGTTTGTTTGAAATGTCATGTCTGAACAACCACGACACCAAGTATTATAAGCCATTCAGTCGTATATCAACAAAAGATAGTTCCATATCTTTAAAGAACGTTGCAACCAACCCCAGCATATTTTGTAGCTGTTTATGATTGCTTGGTAAGTTTACGTTCAGTAGTTTGCCATTGCTTTCTACACGACCGGCACTCATATCATGGTTTGAAAACAACGCAAGGCGGCCTGTTGCCAAAATCACCGGCTTCTGTGCTTTGAACCCTGGAGATCAGGGACTATATTTAAAGATGACAAAGTGCCTCAGGGTGAGTACGTACTTGTTCTCATTAGTGTCGTCATATCGTGGGCTTGGGTCGTCGTCGTTGTCGTTTAAATCGGTACTGGCACGTTGATCCTGGGTGTATGAAAAGATCAAGTATTGTACACGAGCATCAAATAAAGACACAGTCAAATCAAACATCACGTATAGTACACGAGCATCAAATAAAGACACCTTCACATCAAACATAGGGGACTGCAAATCAAGTACAGGAAATGAGCATCAAATAAATACACCTTTACGTCAAACATAGGGAACCGCACATAAAGTATAGTACATGAGTATCAAATAAAGACACCTTCACATCAAACACAGGGAACTGCAAATCAAGTATGGTACACAAGCATCAAATAAAGACACCTTCACATCAAACAAAGTGAACCGCACATACAGTATGAGTGAGTGGCACCTTGCAGTCTTGACAGACCAAAGTATGTGAGTTGGAATGTGGCCATAATTCCATCACAATGTCTGGGCAGAGCTTAAGAGAAACATGTGGTGCCCAAACGACAAGTTCCCTCTCTCGGCCTCGCCCTGTGTATTCCATAGGAATGGGCAACCAATAAGTCTGGCACAAGGTAGGCTGCAGACGCTGGTGGCTCATCGTCAATCCTCCGAGACCTCACCTCCACGAGCAGGAGGCGAGTGGTGGCCAAACCCTGGAACCCAAGGACCTGACTTAGAGGCGTTCAGCCAAGTCCCATAGGTGAGGGCCTCGTACGCTCCTAAACCGTAGGGTCGCGCACATCTGTTAACCACAAGTGTCCGGACCTGTGTAAAGCGTGCACTATCGTCAGACTCCCCGCCTGACTTTTGCGGATCCCGCGACCACCTGGAATAGGCCCGCCAGAGATATCGCCGGAGATATTGCTCGTCTATTGCGAGCAAATCGTCCATCCTTCCACTTTCCGGATCTCGCGACGAGCAAGAATGACTGACTGAATAAGTAAAGAAACGATAAAAGTAGTGGTATTTCAATTGCGCTTGCGCTCCCACTTATGCTACACCCTTCATGTGTCTTCACAAAGTCGGACTAGAGTCAAGCTCAACAGGGTCTTCTTTCCTCGCTGATTCTACCAAGCCCGTTCCCTTGGCTGTGGTTTCGCTAGATAGTAGATAGGGACAACATACAGTATAGTTCATGAGTATCAAATAAAGACACCTTCACATCAAACTTAGGCGGTAGCACAGTGGATAGCATACATTCCAACCGGTCTTCTTGTCATTTATTCAATTTCCTTAAGGAAAGTGGGGGGGGGGGGGGGGGGGGGGGGAAGAGAGAATGTCACAAAAATAACACTAACTCTATGCTTCTAAGTCATACTTAGGTGAAATCAACACCTGTAAGATGAGATGCCTGAGAAGAACTGCCAATTTCAGAGACCAAGTAAGAAATGATGTTATCAGACAGACAACGGAATCAACACATTGTGCCACATTTATTGAAAGGAACAAGATAAAATGGTTCGGCACCTCCACAGAATGCACTACCATTAACTATCAGCACCAGCGCTTCATCGAAGAAGATCTGACAAGAGAGAACAAGGGGGAGTCCGAGAAGTAAATGGACTGGCGACATCAAAGACATTGTACAACCACATGGAATGACACTATCTTGTGCTACCCATCGGGTGCTGGACTGTCAACTGTTCCTCCCCACGACTCTTGACGGCAAAATTCGAAGATGATGATGAATAAATTAATAAAGGCAAGTATAAAAAAAAGCGATGTGCGTGTGTCTGTGTTAGTGTATATGTTTGTGTGTGTGTATTTGTGTGTGTATTTGTGTGTGTATTTGTGTGTTTCTGTGTTTATGTGTGTGTGTGTGTGTGTGTGTGTGTGTGTGTGTGTGTGTGTGTGTGTGTGTGTGTTAGTGTGCATGTTAGTGTATTTGTGAGCGTAATCACGGACAAGATCATTTGTGTGCTACACGTTAGGTCACCATGTAGCGAAACATTGTGTTTTAATTGTTTCAGCAGAAGTTTTATTCATTTATTCACCTCAAATAAGATATAACTCCACAGTATGCACTTTGTGGCTTCTATGGTTAAATTCACTAAGGCAATTCATTGTTTTGAAATACTTTGAAGACATTAAAAGACACGACAGTGGTAAATACAGATGCTAGAGTGAGAAATAGAGGAAGACAGCGGGAGGAGATTCTTGATATTCTTGTGTCATGGCATGGAAGGGAATCAGCACACGGATGTATCTATGTCGTAGGAGATCGTAATTTGTGGAGAGGCATGATCGCCCACGCCAGCCGGCAAGGCATTAGTTAATGATGAGAGTTACAATTAGAAGATGGGAGAATAAGAAGTAGATATCGATTCAAGTTAGTAGATACTGTAGCATGATGGAACAGAATTCCCCATTCCCAGTCCGACACATTTCATAAAGATACTTTAAGTCTTAACGGGGACCATCCCAAATAGAAGGGCTATTATTAGATCGTATGTTCTAGAACGAGTTGGGGGAGGGCAGAGGTATGCGCTTGGTTTTCATTGGCTAATCAGTAATGAGCCCACGCTATTCCTGGGCCATATTTTAAAATCTAATTAGTTGAGCGGGGATTTCACCGGGAGCGGTCGCTAGTGTGATGTGATGACCCATCAATGCCCTTAAAGATTCAATAATATATTGTTCTCTGGACAACAGGTACCACTTTAAAACATACTTTAATGTTGTAGTTGTGCCTAGTGAACGAATGAGAAGAATATAAGAGTATTTTATGAATAAAATGTGAAAGTGGAAAACCTAACTTCTGTGCGCCAGTATTCTGGATACTGCTTCTTCAACCTTGACATGTCTTTCACGCTGTATACTCCAAGTGCATATCAATCCCTTGTTGTGACTGGTTGCGTATGCTTGATGAATGTATAGTACACTCATGCAAATTCGCAAACCCAAACCCCTTGTGCATTCTTCATGCCTAGGATGACTTATTCTTAAATCAACTGTACCTTTGCTCTCGCGAGTTAACAAATGGCAGTCTGGATTGGAATGAGTGATGTAAACATGTACAAGTTCCTTTGTAAAACGCTGAGAATGTTGGAGTGAATGAGCTGGTGCTTTGATAAGTAGCCTCTCACATTAGTAGAAAGAAAGATGCTTCAAATATCCATATGTAAACAGGACGGTGATGGCACGCCAGAATTGCTAAGTCCATGTGATGCCTGGTCGCTATAAGCTCAAGAGAATTACTATAATTTCTCTTTGAAGTATTACACTGTTACCTCTACTGTTGGATGGTTCATATAAACTAGTTCCTAAGAGAACCATAGGTGTGTGAACCTGTGTCTTAGTTGGCTGAATATAATGTATGGCTCATGCAAATTTACAAGGACTAAACATGTTTTTCCCATATGTGCTTGGTGCATATGTGAACAATTGTGTATGCAATTGAGCTTCTGTTACCTACTGTAGTAGACATGAAAATTACTCAGTGGGGAAAGAGCACATGATGATGATAAAGATGATGTACCTGTGAGTCAGGTCTGTCTGAGAAAAGGGGTGAGGTCTGGCATTGCTGAGTGAGTGTATATGGAATAGGACATTCATGCACCAACATCACAGCCATTGGAATGGATGTCTGGTCTGCTAATTGGGTAAATGCCATTAGTTAATACATAATGCATATTGCAGTTGTAAATGCCTATTTTCCATTTCCCTTCACAATGCCTGTCCCATGTTGCTATGTCACAATGATTGCTGTACTGTGTCTGGTCCTCCCTGTGCCCAGGTCTACTGTGGTTCAAACATGGTGGAACTTAGACCACATAAATGCTTGTAATTGTGTTAAGCTACCCTGTCTCAGCATATGGTCTTGTGATTACCACAGTACATCAGAGTGAAATACACTGCATCATCAAACTAGGAGAGGTGTGTTGGGACCACACCCATCCTTTTCCTCCCCATCCCCAGTCTGTGTCTGTTGATGTATAATAACATTATCTTTTAACATATGTAAAGAGATGTGCCATTTTATATATCGACAGAGAACAATATGGGGGAGAGGCCATCCATATATCATCTGGGACAACTAAACAGAGGTCCTAGATCCAGAAGTGACTCCCTATCAAAAGGCAGGAGAATCTAAGAAGAATTTTCTCTCAGCTCTTTAACAGCTGAATGCACAAATGGGAGAATAACACAATCTGAAGCACTACCAATGTGGTGAACTGGACAGTGATCTTTGAGTCAATCAAATGTCATCTGAGAACTAAACAACAAGTCTATGGTGGTTACCCTCATTCAGAACGTCTGGTGAAATGACTGGGACAATGGATTGTTTGGCTAGGACTTATCTTAGTTAATCTCCAGCCTGGTGCTCACACAGTGTTTCAGAATGAAGACTTGGAAAGTACGTGAGATAGACTGAGGAGAGGGAAGAAGACTGGGACATATTTGTATCTTAGATCTTCCTCTACAGGAAAAGGAGAACAACATCCCAAGTCTCAACTTCATAAACAGTCAACTCACCAGTGAAAGACAAGGCTGTAGCTTTTCTTCAAACTGTGACAGTAGGGGATAATTAGTCAGACTTGGAAAATCATCATGGGGGAAAACTGCAACCTGAGCTGTCCAACACCCATCATAGGTGCTAAAAGGATTAAACAGACCAGTGGAGCAGAAGGTCCCTATGCTTGCCCCAGGTTATGGCTTACCTGGGTTTTCCCTCATCAGCAGTGGAAGAAGAGATAAAAGTCAATGGTGTAGTGGTGATTAGAGAGGAGAGGTGGAGGAAAGTTTATTATTGGGTGGTGGAGTAATGGGGAGGTGTTGTATCTTGTTTATCAACCTGCATGTGTGACATATTTTATGCATTTTCTATGCAATAATTGAAGTGTTGACATGACAGGAGATGAGACAATGGTCATCACTCGACTCACCATCAACTCAATAAAATGTGTATTCCATGAACCAGTGTTTTAAGTACATGTCCCCAGTGAATTTCTTGTACAGTGCTGTCAAGTATTGTATCTGTGACTGTCTTAAGTGCTGTGGTTGATTATACATATTGTGAAAAGTCTTGTATAGATGTTGTCAAATATCTCTTATGATGTAAGTCTTGTACAATGGCTGGTGTACACAATTCCTTGTGAATGTATGTCCCACTTTTGTCAAGAAACTGTCATGTAGATGTCTTGTCCAACAGATGTAATGTACAGTTATTGGGGAAGTTTGTTTGCCTACATATAATTGAGTCCTACAATCCCTAAGAAATGGGACAAACTGATATAGGTCACAAAATGACAAAATATATATGAGGAGATCTATGTGACGGACGAACAGCACACTGGCAACATTATGTTGAGTGAGATGGATCCTCAGTTGTACAGGCGCTAATAGTTCAGATCTTCTCTGGCCTTGGGTGAACTAGTTACTTCTTATATAAATTTCTGTGTAGATACATAGTGGTCTCACAGTGGGGGTTTGAGCCAAAGAAAAATGTTCTCCAAAAAGGCTATTGCGGGAATGATTAGCTCATTTGAGTGACCTCTAGACAAAACGTGCTAAATCATATCCTTTATCTTGTTATTTATTATTCAAGATATATCTCCAGAGAACACTACAAACTAGGTCCTCTGGCAACTCAATCAAACATGTCACATAACTGGTGGCTCTTTCCGGGATATAGACCCTGGGAAAACCTGGCACATAACTGGGTTGCTCTTTCCGGGCTATAAACCCTGGGAAAAAGAACACTCGTCTCGGATTTAAACCCTGGTAATAACCTGCTAGGGGCTCACATACCTGTTGCCCTGATGACGGGTTACAAACTTTGGGTATACCCTGCATAAGACTCACTTTTGGGATCTCTATGTTGGTATTAAAATCCGGGGTGACCTCTCGCAAATCAGACCCAATTCTTGAAGGTTTTATGGTGTTGTTTAATGGACCCTGTCTCTTATATGAGGGCAACTGTCCAGAAATGTAAACCCACAATAAATCTCTAGAAGGTTTGATTTCATTAATAGTGATAATATTGCATGTATCACTGTTTTAATATATCAGTTAGGATTCAATGTAGCAGACTCAAAATGATGTATAAATATCTTATGGGTCAACATAATTGCTTGTATCCATGATATTTATGTTCTCAGTATGAAATGATTATTAGCTTGTCCATATGTTGTATAATTTTGTGCATGCTGGTTGTTCAATATATGTATCCAAAAATTAAGGTACCTGAAACACCAGAGAACACAAATTATTTTAAATATAACTGAGACAGCTATTACAGGGGGAAATTCATTTTTGTCCCTGAAAATTAGGACACTTGATCCAGTAAATGAATATGGGGCCTACTCCATCTCCAAAATTAATTGCTGGCATGGGAGAGAGAGGGGAAATATTGTTGTGACTACAATTTTTTAATGTCACCACATCACATAAAATAACAACTCCCTATATTCTCCTCTCCCCATAACATGCTTGCAACACTGAGAGCAGAGAGTGTGAACCCTGATGGAAAACTTGGGCAACCATTAAGACACCTCACTGACAATCTCTCTCGGTGATAGTCAGTATTCGTACCGGCTAATGTCCAGTGTCGATTCGACATCTGGATTTATTCTTCAGTTGTGTAATCTTGTCGGTAGCCCTGATCAAGCTGCTGAGAAAGTGAACACAATTGAAATCTCCAGGAGAAACATCCTTATCAATTCAGTCACTTTCCATTCCTGAAGTAGTGGGATTATTAAGCGTACTTGATACGTAATGGACGAGATGAAGGGAAAATTCTACCTGATGTTATGGGCGGTCATACAAAACCGACCACAGTCTGGTGTCTATAAGACATTAGTCTATTGTTCGATGGTGTAATCTCTCTGGTGTACTAGGATCCACGTCGCCAGGAGTTAACTCATTGAATCTCCAGGAAGGCCATCAAAATAACTGGACCCCTAGCCATTCATATGGAAGTGGAGAGCGTACGCAAAGTATGTGTCCAGGAAACGATGGATAACCAACCTGATGTCATTGGCGTATCATACGACTAGGAGCATAACGTGGACAACCTGAAAGATTTCATGAAGAGATAAAACAGGATCCGTCTCCGACGTCTGCCGTCAATTCATCCTCAGTTGAGAAAGCGTTTCTGCCTGAAAAATGGTGGAGACTAAAGGAAGGACAAAGTTGAGTACAACTGATGTCTTCCTCCTTTTTCATTCTCAATTGGGAAGACCTTTCTGCCGGAAGAAGGTGGGAATGTAAATAAGGATTACTGTCTCCAAACAGTTAACTCTTATATGGTAGAGATCACTGCAACTCCAGCAGTGACACTCTATACACAATGTCTGCGAAAGTGGACTAACGAAAGATCAGTTTCAAACAGCTGACTCCTTTCAAGATAAAGAACCCTGCACTCCAGCAGTCGACTCTTTATATAATAAGAGCCATGCATTGAGCAGTGGGATCTTATA
The DNA here is from genome assembly GCA_014155875.1 of Cepaea nemoralis. Taxonomy (NCBI): domain Eukaryota; kingdom Metazoa; phylum Mollusca; class Gastropoda; order Stylommatophora; family Helicidae; genus Cepaea; species Cepaea nemoralis. The sequence goes on along the minus strand of JACEFZ010024924.1, from coordinate 91,921 downwards.
TTATTACTGAGATGCGAGGTATATTCACAGGACCTGGCCAGTCATATCCTCAAAGTCAAAAAAAAAAAAAAAAAAAAGCTTCCAAAATTCCAGTCAATATTGGGATATAAGAAGCTATACCCACATAATCACACCCCTTCAAAGGTGGCTGTGATAATGACGAACTTCTCTGTGCTGAGAGGATTCGCCCAATTCGCCATAAGTAAACGTTTTGCTCATGTGGGAGAGAAAGAACGGATACTTGCCAGTCACTCAAAAGCACTTAGCTAAAGCATGGCTGAAGACAACTAGTTGGAACCTCCACCTGGAATTCTATATTAGTAGTAGTAGATGTTAGTCTAACAGCATCTACAAACTCAGTTGCTGCGTTGGAAACAGCTTAATTAGCAACTAAGGAGAGAAAATGCTGTCACTTCTCACAACAAATCAAAATAGAGGCCTAACGGAATGAGGAAATCTCAGCCAAGAAGTGCACCTCTAAATCTATGGTAAGACTACAGAAATAAGTCAAGGAAATATAATGGGAAATTGCTACCATCTGCAAACACAAGAGGCTTATTGGAAAGGTAGACCCTGTGTCCAACGCTAACCAAATTTACAATAGTAGATTTTAGCCTTGACAAGTTTTGCAGCGGCTGCTATACAGTTCACCCGGAAGTGATTGTCTTTGCTCCGGTGATGATCAAAAATTTTAACCCAGTTTCAAATGCCAAGATTACTGTTGGAGAAAGTGTTCAGTTAAATACACTCTCGCAGGATTATCATTCTTCAGTGGCGAAGGGAAGAATGAAGTTCTGATAAGGTGAAAGGTTGAGAGATACATGGAATGCAACCATTCTCTCTAAACCTCATCTGGAAGTTGGCTTAATTGCAAAGCCATTACTTCACATAATGAATCTCTATGGTCCATTCATACATTACGAAATGGTGTGACTCAGAGAGATCATTTATCACAACAGGAAATATAGCAAGGATGTCAGCAGTGGAACACTGTCAGAGGTAAATAGAAGAGCAGTTCACAGATGAGTGGAGTCAGGACTCCTGATGCTCCCAGTGACTTAAAGGAACTTAATGCAGGGCTAACTTCATGGTCTTTGCGTTTGCCACCAAATTCATCAACAGATGCAATGTTGGGGCAGATTTTTTTCTAAGGAGAAAAATCACTTAGTTCCAAAATGTACTACTCTAGTAGGGTAAAGGGAGACAGGGAGTAATTGACAAAACCACCTAAGGGATCTGGGAACTGTGGATTCTGCGATCATCTGTCATACCTATGAAAGATCTAAGAGAGGGGCCATGTAGCATGATGGAACAGAATTCCCCATTCCCAGTCCGACACATTTCATAAAGATACTTTAAGTCTTAACGGGGACCATCCCAAATAGAAGGGCTATTATTAGATCGTATGTTCTAGAACGAGTTGGGGGAGGGCAGAGGTATGCGCTTGGATTTCATTGGCTAATCAGTAATGAGCCCACGCTATTCCTGGGCCATATTTTAAAATCTAATTAGTTGAGCTGGGATTTCACCGGGAGCGGTCGCTAGTGTGATGTGATGACCCAACAATGCCCTTAAAGATTCAATAATATATTGTTCTCTGGACAACAGGTACCACTTTAAAACATACTTTAATGTTGTAGTTGTGCCTAGTGAACGAATGAGAAGAATATAAGAGTATTTTATGAATAAAATGTGAAAGTGGAAAACCTAACTTCTGTGCGCCAGTATTCTGGATACTGCTTCTTCAACCTTGACATGTCTTTCACGCTGTATATTCCAAGTGCATATCAATCCCTTGTTGTGACTGGTTGCGTATGCTTGATGAATGTATAGTACACTCATGCAAATTCGCAAACCCAAACCCCTTGTGCATTCTTCATGCCTAGGATGACTTATTCTTAAATCAACTGTACCTTTGCTCTCGCGAGTTAACAAATGGCAGTCTGGATTGGAATGAGTGATGTAAACATGTACAAGTTCCTTTGTAAAACGCTGAGAATGTTGGAGTGAATGAGCTGGTGCTTTGATAAGTAGCCTCTCACATTAGTAGAAAGAAAGATGCTTCAAATATCCATATGTAAACAGGACGGTGATGGCACGCCAGAATTGCTAAGTCCATGTGATGCCTGGTCGCTATAAGCTCAAGAGAATTACTATAATTTCTCTTTGAAGTATTACACTGTTACCTCTACTGTTGGATGGTTCATATAAACTAGTTCCTAAGAGAACCATAGGTGTGTGAACCTGTGTCTTAGTCGGCTGAATATAATGTATGGCTCATGCAAATTTACAAGGACTAAACATGTTTTTCCCATATGTGCTTGGTGCATATGTGAACAATTGTGTATGCAATTGAGCTTCTGTTACCTACTGTAGTAGACATGAAAATTACTCAGTGGGGAAAGAGCACATGATGATGATAAAGATGATGTACCTGTGAGTCAGGTCTGTCTGAGAAAAGGGGTGAGGTCTGGCATTGCTGAGTGAGTGTATATGGAATAGGACATTCATGCACCAACATCACAGCCATTGGAATGGATGTCTGGTCTGCTAATTGGGTAAATGCCATTAGTTAATACATAATGCAGATTGCAGTTGTAAATGCCTATTTTCCATTTCCCTTCACAATGCCTGTCCCATGATGCTATGTCACAATGATTGCTGTACTGTGTCTGGTCCTCCCTGTGCCCATGTCTACTGTGGTTCAAACATGGTGGAACTTAGACCACATAAATGCTTGTAATTGTGTTAAGCTACCCTGTCTTAGCATATGGTCTTGTGATTACCACAGTACATCAGAGTGAAATACACTGCATCATCAAACTAGGAGAGGTGTGTTGGGACCACACCCATCCTTTTCCTCCCCATCCCCAGTCTGTGTCTGTTGATGTATAATAACATTATCTTTTAACATATGTAAAGAGATGTTGTGCCATTTTATATATCGACAGAGAACAGTATGGGGGAGAGGCCATCCATATATCATCTGGGACAACTAAACAGAGGTCCTAGATCCAGAAGTGACTCCCTATCAAAAGGCAGGAGAATCTAAGAAGAATTTTCTCTCAGCTCTTTAACAGCTGAATGCACAAATGGGAGAATAACACAATCTGAAGCACTACCAATGTGGTGAACTGGACAGTGATCTTTGAGTCAATCAAATGTCATCTGAGAACTAAACAACAAGTCTATGGTGGTTACCCTCATTCAGAACGTCTGGTGAAATGATTGAGACAATGGATTGTTTGGCTAGGACTTATCTTAGTTAATCTCCAGCCTGGTGCTCACACAGTGTTTCAGAATGAAGACTTGGAAAGTACGTGAGATAGACTGAGGAGAAGGGAAGAAGACTGGACATATTTGTATCTTAGATCTTCCTCTACAGGAAAAGGAGAACAACATCCCAAGTCTCAACTTCATAAACAGTCAACTCACCAGTGAAAGACAAGGCTGTAGCTTTTCTTCAAACTGTGACAGTAGGGGATAATTAGTCAGACTTGGAAAATCATCATGGGGAAAACTGCAACCTGAGCTGTCCAACACCCATCATAGGTGCTAAAAGGATTAAACAGACCAGTGGAGCAGAAGGTCCCTATGCTTGCCCCAGGTTATGGCTTACCTGGGTTTTTCCCTCATCAGCAGTGGAAGAAGAGATAAAAGTCAATGGTGTAGTGGTGATTAGAGAGGAGAGGTGGAGGAAAGTTTATTATTGGGTGGTGGAGTAATGGGGAGGTGTTGTATCTTGTTTATCAACCTGCATGTGTGACATATTTTATGCATTTTCTATGCAATAATTGAAGTGTTGACATGACAGGAGATGAGACAATGGTCATCACTCGACTCACCATCAACTCAATGAAATGTGTATTCAATGAACCAGTGTTTTAAGTACATGTCCCCAGTGAATTTCTTGTACAGTGCTGTCAAGTATTGTATCTGTGACTGTCTTAAGTGCTGTGGTTGATTATACATATTGTGAAAAGTCTTGTATAGATGTTGTCAAGTATCTCTTATGATGTAAGTCTTGTACAATGGCTGGTGTACACAATTCCTTGTGAATGTATGTCCCACTTTTGTCAAGAAACTGTCATGTAGATGTCTTGTCCAACAGATGTAATGTACAGTTATTGTTGAGTTTGTCTACAAATAATTGAGTCCTACAATCCCTAAGAAATGGGACAAACTGATATAGGTCACAAAATGACAAAATATATATGAGGAGATCTATGTGACGGACGAACAGCACACTGGCAACATTATGTTGAGTGAGATGGATCCTCAGTTGTACAGGCGCTAATAGTTCAGATCTTCTCTGGCCTTGGGTGAACTAGTTACTTCTTATATAAATTTCTGTGTAGATACATAGTGGTCTCACAGTGGGGGTTTGAGCCAAAGAAAAATGTTCTCCAAAAAGGCTATTGCGGGAATGATTAGCTCATTTGAGTGACCTCTAGACAAAACGTGCTAAATCATATCCTTTATCTTGTTATTTATTATTCAAGATATATCTCCAGAGAACACTACAAACTAGGTCCTCTGGCAACTCAATCAAACATGTCACAGATACCATCAAGAAATGGACGAACAGCAATCTATTAGTGTTCAATGGAATATAAAGACAGAAGGTGTCGTTGATAAACTGCAGTCAATTTTTATTGTAGAGGCGGCACTTGAATGATTAACTATTATAGAAGTATGTATTCTTCGTCTTCCTCTCTTTACTAACTGTTGGGCAATAGATCCTCAACAACCCACTCCAAGGCGTTCCTTCCTTAACTATCGCATGTCTTCCCTATATCTTTCATTACTCTGCTTCACTTCTTCTTGTATGTTAGATCAACCTCTATTTCTTGTGCCATGTGGATTCCAAACTAAATGACGCATGTCTTGCTGGGTTCATATTTACTTACGTAATTATCTCTCAAATCAGGATGATTCTTTTCGATACCTAAGACAAAGAAATAAACACTAATAGTAATACATAAAATAACAGAAATAAACACGAGTAGTAATAAAGAAAATCAAAGAAATAAACGTAATTCAGCATGGCCAAATGGATAAGAACGCATGTTCTTAAACATCAGGTGTGCTGATGCCAAAGTAAGGTGTTCGTCCCCTACACCGGACAGTTGGACTACAATGTTGACCTACTGTCCTTGACTTGGGGACGTAAATTACAAGTACCTCTGAAGTCGGAGTGGGTTCACCTGATGGCAAGGGACGCACAAAATTCAGTAGAGCACTACTAGAAGTAGTGTGTATGGACTACGCTTGGGTGAAAGAAAAAAAAAAAACTAAACATAAACATCAATATTAATAAATACAATCAAGGAAATAAACATGAATAGTGATTAATAAAAATCAAAGGCATAAATATTCATAGTAGTAAATACAATCGTGTTCAGTAGGAATCAGATTAAAGGGCAAACAGAGTATATAGTGATATCATACATCATAGATATTGATCGCGGATCATAGAAAGTTGATATCCTGTATGGACTGAAGACAGCACAGAAGAAGGAAGTGATAACTTTTATGAACAACTTAGCATGGCTACAGCACAATGTCAACACGGCAGAAAGAACATGATCAATTCACAGACCTTGATGAGAAATTCACAGAAAAGAGCGTCTAGTTGGTGGCGACCCCGTATATTATCTGGACCCTAAGGTGAAGCAAAGAATAGTCACAATGCACCCTATCTAGCATGGCGTAAGAGGCGACCAGGGAAGGGTTGTGCTTAGAGCAGACTATCTCATCACGTAGAAAAAAGAAATCAATCAATTAATCAATCATGTGCCATGCCGGAAAGCGTGGGAGGTCATAACTCGCCATTTCACTCGATCACCAGAGTCGTGGATCAGCTCAGTGTTCCTGTCTCGTCCATGCCATGTGGCCAAGCCATCCAGGTATTTTCCTCTCGGTCTTCCTCTTGGTCTGTTCCCTTCGATCTTGCCAGTTGTCACTAAGTTCTCCAATCCATTTCTTCTCATAACATGTCCAAAAAATGTTGACTGTCTACGTCTAATTTCTCTAATCAAGTTACGATGTTCATTTGTCTCCTGTAGTACTTGGTCATTGGTTTTTCCATCTGTCCATGGCATTCTTTGCATTTTCCTCAGAAACCACATTTCTGCAGCCATCAGATGTTTTTCAGCTTGACTGCACATTGTCCAAGTTTCACATCCATACAAAAGAACAGGCTCTATGTATCCCCTCAACACTCTTTTTCTCGTTTCAAGTTGACATCTTTTTATTGGTCAGAATGTTTTTCATCTTGCTAAAGGCTACTTTCGCCTTTAGACTTATAAACAACATATATTGGAAACAACAAGCTGCCATAAGGATTGATAATGAAGTAGGACAATATCAACCTATTAAGAGAGGTGTTAGGCAGGGATGTGTAATGTCTCCAGATCTTTTTCCCCTATACATTGAAAATATTTTCAGAAATGTAGAAGACATAAATAGAATCAGCATTGGAGGACGAAACATCAATAACATTAGATACGCAGATGATATAGTATTGTTTGCATACAATGCACAGGATCTGCAACAATTAGTAGACGCAGTTGTTGTACACAGTGAGCAGCTGGGGTTGGAATTAAATTGTAAGAAGACACAGGTTATGGTCGTCACTAGGAAGAACGAAGTACCAAAAAAAAAAAAGAAAAAAGAAATGCAGCCACTAAATCCAATAAGCCGTGAACATGTCAGGTAAAGAAGTGGAATAGGTTGGCCTAGTTTGGTGGAGGGTCAGTTCCCCAATGGGGGATACAGGGCAGAGGAGGAGGAGGCGGAGGTAGAATTGTCGCTTTAAGTACACGTCTAATACAATCAGTTCATATTGTTATTTTAAGTACAGTTTTAATACAGTCGGTTAAAAGTGTTACTTTAAGTACTGGTTTAAAACATTCAGAGACCGAGAGATAGACAAGAAAAAAAAAAAAGAGAGAGAGAGAGAGAGAGAGAGAGAGAGAGAGAGAGAGAGAGAGAGAGAGAGAGAGAGAGAGAGAGAGAGAGAGAGAGAGAGAGAGAGAGAGAGAGAGAGATATTCTTCAGCGACATTGCAAATAGAGAGCTAATATTTAATATTAAAATAATATCGACTAAGCAGCCATGACAACCTGTGGTAACTACAAGAAAGAATACTGACCATCGTCGAGAATTGTGACAACAACACCGACCCCAGTGATATTCCTCTTCCACACTTGCACGACATTCAGGTCGGCTTTGCCTCCGTCCCGGCGATTTGACTGTTGGAGCAAACACATGCTGTCGATTAATTCAGGCGACACAGATACTACACTCATAGGTTATTGAATACGTAATGGTGCTTTCGAAACAAAGCTGTGGGCGATTTTGCAGCATACCGCCTTGCTTTGGTATGTTTATACAATGGCATGAGAGCCGGTTGTTCAGAAAGCATCTTTCCAAGAAATCACCAACAGTCCAAAAATGCTGGGGTTGACTGCGACTTCATGCAAAGGATACGTAACTAACTTTAATGATACATGACACATAAGCAAACAAAGCAAAGGGCAGATGCCACGCGCCTACATGCGTGAAGTGTTTTATCTACGCTTACCTCACTGTAACAAGCTACGTGGAGGGTCCCAAGTAACTATGTAACAATATTTCAATATTATTCTATAGCCCTGGCTGGGATAGGTCTTTGCTTGCCAACCCTCCTCCGTTTCCCCCGGACTCACTGTCACTCTCTCTTTCGACCTCAGGACCTATTTCCTGCAGGGTCGTTCTGGCTGACACGCATACAACATGACGTTCTTCAACATATTTGTAATTGTAAATTTAATAACTCAATACATAACAGCACAGAAAAAAATATCTGGCGATTAACTCATAAACATCTACACACAATCTAGAGAGAAAACTAGTCCATACAATATCAACACAAATATAAATATCCTAGATCATCGTTTTCCATATTGTCCCATGAATTCACCACCACCTCACAGCAAGTTCCCTGGTCTTTATTTCCCGCGTAGGTTGTTCGAACAACAAGGTTCCATCGATCCAGGATTCCAAGTTTCCGTGGCATACACGAATGTAGTGTGTCCAATGATTAGGGAAAGTGCCCTGGGATCACGTGGTACAATTTTGGTGGGGAAATACTCAAGGAGAATAAATAGGATATATGCCCGGGTGTGTCAGTGACTTAGGCGGGATTTAGCCCAGAATGCAAACATACTCGATCCCAGCTCAACGAAAAGCCTGCCGAGGTGTTCTGAAAGTATTCGTTCGGGCCCGCCGTGGTTCTATCTGGTATAGCCCAACAGCAGCAGGGACTTCCTAGTAAACATAATGTTCTATGTCGATGCTCTGTCGAAACTTCCGGCTATATTCGCCGCCAAAAGAAGGATCCTGTAAAGTTAAAACAATTTTGAGAGCCTCTGGTGTAAACTTCATATACAGCCGGCATGGAGATTCCAATGGTCTCAGCATGTCGGTTGCCATACATAAAATACATACAATTACCTAGTATTCAATTGTCTTCATACCACACTCCTCTCCACACTCATACCATGCCTTTATTATTATTGGGCACATACCTTCTCAGGCTTACCTCTCACTTGCAAACCTTGCCTTTCTCACTACAAAGCTATTGTGGAGTAGTGTGCGTAATTATGTATGTTTCCTACTCTTAACTAATCATAATAGTGGGTCTGTATGGGCCGCAGTGCATCTCCCTCCCCCATCCCTAGCAAGAACAGGAAAGAGGAAACTACCCTGTCCGGCCGCCGCTCTTGTCTGAGCTGTCACCGCAATGTATCGGCCGTGTCTCACATAACCCATACATTCAGATGAGTTCAGGTTCTCTCAGGGAGACAGGGAAGTCCATTTATACTCCCAACATCTTCCTATCGACAGGAACCACCCGGTCCACCTGCCCCCCCCCCCCCCCAATCAGCCGAAAGACGAAAGAGATAGCACAGTGGATCGCCTCTTCTGGCTCAAGAAGATATAACTCAGATGGGTGGAACCGGTCCCCACGGAGCCCTTCCCTCCCCTCGACATGCCATAGCTATAGAATGTTTATATTCAAATGAAAGAGAACACTAAACAGAGGTAAAGCCATAGGAAGAAGGATAGCCCCGATTTGTTCCCCCGCCATGCCCAGATCTAGACGCTTAGCCAAATTGGCAAGACTGCCGTTTCACCAATTCGTCTCATTATTTGAGACGACCAAGCTTAATATGCCCATGTCTGGCAGGACCAATTAATCTAAATTACCTTTCATTCCCCAGCAGTAGGATGCGGCACTTTATCTGTAAAATTCTTTAAAACTTCAATACATTGTGCCGACAACAACCGACAAGGTTGACAACGGACATTTCACGCCAACCATTACCCTAGGTCATATTTGGTGCAAGGCGTGCCATTGGGTTTTCCCGAAGAACAGATAGATTACAAAGTATTCGTGTCAAATGCTCGGGTTATGAAAGTAACCCAGAGAATTCCACTCCGAAGGAATTGAGCGGATAGGTATGAGGACATGGGCCACTGGGGTTTCGCTACATAGGCCCCCTCTTAAGAAAGTCGAACCCTACGAACTTTCAACTGCCAGAGGTTCTGTTCGAATTACCTCCCCCTCACCTTCGACCATAGGATGCCGTGACATAAAATCCGCTCCCACATTCTCCCTTCCGGGGATGTATTCGACCGTGAACTGATACGGTTGTAAGAGCAATGACCATCTCATTAACCTTGCGTTCAGTTTCTTGGAAGTTGCCAAGAACGTCAGAGGTTGATGGTCGGACTGCACTTTGAACGGTACTCCATACAGATAAGGTTGAAATTTCTGTACCGCCCACACTAGAGCCAAACATTCCTGTTCGACGGTGGAGTAATTCCGTTCCGCGGGTAACAGTTTTCTACTGGCATATGCCACCGGACATAGCACAGTAGGATCCTCTCGCCCTTCCTGCAACAGAGTTGCTCCAATCCCTATGTTACTCGCGTCGGTTCTTAGAACAAACGTTTTCTCCAAATTTGGGAGTTGCAGGACTGGCCTATCCACCAAAGCCTGTTTCAGCTTCCCATAAGCCTCTTCACAGCTCGGGGTCCAGACTATAGGATCTGGCGATCCTTTCTTCAGGGTTTCGGTTAACGGTGCCCCAATTTCGTTGAACTTCGGAATAAATTTCTGGTAAAACCCACACAGAGACAAGAAAGACCTAACATCCTTTTTGGATTTAGGACGGGGTGCGAGTCTGACCTTCTCTACATTCTTTTCTTCCGGTACCAAACCCCCCGGGGTAATAGTATGTCCCAGAAATTCTAAGGAGTGATAGCCAATCATGCATTTGGCTGGACGGTCAGTTAACCCCTCCTCTTTCAATCTTATGAAGATCTGTTCCAAGGATTTCAGGTGATCTTTCAGATTGTCAGACGCGATGAGAATGTCATCCATAAACGATACGACAGAGGGATCCCTTAAAGGGTCTAATAACTTTCTCATCATGCGTGTGAATACACTGGGCGCATTGCTCAGCCCAAAAGGCATCACCTTAAATTCGTAATGGCCGCTCGGAGTACTGAAAGCGAGAAAGGGCCGAACCTCAGGCTTCACAGGAATCTGATAATATCCCCGGCTTAAATCGATTTTTGAAAAGTACTTTGCCCTATTTAATCTGGCAAACAGTTGATTTGTGTTTGGTAACGGCTCCACTTGGAATGTCGTACAACTGTTTAAATGCCTGTAATCAATACATAAGCGGTGCTCCCCGCTTGGCTTCCTCAACAAGACAACCCCGGCATTATAAGGAGAAGTCGAAGGAGTTATGATGTCATCATCCAGAAGCTTCTGGATTTCGGCTTCCAGGGCCTTCTCTTTCGCAAAGGGCACTGGATATATTTTTTGGCGAATGGGGTCTTGGGTAGTCAGAGTCATATCAAACTCGACCAACCCATTCCGCCCTGGACGATCGGTAAGAATCTGTTGATGGGACTCCAACAAACGGATGACCAGTTCTGTTTCTTCAGTCGACAGATCAGGATTTATATGTACATCCTTATAGGTTTCCCCAGGTTGTAAAGGATACTCCCTATCCGCGTCTTCGCCCGATTCAGTTTCCATCGCGACCGCCATAGTCATGAGTGGGAGAGAAGTACCATCGGATCGTTCCTCATATTTTTTGAGGAGGTTAATGTGGAAGATTTTAGATTTCCCCCTGATCCGGATAGCATAATTGGTACGGGACACAACCCTTTCCACCGGGAAAGGCCCCTGCCAACCAATCTCGAGTTTATTGGAACCTACTGGAAGTAACAACAGAACCCGATCCCCCACTTTAAGAGACCTATCTTTCGTCCTTCTATTGTAGTAGGCCGCGTGTCTCTTTCTGGCCGCCCTCAGATTCTGAGCTGCCAAAGCCCAACCCGTCTGGAGTTTCTTCTTTAACTCTTCGACGTATTTATATGAGGATACAACTTCTTCGGAAGTTTCTTCCTCTGTCCAACATCTCAATAGGGCTTCTAAGGGACCCTTGATTGGCCTCCCGAATAGTAGAGTGGCTGGTGGCAACCCGGTCGACCCATGGGGAACCTCCCGATAGGCGAACAAGGCGGCTGGGATATACTCATCCCATCTGTCTGGTTTCTCTTGAGCCAGCTTCCGAAGCATGGTCATCAATGTACCATTAAACCTCTCTATTTGCCCATTAGACTGAGGGTGGTACGGGCTTGTGTGAATGTGGTTAGTCTGGAAGATACGAAAGACTTCTTCCATCAGCTTACCACAGAACTGAGACCCATTGTCCGTTAGGATCTGGTTGGGAAATCCCAACCGAGTAAAGGTCTCCATCAGTGCATCAGCCACTCGCTTAGAGTCGATTGTGGCCAAAGGTATCGCCTCACCCCACATGGAACAGCAATCCACCATCGTGAGAATGTACTTATTCCTCTTCCTAGTCCGAGGAAGAGGACCAACAAGATCGATGGCAACTCTCTCGAAAGGAGAGTTCATAATGGGCATGTCACCCAAGACTACCGGAGCCGTCCAGTGTTTTGGTGCCACACGCTGACACTCTGGGCACGACTTGACGTACCTACGCACGTCTCCAGTCATCCCTGGCCAGTAGTAATGGCAGGAAATGCGCTGGAGAGTTGCCCCGACACCCATATGTCCACTGAAAGAAATGGTGTGTCCCATATGAAAAAGCTGTTCCCGATAAGCCTTAGGAACTACCATCTGTCCATGCTGGCGTTCCTCCACTCCGGCTCTCCGGTACAGTAACCGATTCTTCATATAATACTGACCCCGTCTTGGTGGGTCAGAACTTTTTGGCAACTGGTTGAAGCAAGGTTGCAAAGTAGCATCCTGGCTTTGAGCAGCTCGTAACTCCCCAGGCAAGGGATTCACGATCAAGGCTGGCGTCTGCTCATCCTCCGATTGAGATCTGGTTTGCATCGCCCCTACGTACATGGGTTCGGTTGGAATCCCTAGAAAGACGTAGCGACAACCCAAGATCATTGGGAAGATAGGATCGAGCAGAACGGCTGCCTGTATAGTGCCGGTAACATATTTTGATTTGATGTCCACCTTCGCAATTGGAAGAGACATCGCCACCGCACTCTTTGTCGCCGTTTGAATCTCAATAGATTCCCCGGTTAACTGCTCTGGGCTCACTAAGTGTGATGAAATTACATCCTCAAACTGCAGACCTGTGTCATAGAGACACTCAACTGGTTGTCCGTTCACAAGCATCGTTTCTACTACTGGTGGTTTCTCTGAATCTTTGTTCTCAAGACCCCTCCCTTCTACCTCCTTGTTAGACCCTTCCCCGGTTTCTACAAGACAGGCAGCATAGTGAGAGTTTTTCTGTTTGCGCCGGCAATCGGCCGTATTGTGTGTGGGAGATTTGCAGTAGGCGCACCACTTTTCACTCCACTTTCTTTTAGGAGATCCAGGTGGACTCTTACCAGAGGGTTTCTTAATTGGAACTTTATCGAAAGGATCCTCCTTCTTGGTGTGAGCTGTTTTAGGGTTCTTCTTCTTTACAGACCATGTGTCTGGTGGTCGGGGATTGGGTTGTGACAGTTCCCCATTATCCCCATGAGCTAGCACATACCTTTCCGCCAATGTGTTGACTATGTCTAACCTTTCTGCCCCATTTTCAAGCAAGAAGGTTTGCAATGGCTTAGGCATCATTCTCTTCATTTGGTCCACGACCACTAATTCTTCTAAACTTTCATAGTCGTTAGCAAATCCAGCCAATGACATCCACTTCAAAAGGTAAGACTTAAGTCTAACGCTGTAGGCTGCGAACATCTCTCCTGGCTCTCTCTTGGACTTTCTGAACTGCTGACGGTATGTATGGGCTGTCATCTGGAACCTTTTCAATAATGCTTTTTCCAGAGCCTCATAGTCATTCTCCATACCAGGTGGCAACCTTGAATAGACCTCGTACGCGGTCCCCCTCAGGCCCTGCGAGAGTTTCAAGTTCCATTTCCCACGTTCCAGTCCCATAGCCAAAGCCATCGACTGGAATTTTTGAAGATACTGGTCGATCTTCTCTTTGTGTTCATCGAACGGGAGCAAAGGGAACTTCATTGCCTGGTATGGACCGCCACTAGGAGTTGTTGAGTCAGGTAGAACTGTGCCTCCCACTGCACCCTCGCTTTCCTTGGCAGTTTTAGCTCTAAGCTCCAACTCCCTCATGCGGAACTCATGGTCTCTGACGGCCTGTTCTGCTTCCCTTTTCTTAGTTTCGCTCTCAGCTTCCATTTTCTTAGCTTCGCGGTCAGCTTCTATTTTCTTAGCTTCGCGGTCAGCTTCTATTTTCTTAGCTTCACGCTCGATCTCAAATTTCCTAGCTTCGCGCTCAGCCTGTCTGAAGTCTCTTTCAACTTCCTGAACATATTTTTGTAACTCTACACCATCGTAGCCCATCTCTCGACCTTTAGCCTGTACTTCGGCAACATTAAATTTAGCGGATGCCATCTTACATTCAGAGGGTAAGGGAAGAGATAATTGTATATTAAATTTCAATCTCTAGTACACAACTGGTTATTTTACCTGACCACACCACGTCGTATGTCGGTCAGTCTGTGTCAGGAAGAGTATAGACAATAGCCAGGTACGGTAGGCAGAACCTATTGATAGTAGACAAGAATATCTGTCCCCTATCACTATATCAGCCAGACCTCCACCAGGATTTCAAATATCCCGCGACGTGCCCCCAGAAATTGTACCAAGCTAAGTGGAGGGTCCCAAGTAACTATGTAACAATATTTCAATATTATTCTATAGCCCTGGCTGGGATAGGTCTTTGCTTGCCAACCCTCCTCCGTTTCCCCCGGACTCACTGTCACTCTCTCTTTCGACCTCAGGACCTATTTCCTGCAGGGTCGTTCTGGCTGACACGCATACAACATGACGTTCTTCAACATATTTGTAATTGTAAATTTAATAACTCAATACATAACAGCACAGAAAAAATATCTGGCGATTAACTCATAAACATCTACACACAATCTAGAGAGAAAACTAGTCCATACAATATCAACACAAATATAAATATCCTAGATCATCGTTTTCCATATTGTCCCATGAATTCACCACCACCTCACAGCAAGTTCCCTGGTCTTTATTTCCCGCGTAGGTTGTTCGAACAACAAGGTTCCATCGATCCAGGATTCCAAGATTCCGTGGCATACACGAATGTAGTGTGTCCAATGATTAGGGAAAGTGCCCTGGGATCACATGGTACAATTTTGGTGGGGAAATACTCAAGGAGAATAAATAGGATATATGCCCGGGTGTGTCAGTGACTTAGGCGGGATTTAGCCCAGAATGCAAACATACTCGATCCCAGCTCAACGAAAAGCCTGCCGAGGTGTTCTGAAAGTATTCGTTCGGGCCCGCCGTGGTTCTATCTGGTATAGCCCAACAGCAGCAGGGACTTCCTAGTAAACATAATGTTCTATGTCGATGCTCTGTCGAAACTTCCGGCTATATTCGCCGTCAAAAGAAAATCCTGTAAAGTTAAAACAATTTTGAGAGCCTCTGGTGTAAACTTCATATACAGCCGGCATGGAGATTCCAATGGTCTCAGCATGTCGGTTGCCATACATAAAATACATACAATTACCTAGTATTCAATTGTCTTCATACCACACTCCTCTCCACACTCATACCATGCCTTTATTAATATTGGGCACATACCTTCTCAGGCTTACCTCTCACTTGCAAACCTTGCCTTTCTCACTACAAAGCTATTGTGGAGTAGTGTGCGTAATTATGTATGTTTCCTACTCTTAACTAATCATAATAGTGGGTCTGTATGGGCCGCAGTGCATCTCCCTCCCCCATCCCTAGCAAGAACAGGAAAGAGGAAACTACCCTGTCCGGCCGCCGCTCTTGTCTGAGCTGTCACCGCAATGTATCGGCCGTGTCTCACATAACCCATACATTCAGATGAGTTCAGGTTCTCTCAGGGAGACAGGGAAGTCCATTTATACTCCCAACATCTTCCTATCGACCAGGAACCACCCGGTCCACCTCCCCCCCCCCCCCCCCCCCCCCCCCCCCCCAATCAGCCGAAAGACGAAAGAGATAGCACAGTGGATCGCCTCTTCTGGCTCAAGAAGATATAACTCAGATGGGTGGAACCGGTCCCCACGGAGCACTTCCCTCCCCTCGACATGCCATAGCTATAGAATGTTTATATTCAAATGAAAGAGAACACTAAACAGAGGTAAAGCCATAGGAAGAAGGATAGCCCCGATTTGTTCCCCCGCCATGCCCAGATCTAGACGCTTAGCCAAATTGGCAAGACTGCCGTTTCACCAATTCGTCTCATTATTTGAGACGACCAAGCTTAATATGCCCATGTCTGGCAGGACCAATTAATCTAAATTACCTTTCATTCCCCAGCAGTAGGATGCGGCACTTTATCTGTAAAATTCTTTAAAACTTCAATACATTGTGCCGACAACAACCGACAAGGTTGACAACGGACATTTCACGCCAACCATTACCCTAGGTCATATTTGGTGCAAGGCGTGCCATTGGGTTTTCCCGAAGAACAGATAGATTACAAAGTATTCGTGTCAAATGCTCGGGTTATGAAAGTAACCCAGAGAATTCCACTCCGAAGGAATTGAGCGGATAGGTATGAGGACATGGGCCACTGGGGTTTCGCTACACTCACCTACATGCATGAAGTGTTTCATCTACGCTTACCTCGCCTACATGCGTGAAGTGTTTTATCTACGCTTACCTCGCCTACATGCGTGAAGTGTTTTATCTACGCTTACCTCGCCTACATGCGTGAAGTGTTTCATCTACGCTTACCTCGCCTACATGCGTGAAGTGTTTTATCTACGCTTACCTCGCCTACATGCGTGAAGTGTTTCATCTACGCTTACCTCGCCTACATGCGTGAAGTGTTTTATCTACGCTTACCTCGCCTACATGCGTGAAGTGTTTCATCTACGCTTACCTCGCCTACATCCGTGAAGTGTTTTATCTACGCTTACCTCGCCTACATGCGTGAAGTGTTTCATCTACACTTACCTCGCCTACATGCGTGAAGTGTTTTTATCTACGCCTACCTCGCCTACATGCGTGAAGTGTTTCATCTACGCTTACCTCGCCTACATGCGAGAAGTGTTTCATCTACGCTTACCTCGCCTACATGCGTGAAGTGTTTCATCTACGCTTACCTCGCCTACATGCGAGAAGTCTTTCATCTACGCTTACCTCGCCTACATGCGTGAAGTGTTTCATCTACGCTTACCTCGCCTACATGCGTGAAGTGTTTCATCTACGCTTACCTCGCCTACATGCGAGAAGTGTTTCATCTATGCCTTCCTCGCCTACATGCGTGAAGTGTTTCATCTACGCTTACCTCGCCTACATGCGTGAAGTGTTTCATCTACGCTTACCTCGCCTACATGTGTGAAGTGTTTTATCTATACCTTCCTCGCTTACATGCGTGAAGTGTTTCATCTAAGCTTTCTTCGCCTACATGCGTGAAGTGCTTCATCTACTCTTACCTCGCCTACATGTGTGAAGTGTTTCTTCTACGCTTATCTCGCCTACATGCGAGAAGTGTTTCATCTATGCCTTCTTCGCCTACATGCGTGAAGTGTTTCATCTACGCCAACCTCTCTTACCTCGCCTACATGCATGAAGTGTTTCATCTACGCTTACCTCGCCTACATGCGTAAAGTGTTTCATCTACGCTTACCTCACCTACATGCGTGAAGTTTTTCATCTACGCCTACCTCTCTTACCTCGTCTACATGCGTGAAGTGTTTCATCTACGCCTACCTCGCCTACATGCGTGAAGTGTTACATCTATGCCTTCCTCGCCTACATGCGTGAAGTGTTTCATCTACGCTTACTTCGCCTACATGTGTGAAGTTTTTCATCTACGCCTAACTCGCAAACATGTGTGAAGTGTTTCATCTACGCCTACCTCGCCTACATACCTCGCCTACACGCGTGAGGTGTTTCATCTACGCCTACCTTGCCTACATACCTCACCTACACGCGTGAGGTGTTTCATCTACGCCTACCTTGCCTACATGCATGAGGTGTTTCGTCTACGCCTACCTTGCCTACATACCTCGCCTACCTCGCGCTCGGAAGTTGTGGGTTCGATTCCGTCTCCATCATTCGTTTCACGAGTGCAATTTCTTTCACAGACTCCTGAAGGTCGTCGCTGGAGCCACGGAGTTCGTGCACTGTACACACTTTAAGCAGACCGTCCTGCGGAAAGCGACTGAGCCATATGGAATAAAACCCAGTGCAATGTAGTCGATCTTACGTCCTTCTAGTGTCCTGCAGCTGTAAGGAGCACGTGTTGGATATTTTACCCAGGAGATGCTGGTGTGGTATGCAATGAGCAAGCGGATAGACTAGCTGTGTCTGCATCACTGGGTGGTGTTTTGGTGTATCATAAAGCAGATGTCGTATCATAAGGCAGATGTCGTAGAGACTTTTGGAATCATGTATAGTGGGGAATAACAGTGTTAGACAGTCCGGCTAATATCTACTTCTATCCTATCATGGACTGCATGTTATCAATAACAGACAAACAGAAGAAACAATAGCATCCTTACCGAGCTACCTTGGTTGAGGTACCACTCGTTAGGGTACTCAGGGTCATCGAGTACGCCGTCGTTTTGGACTATTTCTCGAGCCAGATCACGGTCTACTAAATCTCGCTTCACGCGCAACTTTTCCTGCTGCTGCTCCACAAACACCACCTGAGAGATGGGCAAGCAACGATATAATACATCTTAAACAACGATATATGAAAATAAACCATTTATTACAACTTAAACAAAGAGATATGAAAATAAACAATATAATACAACTTAAACATTGAGAGATCAAAATAAAACAAATATAATACAACTTAAACAACGAGAGATGAAAATAAAACATATAAAATACAATTTAAACAACGAGAGATAAAAATAAACAATATAATGTAACCTAAACAAAGAGAGATGACAATAAAACAAATATAATACAATTTAAACAACGAGAGATGACAATAAAACAAATATAATACAACTTAAACAACCGAAGATGATAATATACATTATTGAAACCTAAACAACGAGCGATGGGCAAGAAACAATATTATACAACCTATCAGCGAGAGATGAAAATAAATAATATAATACAACTTAACGTGGGATAGGCAAAGTATAATGTAATAACATTTAAACACTCTCATAACATAACTTAAACTACGAGGAAGGAAATGAAACATTAGACACAATTCAAACAAAAAGAGATGGATCAGAGACAATATATACTACTCAAACAAAGAGGGGTGGTAACAATATATGTGCAACCCAAAACAGAGCGGTCGACATTATATATACAACGTGGACAACGGGACATAGCAAAGAAACAATATATACAACTTCAACAACCAGGGATTGAAAACTAACAACACATACAACTTAAATAACGAGAGATAAAAAACAAACAACACATACAACTTATACTTGAAAACTAACAACACATATAACTTATACTTGAAAACTAACAACACATACAACTTAAATAACGAGAGATACAAAATAAACAACCCATACAACTTATACGTGAAAACTAACAACACATACAATTTAAATAACGAGAGATACAAAACAAACAACACATACAACTTATACTTGAAAACTAACAACACATATAACTTATACTTGAAAACTAACAACACATACAACTTAAATAACGAGAGATACAAAACAAACAACACATACAACTTATACTTGAAAACTAACAACACATATAACTTATACTTGAAAACTAACAACACGTACAACTTAAATAACGAGAGATACAAAACAAACAACCCATACAACTTATACTTGAAAACTAACAACACATACAACTTAAATAACGAGAGATACAAAACTAACAACCCATACAACTTATGCTTGAAAACTAACAACACATACAACTTAAATAACGAGAGATACAAAACAAACAACCC
Source organism: Cepaea nemoralis (assembly GCA_014155875.1). Classification (NCBI taxonomy): domain Eukaryota; kingdom Metazoa; phylum Mollusca; class Gastropoda; order Stylommatophora; family Helicidae; genus Cepaea; species Cepaea nemoralis. The sequence continues at coordinate 72,431 of JACEFZ010024924.1, read as the reverse complement.
ATACAACTTATGCTTGAAAACTAACAACACATACAACTTAAATAACGAGAGATACAAAAGAAACAACACATATAACTTAAACAACGAGGGATTTAAAAGAAACAACACATACAACGTAAACAACAAGGGATACAAACCAAACAACACATATAGTTTAAACAACGAGGGATTGAAATCAATCAACACATGCAACTTAAACAACGAGGGATTGAAATCAATCAACACATGCAACTTAAACAACGAGGGATTTGAAACAAACAACACATACATGTTAAACAAATAAGTGGGTAGTCGAAATGCATTGTACTATATATGTATAGCAGAGGTTAAACCTTGCTTTCCGCCAGTTTGCCTGTGGTATTCCCATGGACTTGTGCTTTCACGCATCGAGTATGCCCTGGCCATCCTCACTGTCAGCCCTACACAGATTGGAAGACTTGAAAAGGTACAAAACGAAGCCATGCGCATCATTTTGGGCTGCACGAGAGACACCAGCTGTGTAGCAATGAGATACCTCCTTGACTTCCCGACAATGGAACACAGGATCAAGATCTGGAGAGCTCGTGCATACTTAAAAATAAGTGCAGATGAGCAGCACCCTCTGCATGACGCTGTATTCAGAGAAAAGGGTGACAGGCTAAAGAGGGGCAAATCATGGATGGGTCGGGCGGAAGATGTCGTCGGACAGGTCTGCAGTCTTACCAGTATCAACCCCGGCAAGGAATGGGTGCCGGTGCCTCCAGCGTTTAAGTGTACCTTCTCCTGCATTATCACACTCGACAGACGGTGCAGAGAGCAGAACCCTGCCGCTGTCAATGCAGAGGTTAACGCGCTCATCTATGATCACTCAGATAGCCCCGAAGTGCTCATCTATACAGATGGATCTGTTGTAAAGCAGCAGAGAAGTGCGTGGGCATTTACAGCCCGTTCAGCGGGCCGAACCGTTCAAGAATCCAGTGGTGCCCACTCTATGACCACGAGCAGCATGACGATGGAGGTGATGGCAGTTACACAGGCTTTCATATGGCTGGAATCACAGCATTATACCAACGTGTGTGTACTAAGTGATTCAATGAGCATGATTCAGAAGGTCGAAGCTGGATTTGTACGTAGACAGTGGACTGAGTCGCTGCGGAAGTCTGTTGTCCGCAAAGTCACCTTCATCTTCGTCCCGGGACATGCGGGAGTCGAGGGAAATGAACGAGCTGATAAATTGGCTGGCTCTGCACCCCCTGTAGATGGCCAGCCCATGGATCGTGCCGATGTCATTAACGCCCTTAAAGATATGGCGAGAACAGAGGATTTTGACGCCAGTGATTCCACATCGCTTTCCAGGATGAAAGACCTGGGAGTAAGAATCGGCACAGCCAGACGCGAGAGGTACATCGGGAAAACAAAGCGCCTCGTCAACCAACACAGAACTGGCACTATTAGCCACCGGACGCTGATGCATATGCTGGGGGGAGGATCTGAGCACCTATGGACATGTCCGGAGTGCAACGAAGATACCCCAACTGATAACTGATAACTGATAACTGATTCCCATGGAAAGGAACGAACGAACGAACGAACTTTATTTTCAAATGGTTAAGAATTGGGCACGCAAGCCTGTCTTTCATGCGATCCTTCCAATCACTCATCTTTCGCACACCAAGTACCTATTGTGCATGTTGCTTAGGAGTAAGGGGGAGGGGGAGGAAAAAGGATAAATCACCCTTACCCGCTGATGGTCACACCACAGAAGATTAAGGCATTTTATATAATAGTTACATTCACATCATGGTCAGCGGGGTAGGAGTATCACCTGTCAAAGAAGATGTAAAATGTGTTCTTTCCTCTGTAGAGACCCTTGAGCAAGGTGGAGTACCCGTTTTTTCCCCCTATCAGGGGTACATGAAGTCATGTGAGCAGGTGGTTGATGGTATGTGAGAGCAGCCGACATATTGTTGTTGGTTATGATCTGCATTCTGCGGCGATAGATAGATGATTTCATCAGAAAAGGCAATGGCTATGTCCACTGACAAATACAGATGATAAAATAAAGAGAATTGAAATATTTCGGTCAGTTGAAACGTCATGAAAGTTTGGAGAGAACAATCACGGAAGGGAAGAGAAGAAGAGGAAGGCCAAAGAGAAGATGGGTGCAGGATGTTCCAAATCATCTCCAGATTAGTGTATCGGAAGTGGGACGTCTTACTTATGGCCGATAAATTTTCTGGACGGTTGTTATGGGATCGAAGTTCTGCAAAGGATATACTACTGAATGAATGGACATTCAAATCTAAATTGTCCATTCCACGGCATATTTTGCAATATTACACGGGAGATAACCCAGAAATTCACTACACAGAATGTTTGTACCCGATGGTTATCGCCCATAGAGCGATGCGTGGTCTCGAGGTATGGTGTCCGCCTCGAGTGCTGGAGGTCCCGGGTTCAAGCCCCAGTCTAGACCGGGATTCATAGAGCGAGTTAAAACACATGGGCGCGATGGTCATAGAGCGAGTTAAAACATGACCGGCGATATCATAGAGCGAGTTAAAACACATGGGCGGCGATGTCATAGAGCGAGTTAAAACACATGCGCGGCGATGTCATAGAGCGAGTTAAAACATGACCGGCGATGTCATAGAGCAAGTTAAAACATGAGCGGCGATGTCATAGAGCGAGTTAAAACACATGGGCGGCCATGGCATATAGCGAGTTAAAACACATGGGCGGCCATGGCATATAGCGAGTCTTATTGAACTGTTTCGTCAAACTTGTGGCTCAGTACAGTCGTCTTCGATAAGGATTGTTTCAGGTTTCCTTTCCCCATCCTCCGACTGTCTCCAGTCAACGTACAAGGCAGCAAGTTTGTACCTCTCTTCCCCTGTTCCACAATCAGTGACGTCCATCACGGGGGCCCCAGAAGCAGCTGCGCTGTGTAATTAAGCGTGGATTGTCACATGATGGTGGCATAAAGTAATGATATGAGAAAATACAGCTTGTTCGAGCGTTGTCATGTTCGAATTAGTTTCTTGATGTCGGTCTTGATTATAAGAGAATTGTCACATGTCACGCTGGCGGCATAAAGTAATTATGCGAGAAGATGCAGATTATTCAGTCCTAGTAATTGTTTATTAGTTTCTCGAGGTAGCTGTTTGATTAAGCCTGAATTCTCACATAAACACTAGTGCTATGCAGAAGTGATTTTGGAACAAACAGATTGTTCGGTCGTAGTCTTGTTTGAAATATTTTCTTGATGGTAATATTTGGTTATCAGTGGTTCCTCGCTTGACACGCTACAGACGCGAAGGGAGGATATGATACCACACAGGAATGTTCAATCATATCCAGTTTTCATTAGTTCTAGATGTCAATGTTTGATTATACTTGAAATCTGACAAAGGAAATTATTTCAGAAAATAAAGTATTCGTTGGTAGTGATTTATCATTAGTTTCTTGATGTTAGACTTTGATTGCACGTGAATTCTTACATCACACGCTCGTGACAACTATTAATGATTTGTGAAGATACAGATTAGTTAGGTCGCGTTATTTTTTATTAGTTTCTTGATGTTAATCTTTGATTATATGCGAATTCTCACATGACACACTAGTAACAATTAGTAACGACTGAGAAAATACATACTGTTAGGGTGTAGTGATATTTTATTAATTTCTTGATGTTGTTAATGTCCACATGACAGACTGTGACAATTAATAATGATTTGGCAAAGATACAGATCGATATGTCATTGTTATTTTGCTTTTTTTTTAAAAAATAGTTTCTTGATATCACTTGGATTATGCGCCCTTGATAAGTAGGAGCCATTAAATCAGCGTATTCTCTCCAGATTTCATCAAACTTAGCTCCCTACGTATCCGGCCGGTTTCCACGCTCGTTAGTTGACTTTCTAAGCACGCAGTGAGCATGGACGAAATACCGGAAATTGCTGTTTTCACGGCTGCGTAATAGGCCAAGTTGATCCTCCTTCCGGAAACGGCGCTTCCGGAAAATGGCGGAGTAAGGAATACAATGGATTTTCCAGCCTGAACGACATCTCATTTGTATTCAGGTATTTCCCCATAAAGAGGTGCGTTCAGTGCTGAATTTTAACCCTGTTTGCCTTTCAGTTTGGCCCAGTCCATTAAGCTCTGCATCCAAGTTTTAAGGATCTCTCTGTCATCGCGCAGAAACGCAGCTTAATGTCTGTCACATTCCTTTATAAACTGTTTTGTTTTGCCTGTAACCATTGATTTCTTTCGATGGTTGATCGGTTCCAGTTGACGCGAACCATACGGCAATTCTTGTTCTTGTGTTCTGCGGCAAAATGTAAAAGAACAATCAAGAATGGCTGTCAATAGACGAATTTAAGCAGTAATTATGGAATAAAGCGTTACGGTGTATATTTTTTTTAAATGTTACAACTCCCTTACAGGACGTTGCAGTCAACACCAGCATTTTTTAGCTGCTGTTGATGTACAAGGCAAGTTTTACGTTCAGTAGTTAGCCATTCGTCTCACAAACCCCTAAGTTACCAGCGCGGCACGATCCGCTGCCGAGTCTCGCGCATCTGTTTTCCCAACGTGAATATATGTGATTACAAACAACATCGCTAACACCTTGGCCAGGGAGACCGGTACAATACACACACACACACACACACACACACAGAGAGAGAGAGAGAGAGAGAGAGAGAGAGAGAGCTAAACACACATCTAACCCGAGGATTAATATTATTAACACTCACGATCCTGAAAAGTGCTTTCAGTTTCAACAGCAACTTGAAGACGATTTCACTGATACACCAGAAAATTGTACATTAAGTGAAAAGTGGGGTCAACTTAAGGAAACTCTTTATAAAACTGCCGTAGGGGATTACGGCACTGTGGATCATAAGAGGCAGGACTGGTTTGCGGCCAACAGCGAGACTCTGCAGCCCTTGATTGATAAGAAGAATATAGCTCTCTTAAAAAACAAGGAAAGACCAATGAGTAACACTCTGAGTGAGATAAAGCAAGCTAGGAAGGATGTGCAAAAGGCTGCCAGGCAGTGTGCAAATGATTATTGGATCAAGTTATGTGAGTCCATTCAAATCGCAAGTGATAAGGGAAACATCAGAAGCATGTATGAAGGAATAAAGAAAGCCTGTTGTCCAATGATCAAAAGAAGTGCACCATTGAAAACCTTGACTGGAGAAATCATAACTGATAAGAAACAGCAGATGGACAGATGGAGTAGAGCACTATTTGGAGCTTTACTCAAGTGAGACCAAACTAGCGGATGATGCCCTCAACGCCATAGAGGCTCTACCAACACTTGACCACCTGGACACACTTCCCACCATAACAGAAGTTAAGTGTGCTATAAATGAACTTGCATCTGGCAAGGCTCCAGGTAAGGATGGGATTCCAATAGAGGTTATCAGGAGTGGGCAAGACACACTCACTATACAGATCCATCAGCTAATAGAGCTATGCTGGCGAGAAGGACAAGTCCCACAGGATTTCAAAGATTCAAGCATCATAACACTGTACAAGAACAAGGGCGATCGGAGCGACTGCAACAACTATAGGGGTATCTCACTTCTGTGTATTGTTGGAAAAGTGTTTGCCAGAATTGTTCTGCGCAGACTTCAAGTCATAGGAGATCAAATCTACCCCGAATCACAGTGTGGTTTTCGACAGAACCGGTATACCATTGATATGATATTCTCATTGCGACAAATGCAAGAAAAATGCAGAACAGAATCAACCACTGTTTATTGCCTTCACCGACCTCACAAAGGCATTTGATTTGGTCCGCCGTGAGGGGCTGTTCAAGGCACTAAAGAAGATTGGCTGCCCACCAACTCTTCTGTCCATTGTGGAATCGCTCCACACAGGCATAAAGTGTATAATCAAGTTTGATGGTGCAACTTCTGAAGAGTTTGAAATCAAGAGTGGAGTTAGGCAAGGTTGTATACTAGCTCTCAACCTCTATGGAATATACTTTTCACTTATACTGAAATATTCCTTTTGTGATCAGGATGGTGGTATATACATTCACTCACTCTCAGATGGCCGCCTCTACAATGCTCAGAGATTGAAGGCCAAGACCAAAATTAGGAGGGTACTGATCAGAGAGTTGCTTTTTGCAGATGAAGCTGCAGTTACGACCCACTCTGTTGAAGAATTACAATGTTCACTATCTGCATTCTCCAATGCTTGTTCTGAATTTGGTTTAACAGTTTAACAAAAAGAAGACATAGATGGTTTAACAGTTTAACAAAATGAAGACATAGATTATATCACAAGGTGCACATGGGGTACCATCAATCTTTATTGACCACGCCGAACTAGAGATGGTAGACCATTTTACATATCTAGGATCAGTGGTAAATAGCAAATTATCCCTAGATCAGGAAATCAACATCCGGATTGGTAAGGCAGCAACAACAATGAACAGGTTAAGAAAAAGAGTCTGGGAGAACAGGAAGCTTACTGCCAAAACAAAAGTCCTTGTCTATCAAGCCTGTGTCCTTAGTACTCTTCTTTATGGCAGTGAAACCTGGACAACTTATTCACACCAAGAGAAACGTTTAAACAGCTTTCATATGCGGTGTCTGCGAAGAATTCTTGGAATTAAGTGGCAAGACAAAATCACAAATACTGAAGTATTGGAAAGATCAGGTTGTGTGACGGTTTATTCCATGCTCAGTCTTCGTAGACTTAGATGGATAGGACACCTTAGGAGGATGGATGATGGTAGAATACCAAAGGACATCTTTTTTTGGCGAATTACAGATGGGTAGGAGATCTCAGGGTCAGCCTCTACTACGATACAAAGATGTGTGTAAGCGGGACATGATTGATACAGGCATTGATAATGCATATTTGGAGCAAGTCGCCGCTGAACGTGTTGCATGGAGGGCAAACATCAGAAATGGAATAAAGACAAAGGAGAAAATTATTGCAGATAAGTCACACACCGAGCGTGTGAGACGTAAGATGGTACATGATGGTGGAAATGACCACGTGTTCACATGCACCCACTGTGAACGAACATTTACAGCGCGAATTGGCCTTATCAGTCACATTCACTACTGTCATGGGTAATAGTTATTATGCCTTTTTGAAACGGCAAGGTGCCAATGAATGAATGAAAATACACACACACACACACACACACACACACACACACACATGCACGCACGCACGCACACGCACGCGCGCGCGCACACACACACACACACACAAGGATGCATATGTTGTCGCCAAGAAAAAAGGTTAAACAGCTTTCATGTGCGGTTAGTGCGAAGAATACTTGGTATTAAGTAGCAAGACAAAAATACAAAATACTGTATTATTGGAAAGATCGGATTGTGTTACGGTTTGTTCCACGCTCAATCTTCGCAGATTGGATAGATAGGACACGTTATGAGGATGGCCGATGGTAGAATACCAAAGGACATTGTATTTGGTGAATTACAGATGGGTAAAAGATCTCAGGAGTCGGCCTCTACTACGATACAGAGAGGTGTGAAAGCTGGACATGACTGATAAAGGTATTGATAGTGTATTTTCACAGCAAGTCACCGCTGACCGCTTTGTATGGAGGGCAAAAATCAGAAATGAAATAAAAACAAAGGAGAAAATGACTGCAGATAGGTTACACACCGAACGTGTGGGAAATCAGATGGTGCGTGATGGTGGACATGATCATATGTTCACATGCATCCATTGTGGATGAACATTTACAGCGTGAAAAGGTCTGATCAGTCAGAATCGCTACCTCAATGGATTGTAGTTATTATGCTTTCTTTGAAGCGCAATGTATCAAACTATCGTCTGTCAAGAGTTAGAGAGATAGGAAACAAGTCTCTCTGACGTTACTGGTAGGAAACCTATCTCTCTAACTCTACTGGTCGGAAACTATCTGCCTTACTCTACTGGTCGGAAACTATCTGTCTTACTCTACCAGTCGGAAACTCTCTCTCTGACTCTACTGCTCAGAAACCTCTCTCTCTCTCTCTCTCTTCTCTCTCTCTCTCTCTCTCTCTCTCTCTCTCTCTCTCTCTCTCTCTCTCTCTCTGAGTCTACTGGTCAGAACCTATCTCGTCTGACTCTATTGGTCGGAAACCTATCTCTCCATGACCTAAACATTGCACAAATTGAGATTGAATTGAGATGTTGTGTACAGCTACAGAACACAAAAGCTGGACGAATTCTGATGTGTACATACCCCAAAACATAAACGCTTGACGAATTGAGACGTGTACAGCCCCAAAACATTAATGCTGAATGAAATGATATGTTGTGTGCAGCCTCAAAATGTAACCTACTTACACGGTCGTCATCTGAGAGTTTCCTGGTGTGGTGGTCAGCGCTTCTCCGTGATCTGTGGGGAGTGTCTGCTCGCTCCAGTAGGTAGTGGTCTGGGATGGGATCCAGCTGAGAGACGAAATAGAGAGAGAGAGAGAGAGAGTCAAATTAGTGGTAGAATTAATGAATCAATACAGCATCAGTATTTCATTATTGTATCATCATTATATCAATGTGTCATCAATATATAATCATGATAGCTTCAATGTATCGTCAATAAATCCTCAAAATACCTTCATTGTACCATCAATAAATCATAAATACATCATAAATGTCATCAGCAGCATGTGCCTTGCCCATAAACATGAGCGGTTATGTTTCGCCATTTTACACTATCATACGAGCCATGGATCAGTTCTGTGGTGTTGCCTTCATTGTGACATGTGGTCATGTCATCTAGACATCATCAATATATAATCGATATATCATTAATGTATCAATATATCCTCAATATGATTAGTGTATTATCAATATATCATCGGTATTATAATTCGTTTGCAAGTATCGTACGGCTTCTAAAGCATGATCTTCAATACACACGGTTACATTAACCATCAATATCACTACCATTACCATCATCATTATCATCACAACCATCACAACCATCATCATCATCATCATCATCATCATCATCATCATCATCATCATCATCATCATCATCATCATCATCATCATCATCATCAATACCATGGTTATTATCACAAAATCACTATAATCAGCAATACTTTTATCACCACCACCATCATCTTCACTACTAAAAGCGCCATCACTCTACCATCATCATCATCATCATCATCATCATCATCATCATCGTCATCATCATCATCATCATCATCATCATCATCATCATCATCATCATCACCAGCATCATCAGACCACGACCATCACCTATACCCACATTTTACAAGCTTCACGGTACATTTACCCAGCATTTATTTACATTTACAGGCTCTGGTCTTCAACACTCTCATGTTATGTCAATAGAATTAATTCCTCTCTGTGGTTTATCTTAGTATCCAGTTTAATCACCCTGTGACTCACTCGGCTATAGCAGTGAACGGGTAGGCAAAACACTGGGAGCTAGCAGTTAACAAGAAATATCCTTTTGTATCTTATTTTAACATCAATAGCCGCTTTCCCTTTGCTAAAGACACAACACTGAACACCCCCCCCCCCCCCCCCACTCACGTTTTATAAATGATGTGTGGATGAAATAATGCATGGCAGCAGAGAGATCAGATCAGGACACAACTACCGCTGAAGACGGAGAAGATTCGCCTGATGGCGAGGGACATTGGTAATAGGGACAGTTAATCCACACGAGAAAATCAGCCCCATGCATTTGAAGTACTAGCACGTATATGGACTACGCTTGAGTTCAAGGCGAGCGTTTTGAAAACAAAGTTTGTTTGTTCGTTAGTTTCCAACTCGGTATGTGAATTGCGATTGTAACCCCTTCACCACAGCTCCAGCAATGTTGATCGACCTACGTCCATCCCTTGATCTCCTATAGGTAACGAGAGAATCCTAAATAATAAGGACAAATGGGGTTGGCTACTGCCGAGCTAGTGGCCGAGTGCGTCTGTATCTGTGTGGGTTTTTTCACTCGTCGACCCTTTTTATCATATTTTGTGATTTCGTTCGGACTCCAGGCAAGGAGAGACATGGTTGTTATTCGTCTGCCTATATGTTATTATGAAGCCAATTTTCTGTAGTTTTGGTTAAGCTGTAAGAGATATAAACATAAAGTATCCATGTCTTTATTGGTGAATTAACACATCGAATGTGGCAGCCATTTGAGTGAAGGGGGAAACACATCGACCCATCTTTGTTAAGTCCACACTGACTGACAATAGAAATATTCGATTATTTCAGTCAGTGTATATACAGTTCGTTTGTTCTTTTGCTCTGTTTCCGCAATATGTCTCCCCCTCCCCACCCCATCACCGAAACCACACGCAGACGCAGACGCAGACGCACGCACGCACGCACGCACGCACGCACACACACACACACACACACACACACAAACACACACTCATACACAAGATTTCATTTCTACCGGATCGAATCTGTCACATAGCCATTTTATTGCCTTGTCACACCTGCTGGTGTGACGACAGAGCAGATGGTTGCGAGGGCAATTGTTGCCTTGGATTGATTGCTCCTATTGTCAACAGGCATGCCTATGGGTCTGGATAACTTAGAGATATTACGTCCGCATCTAGTTTGTCAAGTGGCGGGTAGGAATCCAAGTGGAAACACGTGCATTATATTGGTTACATTAACAGAGATGACACTAATATAAACACCATACTGAACGGATGGTCAGAGAAAGATATTTAGCCACATTAACAGAGATGACACTAACATAAACACCATACTAGAGGGATGGTCAGAGAAAGATCTTTGGCCACATTAACTGAGATGGCACTAATATAAACACCATACTGAACGGATGGTCAGAGAAAGATATTTAGCCACATTAACAGAGATGACACTAATATAAACACCATACTAGAGGGATGGTCAGAGAAAGATCTTTGGCCACATTAACTGAGATGGCACTAATATAAACACCATACTGGAGGGATGGTCAAAGAAAGATCTTTGGCCACATTAACAGAGATGACACTAATATAAACATCATACTAGAGGGATCAGTCAGAGAAAGATCGTTGGTCACATTAACAGAGATGACACTAATATAAACACCATACTAGAGGGATCAGTCAGAGAAAGATCGTTGGCCACATTAACAGAGATGACATTAATATAAACACCATACTGGAGGGATGAGTCAGAGAAAGATCGTTGGCCACATTAACAGAGATGACACTAACATAAACACCATACTGGAGGGATCAGTAAGAGAAAGATCATTGGCCACATTAACAGAGATGACACTAATATAAACACCATACTAGAGGGATGAGTCAGAGAAAGATCGTTGGCCACATTAACAGAGATGACACTAATATAAACACCATACTGGAGGGATCAGTCAGAGAAAGATCGTTGGCCACATTAACAGAGATGACACTAATATAAACACCATACTAGAGGGATCAGTCAGAAAAAGATTGTTGGTCACATTAACAGAGATGGCACTAATATAAACACCATACTAGAGGGATCAGTCAGAAAAAGATTGTTGGTCACATTAACAGAGATGACACTAATATAAACACCATACTAGAGGGATCAGACAGAAAAAGATTGTTGGTCACATTAACAGAGATGGCACTAATATAAACACCATACTGGAGGGATCAGTCAGAGAAAGATCGTTGGCCACATTAACAGAGATGACACTAATATAAACACCATACTGAAGGGATGGGTCAGAGAAAGATTGTTGACCACATTAACAGAGATGACACTAATATAAACACTATACTGGAGGGATGGTCAGAGAAAGAACTTTGGCCACATTAACAGAGATGACACTAATATAAACACCATACTAGAGGGATGGTCAGAGAAAGATCTTTGGCCACATTAACAGAGATGACACTAATATAAACACCATACTAGAGGGATCGGTCAGAAAAAGATTGTTGGTCACATTAACAGAGATGACACTAATATAAACACCGTACTGAAGGGATGGTCAGAGAAAGATCTTTGGCCACATTAACAGAGATGACACTAATATAAACACCATACTAGAGGGATGGTCAGAAGAAAGATCTTTGGCCACATTAACAGAGATGACACTAATATAAACACCATACTGAAGGGATGGTCAGAGAAAGATCTTTGGCCTCATTAACCAGAGATGACACTAATATAAACACCATACTAATGGGATGGTAAGAAGAAAGATCTTTGGCCACATTAACAGAGATGACACTAATATAAACACCATACTAGAGGGATCAGTCAGAAAAAGATTGTTGGTCACATTAACAGAGATGACACTAATATAAACACCATACTGAAGGAATGGTCAGAGAAAGATCTTTGGCCACATTAACAGAGATGACACTAATATAAACACCATACTGAAGGGATGGTCGGAGAAAGATCTTTGGCCACATTAACAGAGATGACACTAATATAAACACTATAGTGGAGCGATGGGTCAGAGAAAGTTCTTTGGCCACATTAACAGAGATGACACTAATATAAACACCATACTAGAAGGATCAGTCAGAGAAAGATCGTTGGTCACATTAACAGAGATGACACTAATATAAAAACCATACTGAAGGTGTTAGCGCCGAACGTTGGGCGGCGCTTACCAAACCCGACACCCCACATTGTGCCAACGGCTTCGGGCGGAAGAGCGCAATTGGGAGGGTACAAGCCTTACCCTGGTGCGAGGAAATGCAAGCTAAAGACAAAATTGTCATGGCAGGGCAGACCAGGCCCTAAGCCTTGGTTGGCGACTGGTCTAGGATCGAAGCTCCGACAGGCGGACAGTTAGAGCATTGCTTTGCTGATCCGGCAGCTTCTGCAGCTTGTCTTGTTCCAGATGTAGGGGTGTTACCTTTCCTCTGGAGTGAACTAGGCAGGCTGAGAGAGGGATCATGCTGCATGGGCAACACATGATCTCTACATTTTAGCCCAGGCTTTGTGCTATGGAGAGGCAATAACTCCATCCCTGGTCTTAACTGGTCTCGGAATCAAAGCGAGAGGCAACTGTTATGGGTTATAAGTCCTTGTCAGTTGGCGTAGACATGGGGCGCCACGCGTTGCCTCTGACGGTGGGAGACACCTATAAGGTGTCACTGATCAGCTACCGCCCGCCTCAAGCTGGGCAGCCCCCAGCCAATTGGGTGCTGATCCGCCACAGCCTGCCTGCTTCAATGGGTGCTTGGGGCTAGGACAAAATCTGAATCGCAGGCTGTAAAACCAATGCACCAGGTACAAACAAAAATAAAAATAGAAACCTCAAGCTACGGCTTGCAACCTGGAACGTGAGAACCATGTGTCCAGGATTTTCCACTGACTTGACCAATATTGACGATGTGAGAAAAACGGCTGTGATTGATGCCGAACTCAATCGTCTTAACATTGATATTGCTGGCCTGCAGGAGACTCGCCTCGCTGAGGAAGGGTCACTCAGGGAAAACAACTACACCTTTTTCTGAAGGGTAGAGGGCAGGCAGAAAAAAGGCAACACGGTGTGGGCTTTTGCAGTGAAGAATAAGCTACTGGAATGATTGAAATTCCAGCAGGAGGAAATGAAAGACTATTGTCCCTGCGCTTGGCAACCTCTTGTGGGTTTGCCACCATTATTACTGCATATGCACCGACACTCGATTCCTCTGATGATGTGAAGGATTTGTTCTATGAGGAGTTAGACTCCGTGATCAAGGCAGTTCCAAATCTGACTACATTTATATGCTCGGTGATTTCAATGCTCGTGTGGGCAAGGACTCGAGTTCATGGCCAGTGTGCCTTGGAAAATACAACATCGGTCGCATGAATGAAAATGGGCAAAGGCTGCTGGAGCATTGCACCAGTAATGACCTATGTATTACAAACTCTTTTTTTAAAACAAAAGAGATGCATAAGGTCACATGGAAACATCCAAGATCCGGCCATTGGCACCAGCTGGACTTCATCATCACACGGAGACAACATCTGAACCATATATCATTGACTCGTAGTTACCACAGTGCTGACTGTGATACGGATCATTCTTTGGTTGTTGCAAGGGTTAGACTGAGACCAAAGAGAATCTACACAGCTAAACACAAATCTAGCCCCAGGATTAATATTATTAACACTCATGATCCTGAAAAGTGCTTTCAGTTTCAACAGCAACTTGAAGACGCTTTCACTGATACACCAGAAAATTGTACAGTAAATGAAAAGTGGGGTCAAATTAAGGAAACTCTTTATAAAACTGCCGTAGGGGTTTACGGCACTGTGGATCATAAGAGGCAGGACTGGTTTGCGGCCAACAGCGAGACTCTGCAGCCCTTGATTGATAAGAAGAAGAAAGCTCTCTTAAGAAACAAGGAAAGACCAACGCGTAACACTCTGAGTGAGCTAAGGCAAGCTAGGAAGGATGTGCAAAAGGCTGCCAGGCAGTGTGCAAATGATTATTGGATCAAGTTATGTGAGTCCATTCAAATCGCAAGTGATAAGGGAGACATAAGAAGCATGTATGAAGGAATAAAGAAAGCCTGTGGTCCAGTGATCAAAAGAAGTGCACCATTGAAAACCTTGACTGGAGAAATCATCACTGACAAGAACGGCAGATGGACAGATGGGTAGAGCACTATTTGGAGCTTTACTCAAGTGAGACCAAACTAGCGGATGATGCCCTCAACGCCATAGAGGCTCTACCAACTCTTGACCACCTGGACACACTTCCCACCATAACAGAAGTTAAGTGTGCTATAAATGAACTTGCATCTGGCAAGGCTCCAGGTAAGGATGGGATTCCAATAGAAGTTATCAGGAGTGGGCAAGACACACTCACTCTACAGATCCACCAGCTAATAGAGCTATGCTGGCGTGAAGGACAAGTCCCACAGGATTTCAAAGATTCAAGCATCATAACACTGTACAAGAACAAGGGCGATCGGAGCGACTGCAACAAATATAGGGGTATCTCACTTCTGTGTATTGTTGGAAAAGTATTTGCCAGAATTGTTCTGCGCAGACTTCAGTCCTAGGAGATCAAGTCTACCCCGAATCACAGTGTGGCTTTCGACAGAACCGGTCTACCACTGATATGATATTCTCATTGCGACAAATGCAAGAAAAATGCCGTGAACAGAATCAACCACTGTTTATTGCCTTCATCGACCTCACAAAGGCATTTGATTTGGTCAGTCGTGAGGGTCTGTTCAAGGCACTAAAGAAGATTGGCTGCCCACCAACTCTTCTGTCCATTGTGGAATCGTTCCACACAGGCATGAAGGGTATAATCAAGTTTGATGGTGCAACTTCTGAAGAATTTGAAATCAAGAGTGGAGTTAAGCAAGGTTGTGTACTAGCTCCCACCCTCTTTGGAATATACTTTTCACTTCTACTGAAATATGCATTTCGTGATCAGGATGGTGGTATATACATTCACTCACGCTCAGATGGCGGCCTCTACAATGCTCAGAGATTGAAGGCTAAGACCAAAATTAGGAGGGTACTGATCAGAGAGTTGCTTTTTGCAGATGATGCTGCAGTTACGACCCACTCTGAGGAAGAATTGCAATGTCTACTATCTGCATTCTCCAATGCTTGTTCTGAATTTGGTTTAACAATTAGCAAAAAGAAGACACAGATTATGTCACAAGGTGCACATGGGGTACCATCAATCTTTATTGATGACGCTGAACTAGAGATAGTAGACCATTTTACATATCTAGGATCAGTGGTTAATAGCAAATTATCCCTAGATCAGGAAATCAACATCCGGATTGGTAAGGCAGCAACAACAATGAACAGGTTAAGAAAAGAGTCTGGGAGAACAGGAAGCTTACTGCCAAAACAAAAGTCCTTGTCTATCAAGCCTGTGTCCTTAGTACTCTTCTCTATGGCAGTGAAACCTGGACAACTTACTCACACCAAGAGAACAATTTTAAACAGCTTTCATATGCGGTGTTTGCGAAGAATTCTTGGTATTAAGTGGCAAGACAAAATCACAAATACTGAAGTATTGGAAAGATCAGGTTGTGTGACAGTTTATTCCATGCTCAGTCTTCGTAGACTTAGATGGATAGGACATCTTAGGAGGATGGATGATGGTAGAATACCAAAGGATATCTTTTTTGGTGAATTACAGATGGGTAAGAGATCTCAGGGTCGGCCTCTACTACGTTACAAAATGTGTGTAAGCGGGACATGATTGATACAGGCATTGATAATGCACATTGGGAGCAAGTCGCCGCTGAACGTGTTGCATGGAGGGCAAATATCAGAAATGGAATAAAGTCAAAGGAGAAAATTATTGCAGAAAAGTCACACACCAAGCGTTTGAGACGTAAGATGGTGCATGATGGTGGAAATGACCACGTGTTCAGATGCACCCACTGTGAACGGACATTTACAGCGCAAATTGGCCTTATCAGTCACACTCGCTACCGCCATAGTTAAAAGTTATTATGCCTTTTTAAAGCACAAACTATCGTCTGTCAAGACGGCAAGGTGCCAATGGAATGAAGGGATGGTCAGAGAAAGATCTTTGGCCACATTAACAGAGATGACACTAATAGAAACACCATACTAGATGGGTGGTCAGAAGAAAGATCTTTGGCCACATTAACAGAGATGACACTAATATAACTCCATACTGAAGGGATGGTCAGAGAAAGATCTTTGGCCTCATTAACAGAGATGACACTAATATAAACACCATACTAGAGGGATGGTAAGAAGAAAGATCTTTGGCCAAATTAACAGAGATGACACTAATATAAACACCATACTAGAGGGATCAGTCAGAAAAAAGATTGTTGGTCACATTAACAGAGATGACACTAATATAAACACCATACTGGAGGGATGGGTCAGAGAAGGATTGTTGGTCACATTAACAGAGATGACACTAATATAAACACCATACTAGAGGGATGGTCAGAAGAAAGATCTTTGGTCACATTAACAGAGATGACACTAATAATAAACACCATACTAGAGGGATGGGTCAGAGAATGATTGTTGGTCACATTAACAGAGATGACACTAATATAAACACCATACTGGAGGGATGGGTCAGAGAAAGATTGTTGGTCACATTAACAGAGATGACACTAATATAAAAACCATACTGGAGGGATGGGTCAGAGAAAGATTGTTGGTCACATTAACAGAGATGACACTAATATAAACACCATACTAGAGGGATGGGTCAGAGAAAGATCGTTGGCCACATTAACAGAGATGACACTAATATAAACACCATACTGGAGGGATCAGTCAGAAAAATATCGCTGGCCACATTAATAGAGATGACACTAATATAAACACCATACTAGAGGGATGTCAGAAAAAGATTGTTGGTCACATTAACAGAGATGACACTAATATAAACACCATACTAGAGGGATCAGTCAGAAAAAGATTGTTGGTCACATTAACAGAGATGACACGAATATAAACACCATACTGGAGGGATGGGTCAGAGAATGATCGTCGGCTACCTTATTAGAGATGACACTAATATAAACATTGGAGGGATGGGTCAGAGAACTATCATCTTCAGAACCCTTTTCTGAGTTGATGGGGCGTGAACGTGAAATCTTTGTGCTTAAGAGTTAAATATCAGTCTTGCCGAGGATTCACGAAACAAGTTTTGTAGAGCTGAGCTAAGAACCCACATCACAATCCCCTACATGCTCCGTCCTCATCATCAACAACCAGTGAAGAGTCCAAATACTAATGGTATCAGTAACAGTTCTATAAACAAGAAAACAGCGACTCAACAACTACACCGACATTAGAGGTATACACTTAGTTAAGTAAATTATTGTGAGAGAATTTACGGACTGAGAATTGACATTCTTTGAAATGTACAGATAGCTGATAAATATAGAAATATACAGAGTTTCGTCACACCTAGAAATACACAGAGATCGACAAATTTAGATATTCAGTGAAGCTACATACATAGAAATATACAGAAAATCCATTCAAAGAAATATACAGGAATCCATACAAAAACATATACAGAGAATTGACATACCTAGGAATATACAAAGAATAGACATATGTACGAATATACAGTGAATCGACATACGTAGGAATATATAGAATATCGAAATCTGTTGGAATTGACCCACAAAAAAAAAAAAAAAAAAAAAAAAACGAATCACACATAGAAATATGCATAAAAGCGATATACATAAAATATACAACGAACCGACATACATAGACATTTGCAGAGAATTGACACACACACACACACACACACACACACACACACACACACACACACACACACACACACACATATATATATATATATATATATATATATATATATATATATATATATATATATAATCGACAAACATACACATTTACCGACAAACTGACAAACAACATGCTTAGAAATATACAGAGAATCGATGTTCATAAAAAAGATACACATACTCGACAAACATAGAAATGCACTTAGAATCGACATACAGAAAATCGGCATACGTTGAAATATACAGAGAATCGTTATATATAGAAATCAAAAGAATGTTTTCCCGTGGTGACAAACGATAGATTGCACGATTTATTGCCTGGCATATTTCGCTGCATCTCGTCAGGTACATTCTGCAGAATTCACACAACATAAAGTAAAAGAACTAGATAAATCCTTCAGGCTGAAATATACACATGTTCGCACAGTAATGTCAGTTGTCTACCACGGTAATTTTAAACTAACTATATGTCGTTCTGTTTGTACAAAACTGGCCTATGTAGATTAATCATTATGGCTTCTGCAAAAACATGATAGGGCTAACATATCACGGACCTATAGCAGACTACTCCTTCAGGGCAATTTATTAATTTTATATTTTAAACTCCACAGAGGAGCTAACCCGATAGGACACTGCCTGTGGTCAGACGTAGTGCTTCTTCAACAAATGTTTCTCTTTACCTTCTTTATACTCTCCGGGAACCAGTCCAGCAGCGTCATGACCCCAAGTGTCTTTCTCTTGCCGTAGATTCACACCGTGCAATGATGTTATACTAGGAGCCAAGGTAATGTATTGGCCATCGAGCTTGCCTGCCGGCTTCCAAGTAACCAACATTGTAATAGTTCATATTTCTTACAGTTGATATGCACCGTGATACAGGATGCTAAAACTGTGTCCCATCACAACAGATACGTTGAGATCAATAACGAGAGGACGCCTGGGTGCACTGACTGTCGTGACCTCACTGTAATTTGACAATCAGATGATAACAAATACCAAAGACAGTTGGATTCGCAACTACAAGTTGTTTACTACGGGGAGTCGGTGAGATCAAACAGTGGAGTCGTCTTTGAAAGTCCCCACAAGACATCAAATTGTAGGCTTGTTATTGTGACCCGATTGGGAGAATGCAGAAAACAGGCTACCTTGTTTTGGTTGTTGAAACAAGGGGGACCACTTTTGCATTGATTAAACAAAGGGGAGAGAAGATTTCTGGAAATGGATAATCTGCCCCTGGAACCATTTGATGAAGGAAACAGGCTACCTTGTTTTGGATGTTGAAACAAGGGGGACCACTTTTGCATTGATTAATCAAAGGGGAGAGAAGAACTTATTCTGAAATGGATAGGCTGCCCCTGGAACCATCTGATGTGTTGACATCAAAGGACTTCACTAGGACAATCCAAGGCTCTGTGACAAAACAACATGACTTGTTTACAGTTAGTGTGGACTAGAAAGTTGAACTTGGCTGACGTGTTTCTGTACCGCTGTTAGGAATTCGGAGAGCATCTACTGTGTTAGACTTAATTGAACATTAAATAACATATGTCTTTATGGCAAGTTGTAGATGCCATCCAGGAGTGATGCGGTGTTGCATAAGATATTGCACATAGTGTATTTAGGCCTAATTAATATAGGCAGTAGCCTTGTTAAAACTAGCTAGGGTGAGGAAATAATTAGCTCTGCTAGTTGAGAATAGAGTAGTGAAGTGATGATTAGCTCTGTTAGTTGAGAATAGAGTAGCTGAAGTGAGAATTAGCTCTGCTAGTGAGAATAGTGTAGTGGAGTGATATTTGGAGAGATTAAGGATGGGTTGGGAGATGGGGGAAGTGTCCAATAGTGGGATCTTTCAGTGGGGTGCCCACTGGGGTTCTGCACTCTGTTTATTGGTCTTTCCTTGTCATAGCCTGATTCGGACCTAGGTGATGAGCTCATCTGCTCTATGACAGAGTTTAGTTCGCTGATAAATATCTGAGCGAGGCCGTAGGTCTACACTCAGCTGGTAGGATCAGTGATGAGTGCTCTCACCAGGTGTATTATTTCTCTAACAGGTTCCCTGCCAGTTACGAAGAAGCTCTACACGAGTTTTGAAGAAAGTTTACTACGATTGGGAAGAACACCAGTTGAACAGTAAATGTTTTTTCTTACGGAAAATGAATAACGTCAAAGAGGAAAGTTGTTCAATAATGTTTGGTCTGGGCCCATGATCAGGAGGGCCCACCGGAACAGGGCTCAGATGAGCGAAACCATTTAACGATTCCAGTCTGTTAAGGTTCACCTAGGATGGGTGATGTTTGTTGAGACACCACACCTCATACGAACATTAGTAACTACACGAGAACTTTAAATGTAACATTCACATGGTGTGGTAGATTCCAGGGAAATATTACAAGGAACATTGTAATTTAGACACTATAGACAATAGATAGGATCAAGTCTATTTCCAACAACAGTGATACTTATTTTCACAGTACAGGGATTTGTACATTTTAGGAACTATAGGAACTTATAATGTGCAGTGTGCAAACGGACCATGATCAGTGGTAACTTATAGACTATAGTTATTTCGGATAATCAGGTGCATGGATTACCAGGTAGCTACAGAAGAAAGTCAGTGTCTGGCAGGAGAGATACATCACCGGGTGAGGTTGTCTTGTGCTGACCTAACGTGCTGTGGTGTGTCCTTGCAAGGATGAACTGACTGGGCTATTGATCTGAGGGTCCGATTCTACACACATTATAGAACACGTCACACATTCTTCACATACGCTTCTCACATGCATCACACTTTTCTTTTAATAAATTAATGGTTATTAATTTTTGGAAGCTAGAGTTGTTGAGTATGTTGCGTTGGGGAAGAATGAGAGGGGGCATGATACAGCAGTGATAGAGAGAGAGAGAGAAAGAGGTGTCCATAAACTGACGGAGTTTTGTAGACGGATTCTAGGGGTTTCTCCAGGATAATGATAAGGGGTTAAAATATAATGTGGGTGTTGATTCCTCTCACTCCAGGGACGACACTTTCAACGGATACACGACACTGACCCACATACATACTCACTATTGGCACACGCGCCTGTCACAACCACCCCACCATTGACACGCACGTTCATGCTCACTATTGGCACACGCGTCTGTTACAGCATCTACACCTCAACACATCATCATCATCATCATCATCATCATGTACCATGCCGATAATCGTGGACGGTCACGTTTCGCCAGCTCACACGAGTCATTGATCACTTTGTGTTCTTTTCTCGACCATAAAACGTGGCCAAAACATCCAGGTATTAACTTCTCCGCCTTCCTTTAGTTCGTTTCCCGTCACTCGTGCTACTTGTCACCAATTTCTCCAATTTATTTGTTCTCATAACGTGTCCAATGAGACTGTCTATGTGACACTCACATACACGCTCATTATTGGCACACGTCTATCACAGCCTCCACTCCTCTTACATACATACATGCTCATTATTGGCACACATGTCTGTCACAACCCCTCCTCTCCCTCCCCACCACCACACTCACCCACCCACCCTTACACACAAACACACAGAGAGAGAGAAAAACTCAGCGACACAACGACCGATATAAATACATGTTATTAGCAAATAATTTCATCATGTGTGTGTTACCTTCTCTGCAATGACCACCGATTCTAACGTAACATAGAAGGAGATCATTACAGCCAAGCTACCCGAGGGTTGGCAACCTTAGTGGCGCATCAGTCATCATGCTGGCCTGCTAACCCTGTGGTCATGGGTTCGAATTCCTTTAGATGAAGATTTTGATGGGGAAAATGATCTGGGCTCTCATATTGTAAATAAGTGAAATAAAGAACCCTTTCAAGGGCATTTCACACATAGAAAATCTAACATTATTGACAGATATTTCTAACTTCTAGCAATAGTATCAATACTGTAGTGTTCCTTGTGCAATCTCCTTTAATTCGATATATAATACAATTTAGCTGCTACCATTTCAACCATTTTTAGACCATTACTGTGGCACACCCCTACTTCCCATTTTCTGACATCATTTTATGTTTGGCCCAAACCCATTGTTTGGCAGTGAATCAGTTAAGTGACATTGGGCATATGGTGCTAAAGTACATATTTCTATAGACCATTAGGCTCTGGGTGGGTTTTGTGGTCGGTATCGCGGCAGCCGCCTTGACTACCCACGACATTTTCTGGTACCTACTTTAAGCTGGGTCGACATGGCAGTCCAGGACACTTTCAAAAACACGCCACGACGCAGATACGATGCCGCGGCATCCAGGCCGCAGGAGTGCGTGTAGTATCTACTCCCCCATGTCCTCCCAGCCTTAAGTGAGTGTTAAGAAATATCTTGGGAAGGAAAGGCGACCCGTGTGATACTGACCACACCACCCCTAGTAAGGCGTGTGAAACTGCTGGCTTTCCCAACGACTGCCGCTTCCATCGACGATGATGAACTGTAATCTTAGTGGCCGACTGTTGTGTTGGCATTCTGGCAGCGGCCTTATGCATGTATGTTTGTGCGTGTTGTGGTTTGTCGGGTCTGCCGTCTATTTCACTTTTCACATGGGACAGTGATGAGCATTTTGTAAGATATTCACTGACACATGAACGGAGCATTATTAGGGTGACCCTTTGCCATGATGAAGTTGGAACCGCAACTAACGACTAACGACTAACAGCTATCACCGTATGCCAAATACATCTCAAGAAGTCCAAACACGGGTCTCTACTACCCGTAGATTTATACCAGGGATACCTAACCTGTGTCCAAGAATGTTGTGCTTATAGTTAGCCACTTTCATATCCTTTTCAAGATGTTGCAATCAACCCCAGCATGATATGACTGTTTGTGATTTTTTAGGCAAGTTTTACATCCCGTAGTTTCAAAACAATGTGTGGAGGTCAGCATGGCCGAATGGATAAGAATGCACGTTCTTAAACATCCGGTGTGCTGAAGCCGAGGTAGCTGCTTCAACCCCTACACTGCACAGTTGGACCAAAATGTTGACTTCTCGTCCTTGACTTGGGGACGTTGATTACAAGTACCTCTGAAGGCGATTCGCCTGTTGGCGAGAAACATCGGTAATAGGGAAAGCTAATCCACACTCATAATCCAGTCAGTTGCACTAGAAGTAGTGTGTATGAACTGAGCTTGGGTTCAAAGCAAGCAACAGTAAATAATAATAGAACCTAATGTATCCCCTTGGTGAATTGAAACATAGAAGCCAATTCAATAGTAGGCCGCTGATTTCTAAACAACCGATGCGCATACCATTGAAATCAACGCTGGGCCGCCTGCTTTCAAATCTTCTGCAACTGATTTCGAAACCTCAGCTTGGCATGTAGGGGAGCTGTGAAGCACGTTCACTGACCATTGCCCATGCGCCGGCTGTTTTGTGCGTATACACATCCATAGCTTTGTCGCACAATCGAACATTGAAAAGAAGTAGTTTATCCACCAGGCCAAACGACTCTGCAGAAAAACCACCGATCTTACCACAGTTGGTTTCCCACTGACAACTATTCCAGAGCGAACCCCACGGAGCGATGAACATAGACTATCGCTACAAATCCAGACAATGAGAGGAATATTTGACAAGGAAGAACAGAAAAGTGTACAGCGCAGAACAGCCACGCTCAGCTTCCTTGATGACGAATACCCACAGGACCTCTGGATCCGAGTCTACACAGATGGGTCAGCACATAATGCTGTTCGAAATGGTGGAGCGGGAGTGTACATAGAATACCCAAATAATACTAGGGACACGGCCAGAGATCCAACAGAAAAGTACTGACATAACTATGATGCTGAATTTGAGGCAATAAAGATAGCAACAGAGAAATTACAAAATACCAGCCATGGTATACAACCTTTGGTGATATTGACAGATGCAAAATCAGTAATAAGGGCGCTCCTGTCTGGGAAATTGCCAGTTCTAAGGACACTACTTTCTGAACTTAGCAGGCAGTATAAGGTCACCATACAGTGGATACCATCCCACTGTGGAGTACCCGGAAACGACAGAGCTGATCAATTGGCTAAGGAAGGTGCAAAGGAAGAACAGCCTGATGTGTCCATTACATACCACCAAAAGAAAAGAATGATAAAATCAGTCAGAAGGCCACCAAACCCTACTAAAGACGACTACCACGTTATGGACAGACCAGAACAGATCATTATTCTGTGCCTCAGAACAGGACACAATAGATTATGCAACCACATGTATACAAAATTCAAGATTGGTGACTCAGCCATGTGCACATTTGGTTTGATGTCGCAGACAGCAGAGCACATACTCCAGGACTGCCCAAACTACAACATATCCAGGCGAACCTTCTGGCCTAGAGAGACAACAGTGGAAGATAAACTCTATGGACCGCTGAGTGAACTAAAAAAAGACTGTTAGATTCATGCAAGAGACAACATTGCAGTTATAGACATATTTCAGGCGGACGAAAGAAGAAGAGGAAGAAGTAAAATTCTCGATTACGTTTAAGTGACTTCTGAAAACACCAAGTAATCTATTTGTCTGCATGTAGGGTTCTGAAATGAACAGTTCTGCCTTTTGTTGGTGTCTCTTTTATTATGGATAGAGCAAAATATACTGCTGAATTTGTCAAAACGATTCGGCGAATGAAGCCATTGATTGAAATTGTACGGAGCTGTGAGAACTCATTAGCTGACAATTGTACTGAGTCAGGTGGAAGAAATAACAAACACAGATAATAGCTGAGCACCAGTGCAAGCCCTGGTTTTGAAAGTTTCGATCGATTCATCAGTGTTAGTGCACTCGAATTGGATTCTGCACCATATATATGCACACACAATCTTCTACACTCTTGTACCACAACTGGACAATGACAAAAAGAAAAAGAAAATCACAACAACAAATGAGTTCAGTACTCAACGATCAGAGAGATAACCATAATCAGGACTAAAGTGGGGTAAAGCTGCTCTAGTTTATTAGAAGTCAGCAAGCAAATGGTTTGCATGCAAGTGTTACAGTCACAGCATCCGAACAGCAATGAGTTACCAGATGGAAACAGAGGAAGAGCCGACTGACTAAACGTTGACGAGGATACAGATGGCGATATTAAGCCATAACCGGCACTCTCCAAGTTTATAACCTCGACACCGAAGTACAGAGAACTGATTGAAGATATGCTATCCTCAGACGTGCAGTCACTCATAAGTTGTCTTTGTATTCCAGGGCTAGTTTACGTTCAGGTAATGCACTTTTAAAGCTACCATACTTTCGGCGAAATTGATAGTGAAATCCGCTGGGAATGTCATGTTCACGGTCAGCCGCGAATTCGACGCATGGACTGGATCGCTTTCCACAGCTCGGGAAAGACTGGACGCCTCTATCTCTTTTCTCTAGTGATACAAAATGTGATGACGCTATCATATCACATACCCATAGCTAAAAACTGCTAAGTGACAATTGTATTTACTTATTTGTAACTTTCGAGTACTTTACAACGCAATCTTCCTACCAACTCTATGTTACCAATGCCGAACCTGGACAATGACAGAACAAGAAATAAGAAAAAATCACACCAATATAAATGAGATTCCTGAGAAGAATACTCAATGTATCAAGAAGAGATAAGATCAGAAATGAAGATATCAGGACTAAAGTGGGGGTTATAGCAGCGATAGTTGTAATATTAGAAGGCAGCAACTCAAATGGTTTGGCCATGCAAGTAGGTTACCAGCTAACAGTATACCACAACAAGCAATGATGTACAGACCAGATGGAAGCCGGGAAAGAGGCCGACCACATTAGGATGGACGCAGGGAATAACAGAGTCCATTGGAATATCGATATATGAAGCCCATAAGCGGGCACTCTCCCGCTGTTTATACTTCACCTCGACACCGCAAGGTATAAGAAGAACATGATGAGATGAGATGCTAACTTTCGAGTACAGCGTTCTTCTGGTTGTAACAACATATTTGAAAACAAGTATTACATGCGTTTGCTGTTAACGTAGGAGTAGAAGTTAACTAGGGAGTAGAAGTTAACGTGGGGGTAGAGTTTAACGTGGGGGTAGAGTTTAACGTGGGGGTAGAGTTTAACGTGGGGGTAGAGTTTAACTTGGGGGTAGAGTTTAACTTGGTGGTAGAGGTTAACTGGGAGGTAGAGGTTAACTTGGGGGTAGAGGTTAACTTTGGGGTAGAGGTTAACTTGGGGGTAGAGGTTAACTTGGGGGTAGAGGTTAACTTGGGGGTTGAGATTAACGTGGGGGTAGAGGTTAACTTGGGGGGATAAGTTAACTTGGGGGTAGAGGTTAACTTGGGGGGATAAGTTAACTTGGGGGTAGAGGTTAACTTGGGGGTAGAGGTTAACTTGGGGGTAGAGGTTAACTTGGGGTAGAGGTTAACATGGGGGTATAGGTTAACTTGGGGGTAGAGGTTAGCTTGGGGGCAAAGGTTAACTTGGGGGTAGAGGTTAACTTGGGGGTAGAGGTTAACTTGGGGGTAGAGGTTAACTTGGGGGTAGAGGTTAACTTGAGGGTAGAGGTTAACTTGGGGGTAGAAGTTAACTTGAGGGTAGAGGTTAACTTGGGGTAGAGGTTAACTTGGGGGTAGAGGTTAACTTGGGGTAGAGGTTAACTTGGGGGTAGAGGTTAACTTGGGGGTAGAGGTTAACTTGGGGGTAGAGGTTAACTTGAGGGTAGAGGTTAACTTGGGGGTAGAGGTAACTTGGGGGTAGAGGTTAACTTGGGGGTAGAGGTTAACTTGGGGGTAGAGGTTAACTTGGGGGTAGAAGTTACACATGGCAGAAACGTTATGAACGCTTCCTCTCAAACTTCCTGCACGCTGATGCCCGGAGTAGTGGTTTCATTAGCTACACCGGTTAGTTGGACGCAAGCGTTCACGACTCGTTTAGAAAATAGTGACAATTACTGAAATTAAACTGTCTAGAAAATCTATCTGGGCTTGATCGCAACGTCCTGCAAAGATCACGTAACATTCTTACAATGTCATGGGAGTATACGTGTTATTAACAAAACATCTATGGCTATGACATTGTGGTTTCTGAGGATAATGCAAAGAATACCATGGACAGACAGAAAAACCAATGACCAAGTACTACAGGAGACAAATGAAAATCGTAAACTGATTCCAGAAATTAGACGTAGACAGTCAACATTTTTGGACATGTTATGAGAAGAAATAAATTAGAGAACTTGGTGACAACTCGCAAGATCGAGGGGAAAAGAACAAGGGGAAGACAGAGAAGTAAATACCTGGATGGCTTGGTCACGTGGCATGGTCGAGACAAGAACACGGGGCTGATCCACGACTCTGGTGATCGAATAAAATGGCGAATCATGACTGCCCACGCTTACCGGCATTGCGCACGTTGGATGGATGTAACACATATTTTACAACCGAAAGTTATGTGTGTTCACCAATAACTTATTTATATACATTTTTCGTGGTAATAATATCACTTGTAAAGCCACGTGTTAAGTTTACGAGCCTATACCATAATGGTACACGATGTTTAGTTGTTTCAGCAACATGTAACAAGTACAGTGTTAAAGACATTCGCCTGTAACTTAAGGGTATGCGGTTTTCGTGGCAATATTAACAGGTACTCTGTGTTAACTTTGCTGGCCTATAACTTAAGAGTGTACGATTACCGCGGTAGTAGCAAAGGTTTACAGATATTGGTCTAGCACTGTATGCACACAATATGAGCTTTGATTGTGCTACCTGGAGATTGATGGGCTGAGGCGACGACACACGCCCTCAACTTAGGTGTTGTCCCAACGACATTCTAGATTTAGAGTTGAATAACGGATTAAAAAAAAAATTGTTTAGAAGGCATTGATAGATATTTGTCTTTAAAAAAAAGTCGACATTTAAGCGACTTTTATTAAAAAGAGATTTAGAAGGTAATGGATAGATTTTAGTGCACCAAGTTTTATAGCGTATGGCTCGGTGACTGTCTGCAGGGCGTCTTGCTGCAGGCGTTGTACAGAGTACGAACTCCGTAGTGCCAACGATGACAACCCCCCCCCCCCCGCCACCCCCCCCCCCCCCGAGTCTAAAAAAAAATGCACTCGTGAACTATACCACGTGATCCGGAATCGAATCTACAACTTTCGGAGGCAGGCGGCGTAACCACTTCGCAGCGGAATCTCCCGTATAAAGGATTGATATTCAGTGTGGTATATACGGGGAGTTACACTGATAACTTGCTGACCCAGGATCTCCAGGTGTAGCTGTCTCTCAATGCTCTACAGCAGTGGTTCTCAACCTTTTTTGGCCCGTGCCCCCCATTCACCATATTGTCAGAACGTCATTCTCCCCCTTCCTATCAGAAATTTGGCCCGTGCCCCCCCCCCTCCCCCCTTTCACCATATTTTCAGAACGTCATCCCCCCTTTCATATTTCCTAACTAAAAATCCCCCCACCCCTACACAGTATACGTAAAAATGGAAGGTAAACTATGTTAAAACAGGTCTAGACATCCACATAAAACATGATTTGAGGGTCTACTTACTTTATAAAATGAATTTTAGAAGGATGAGACGTGCATAACTGTAAAGTATGGAGGGAAAAGCAATATCAAGTAATCGGTTCTTGTATTAACGCGATCTTAAAATGACCTTCATCCCCCCCCCCCCCTGGAAACCCTAAAATTCCCCCCCCCTGGGGGGGGGGGGGGAATTCCCCACCGGTTGAGAACCACTGCTCTACAGGATACAAGAGATAATACAGAGTTCAGCTCTCGCCTTTGTTATTGATTAGGGACAGGGAGAGGGGTGGGCGAAACCCATGGGGGTCATCGCTGGAGTTACGGAGTTCGTGTTTCGTGTGACTCTTTCGACAGGCCGCCCTGCGGAATGACACCGAGTCATGCGGGATAAAACCCGGTGACATGAAGTCGAACTTCTCGCTTTTACACTCTTTAAAGGCACTGACATACATTTGGTTGTGTAGCGTAGCGGCTGGCCGAGTGGCTAGAACGCCGGACTCTCCTTCCGGAGACCCGAGTTCGATCCCTCGGTAAGGTGTGGGATTTTTTTCTGTCGGGGGCTAAAAGAAAATCCTAACCTGCACAGTTCGCGGCGAATGCACTAGCCAGGCGGTCTTAATTCCTCAGGCTCAAAGACCCCCCTTCCATCCACCGCCAGGTACTATATTGGCAGTAAATGACAGTATAACAGAAGATGAAGAATTATTATGCAACAAAATGGCATCATCAAGTGCCCTGCCAGTTGGCGTAGACGTTCATTTCTCTCCACATATCTCGATCTTTCTTTAGTTTTCTGGGTCAGCTCCGCTGATGATAGTCCTCCATGCCACCGTCTTAGTCCATCCAGCATCATGTCTCTTGGTCTGCCTCTGCCTCTCTTCCCCTCGATCTTTCCAGTTGTCACGATGTTCTCCAATGCCTCTTTTCTCAGCACATGACCAAATAAAGCTGTTTGTCTCTTTCTTATTGTTGTAAATAATGTTCTAGCTTCATTAGCCTCTTTCAGGCAGTCATTGTTTGTTACTCTTGCAGTCCAAGGAATTCGCAACATTCGTCTCGGGAACAACATCTCTGTGGCTTCCAAATTCTTCATAATTTGCTCATTTACATGCCAGAACTCACTGTCATACAGCAAAAAAGGTTCTACAAGGTGTATTTTTAAAGACCGTGCAGTGTTTGAAAATATTGCCGGTCCAATTTTTGTATTTACCTATTATGTTGCATGAACTTTACAGAAGGTGAACACGAAAATGGACAGGCAATATTATAAAACACTGCACAGTAATTAAAAATACACCCTATGTATAGCACTTAAGCACTCTCATTCTTACATTCAACGTGTTCTTAATAGTCATTGGCACCTTTCCGTCTTGACAGACGATAGTTTGGTACATTGTACTTCAAAAAGGCTTAATAACTGTCATATGGCAATAACTACGATCCATGGCGGTGGCGAGTGTGGCTGGTAAGGCCAATTCTTGCTGCAAATGTTTGCCCACAGTAGGTGCATGTGAAAACATGGTCATTTCAACCATTTTGCACCATCTTACGTCTCTCACGCTCTGTGTGTGCTTTATCTGCAATCATTTTCTCCTTTGTCTTTATTCCATTTCTGATAGTTGCCCTCCATGCAACACGTTCAGCGGCGACGTGCTCCTATTGTGCATTATCAATGCCTGTATCAATCATGTCCCGCTTACACACATCTTTGTATCGTAGTAGAGGCCGACCCTGAGATCTCCTACCCGTCTGTAATTCACCAAAAAGATGTCCTTTGGTATTCTACCATCATCCATCCTCCTAACGTGTCCTATCCATCTAAGTCTACGAAGACTGAGCATGGAATACACCGTCACACAACCTGATCTTTCCAATACTTCAGTATTTGTGATTTTGTCTTGCCACTTAATACCAAGTATTCTTCGCAGACACCGCATATGAAAGCTGTTTAAACGTTTCTCTTGGCGTGAGTAAGTTGTCCAGGTTTCACTGCCATAAAGAAGAGTACTAAGGACACAGGCTTGGTAGACGAGGACTTTTGTTTTGGCAGTAAGCTTCCTGTTCTCCCAGACTCTTTTTGCTAACATGTTCATTGTTGTTGCTGCCTTGCCAATCCTGATGTTGATTTCCTGATCGAGGGATAATTTGCTATTTACCTCTGATCCAAGATATGTAAAATGGTCTACTATCTCCAGTTCGGCGTTGTCAATAAAGATTGATGGTACACCATGTGCACCTTGTGACATAATCTGTGTCTTCTTTTTGTTAATTGTTAAACCAAATTCAGAACAAGCATTGGAGAATGCAGATAGTAGATGTTGTAATTCTTCCTCAGAGTGGGTCGTAATCGCAGCATCATCCGCAAAAAGCAACTCTCTGATTAGTACCCTGCTAATTTTGGTCTTGGCCTTCAATCTCTGAGCATTATAGAGGCCACCATCTGAGCGTGAGTGAATGTATATACCGTCATCCTGATCACGAAAGGCATATTTCAGTAGAAGTGAAAAGTATATCCCAAAGAGGGCGGGGGCTAGTACACAACCTTGCTTAACTCCACTCTTGATTTCAAACTCTTCTGAAGTTGAGCCATCAAACTTGATTATACCCTTCATGCCTGTGTGGAACGATTCCACAATGGACAGAAGAGTTGGTGGACAGTCAATCTTCTTTAGTGCTTTGAACAGACCCTCACGACTGACCAAATCGAATGCCTTTGTGAGGTCGATGAAGGCAATAAACAGTGGCTGATTTTGTTCCCGGCATTTTTCTTGCATCTGTCGTAATGAGAATATCATATCAATTGTAGACCGGTTCTGACGGAAGCCGCACTGTGATTCGGGGTAGACTTGATCTCCCAGGACTTGAAGTCTGCGCAGGACAATTCTGGCAAATACTTTCCCAACAATACACAGAAGTGAGATACCCCTATAGTTGTTGCAGTCGCTCCGATCTCCCTTGTTCTTGTACAGCGTTATGATGTTTGAATCTTTGAAATCCTGTGGGACATGTCCTTCTCGCCAGCATAGCTCTATTAGCTGGTGGATCTGTAGAGCGAGGGTGTCTTGCCCACTCCTGATCACCTCTATTGGAATCCCATCCTTACCTGGAGCCTTTCCAGATGCAAGCTCATTTATAGCACACTTAACTTCTGTTATAGTGGGAAGTGTGTCCAGGTGGTCAAGAGTTGGCAGGGCCTCTATGGCGTTGAGGGCATCATCCGCCAGCTTGGTCTCACTTGAGTAAAGCTCTAAATAGTGCTCGACCCATCTATCCATCTGCTGTTTCTTATCAGTGATGATTTCTCCAGTCAAGGTTTTCAGCGGTGCACTTCTTTTGATCATTGGACCACAGGCTTTCTTTATCCCTTCATACATGCTTCTGATGTTTCCCTTATCACTTGCGATTTGAATGGACTCACATAACTTGATCCAATAGTCATTTGCACACTGCCTGGCAGCCTTTTGTACATCCTTCCTCGCTTGCTTCAGCTCACTCAGAGTGTTACGCGTTGGTCTTTCCTTGTTTCTTAAGAGAGCTATCTTCTTTTTATCAATCAAGGGCTGTAGTATCTGGCTGTTTGCCGCAAACCAGTCCTGCCTCTTATGATCCACAGCGCCGTAAACCCCTACCGCTGTTTTATAAATAGTTTCCTTAAGTTTACTCCATTTATCATTTACTATACAATTTTCTGATGTATCATTGAAAGCCTCCTCAAGTTGCTGTTGAAATTCAAAGCACTTTCCAGGATCGTGAGTGTTAATAATATTAATCCTGGGGCTAGACTTGTGTTTAGCTGTGTAGATTCTCTTTGGTCTCAGTCTAACCCTTGCAACAACCAAAGAATGATCTGTATCACAGTCAGCACTGTGGTAACTTCGAGTTAATGATGTATGGTTCAGATGTTGTCTCCGTGTGATAATGAAGTCCAGCTGATGCCAATGGCCGGATCTTGGATGTTTCCATGTGACCTTATGCATCTCTTTTGTTTTAAAAAAGGAGTTTGTAATACATAGGTCATTTCTAGTGCAATGCTCCAGCAGCCTTTGCCCATTATCATTCATGCGACCGATGTTGTATTTTCCAAGGCACACTGGCCATGAACTCGAGTCCTTGCCCACACGAGCATTGAAATCACCGAGCATATAAATGTAGTCGGATTTTGGAACTGCCTTGATCGCAGAGTCTAGCTGCTCATAGAACGTATCTTTCACATCATCAGAGGAAGTGAGTGTCGGTGCATATGCAGTGAGAATGGTGGCAAATCCACAAGAGGTTGCCAAGCGCAGTGATAATAATCTTTCATTACCTCCAGCTGGGATATCAATCATTCCCAGTAGCGAATTCTTCACTGCAAAGCCCACACCGTGTTGCCTTTTTTCTGCCTGCCCTCTTCCCTTCCAAAAAAGGTGTAATTGTTTTCCCTGAGTGACCCTTCCTCAGCGAGGCGAGTCTTCTGCAGGCCAGCAATATCAATGTTAAGACGATTGAGTTCAGCATCAATCACAGCCGTTTTTCTCACATCGTCAATATTTGTCAAGTCTGTGGAAATCCTGGACACATGGTTCTCACGTTCCAGGTTGCAAGCCGTAGCTTGAAGTTTCTATTATTCTTTTTATTAGTACCTGGTGCATTGGTTTTACAGCCTGCGATTCAGATTTTGTCCTAGCCCCAAGCACCCATTGAAGCAGGCAGGCTGTGGCGGATCAGCACCCAATGGGCTGGGGGTTGCCCAGCTTGAGGCGGGCGGTAGCTGATCAGTGACACCTGTAGGTGTCTCCCATCGTCTGAGGCAACGCGTGGCGCCCCATGTCTACGCCAACTGACAAGGACTTATAACCCGTAACAGTTGCCTCTCGCTTTGATTCCGAGACCGGTTAAGACCAGGGATGGAGTTATTGCCTCTCCATAGCACAAAGCCTGGGCTAAAATAAAGAAACCATGTGTTGCCCATGCAGCATGATCCCTCTCTCGGCCTGCCTAGTTCACTCCAGAGGAAGGTTAACACCCTATACATCTGGAACAAGACAAGCTGCAGAAGCTGCTGGATCAGCAAAGCAATGCTCTAACTGTCCGCCTGTCGGAGCTTCGATCCTAGACCAGCTGCCAACCAAGGCTTAGGGCCTGGTCTGCCCTAATAGTAACTAATCTTAATAGTAACATTACAATAAAGGCTCTTTTACAAGCCTTTGAGGACATTGGATATATGGAGTGTGACTCATGTATTTATGGACCCATCGGCACTCGGTGGATGTGGTCAGTAACATACCGGCTTTCTTTCCTTCTCAAGACATTTCCTGGTACCTATTTAAGCTGGTGGACCTGGGAGGCTAGTTTAATTGTAAAAATGCGTCTCGTTGCGGATTCAAATGCACGCGACGGGGCCGACAGGACAGCGTCTAGCCACTATGCCAGCGCTACTAATACTCTTAATACAGATCATAAAAACACTACACTTTGCAGTAAATGTACGTCAGTCGTGGGAAAATGTGATAATACAACAGGTTGGTTTCAAACAGCACAGGGATTCAGAAAAAGTTGCATTTTGTCCCGTTATCTGTTTAACTTATATACTGAAAACACCGTGAGGAATGATAAAGACACTGTAGACAAGGGAAAAAAAACGATCTCTATGTATTTGGAGGAAAAGAAATACTTCGTTATTTCGAAATCGTCAGCATAGACGAATGGGTAAGAACGCTTGTTCTTAAACATTCGGTGTGCTGATGATGAGGTAGTGGGTTCAACCTCTACACCGGTCAGTGGGACTAATGTGTTGCCTTCTCGTCCTTGACTTGGGGACGTAAATTACAAGTACCTTAGAAGTCGGAGTGGGTTCGCCTGATGGCGAGAGACATTGGTAATAGGGAAAGTTAATCCACAAGCAAAATCCAATCCAGTGCTACTAGAAGTAGGGCGTATTGACTACGCTGGATTTCAAAGTGAGCGAGCGCAAAAAAGTACCTGGATATGATGACAATACAGTATTACCATCAATAATACAAATGGCAGTTATGAAACTGCTTCCTCCGTGGACTAAAGGCTTGGGAACGCGATTCGTGGGCCGCTTACCACGCGTTCGAAACACAGCGGCAACCAATTTGACTGCAGACCGTGACGCGCTGGGGTGTTAATGTGTTGGTATGGGAGCCGGTCGTTTAGAAAGCAATAAACAAAAACAAAAAATTTAGGAAACTAATGCAAGAGAAAAGTTGGAAATACAATATATATCTCAGTTCAACATAAAGATGACAACCGACGAAACAGAAATGTACCCAGATATATGTATCGATGAAGAGAACGTTCAGACGATACCTAGCATTTTTGTGCTAAAAGACTAAAACAAGTATAACTTGTAAGGGTCGAAACATCATCACAATGTGCCATGCCAATAAGTGTGGGTGGTCATGTGTTTCGCCATCTCACACTATCACCAGAGTCGTGGATCTGCATCGTGTTCTTGTCTCGACCATACCACATGGCCAAGCCATCCAGATATTTACTTGTCTGCCTTCCCCTTGTTTTTATCCCGTCATTCTTGCCAGTTGTCACCAAGTTCTCCTGTTTATTTCTTTTATAACATGTTCAAACAATGCTGACTGTCTACATCTAATTTCTCTAATATTTTTACGAAACGGAAAGAACAAAACTAGTCAGTGAACAAGAGCATTCGTATTTCCAGTTGCCAGTCGACCATGAACTGTAATTTTCGTAGCGGACTTGTTGGCATTCTGTTAGCGGCCTTTATGCATGTACTTGCGTGCTGTTGGTTTGTCGGTGCTGCTGTGTGTTCCACTTTTTACATGGGGCGTAAGGAGCAATTTGTTTGATATTCACTGGCACAGGAACGGAACATTATAGGGCTGACCATTCGCCGTTAAGTTCGAACCCGAATAACTAACTAACTCTTTCTATGTAAGTGACATATGGACGAAGGTAACGAACTCGGCTGGTAAGGCCATGAAAACGGCCTGACCTGGGTACGACGCCTGTGCTCGTCGCTTGCCACAATGAAGGAAAGACTTCCTCCTCGCTCTAGGCCTACACAATGTGATCCCATCACCGAACCATAGCTGGCAACTGCTATGTAACAGTAAAATATAAGTGGTAGTGAAGAGTATTACAGATTTATTGGACGAAAAAGTGACCGAACTGATGAATCCATGCAGATCTCAATAAGGAAACAGATTGGTCATTAAGACAAATAACAAATTGATTCATCCAACCAGAACTCAATAATGAAACAGACTGATTCATCCAACCAGAACTCAGATATGAAACAGACAGATCATTAAGGCAGATACAGTTGAGAACAAGCAAATATGTGGGCCATGTAAACGGACATATGCCGGCTCCATGGGAAAGGGGTTAAGGCCGCAGTTCGTAATCCCGCAAACCCACGTTCGAAACACAGCTGCGGGCGATTTGACAGCAGACTGCCTTATACTGGTTTTTTATGAAATAGTGTGGATACCGGTCGTTCAGAAAGCAATGGCAAACTAATGAAAGTGAACTTGCCTACGAATCACTAACAGCCAAAAAAAAAAAAAAAAAATTGCTGGGTTGACTGATACGTCCTGTATAGGATATGCAACTAACTTTTTAAACGGACACCCATATCTGGAAAATTTCATTATTGAGGGTAATCAGGAAATCAATTGGGGAGACATGTCGTGCTATCTCAATGGTTTGTTACGAATTATGTCTGTATTCCATAGTTGTAGGTTCATGTGTATGATAGACATGACCAATGAAGGCACATTTGTTGGAGTGTCTAGTTGGTCCTGCGTCGAAGTACACTTGTTCCTCCAGCGAGGCGCTGCCTCCATTTGGAGGTGACAGGTAAGAATCCCGGTCGGTAACTAGAGCTTTCAAATGTTATGTTGTCTATTACGTACTCTAGTCTCTACTTCCTTCTTCTCCTTCTCTGAGTGCCAAACAATACTATGTGTGTTTATTTATATTATTGAGGGTATCGTGCCGGGAAAGTGGAGAAGAAGAAGAAGAAGAAGACCACAGGGTAGAAGGATTCCGGGTGTGATATATACGTAGTTTATACATGACCGGAGTTGAGGTAGGACATCTGGTTTTCGTTAAGGTAATTACTTGCACGTCCTTTCTTTTACAGGACGTCGCATTTACCCCCAACATTTACTGATTGCTGTGACTTTTTCAAGGTAATCTGACTTTTAGTAGTTTACCGTTATTTTCTGAACGGCTGGCGCTCGTTCCGTATTAAAAAATAAACGCAAGATGATATGATCCCAAATAGCCTGTTCTTAACTTCGAACCCAGTATGTCGGGATTATGAGACTGCTTTCGAAGTCAGCATGGCCGAATGGATAACAACACGCGTTCTTAAACATCCGGTGTGCTGTTGCCGATGTAAGGGGTTTAATCCCTACACCGGACAGTTGGACTAAAATGCTGAATTCTTGTCCATGACTTGATGACGTAAATTACAAGTACCTCTTAAGTCGGTGAGGATTCGCCTGATGGCGAGGGACACTGGTAATATGGAAAGCGAATCAGTATGAAAAATGCAGTCCAGTGTTACTAGACGTGGTGTGTATGGACTACGCTTGAGTTCAAAGCGAGCGAGAGCCAAAAAAAAAAAAAAAAAGACTGCGTTCGCACGTCCAAGTCTCAGTCCACGACATTTGGCCCATACAGAGATACATTGCCAATATATGGTATTGGGGAAAAGTTCTGCACGGGCCAAGTCACCTGATGATGATGATGATGATGATGATGATGATGATGATGATGATGATGATGATGATGATGATGATGATGATTATCATGTGTTGCATGGTAAAATAACTAGCCATATTTTTTTAGTATCTTCAGACTAAATGCAAAAGGTATAATAACATCAAGCGATGTTTGGTACACGTGGGCAGTAGTAGCCAAACATTCATTAACTGTTGACTCTTGTAACGCCTATAAATGTTATTGCCTTCTAATTAACTCCTTAATGTTATCAAGCAAACCTTAGCTGCTAATTTATCACGATAAGCTGACACAATTATATATAAACCCAAAACTTAAGCTGACATAATTGTATATAAAGGAAAGCGTGACTCGATTATCGATTTTGTTCCACAATTTGATGGAAATAATTCTATTGGAGAAGAAAATGGTCATGCAGATGCCACGACGCATATACAGTGTGATAAGAAAACATATGTTGTTTCCCAGGTTCTTGTAGGTCATACTTCAAGGGTTCGCAAATGTGTGTTTGGCTGCCACATACCTGGAGTCTGAGACCATATTCCTGATGCCACAATCTAATTAGATCAGATCAGGTCATGCGTAACAGCAGCCGTTGGTTGTAGGGGCTAGGTTGAGGTAAGCCAACAACCAACATCACAACACTCTGGACATGTCCATAGTGCCCCGTCCTCATCGCCAAGAGTGAGGAAAGAGTCCCTGTACTAACTGTATCAGCTGAAGTATGATTATGTGTCCCTTTGGTCATTCCTCGAAGCGCTGGGTGTCGGCAGGAAAGAGTCCCAGTACTAACTGTATCAGCTGAAGTATGATTATGTGTCCCTTTGTTCATTCCTCGAAGCGCTGGGTGTCGGCAGGAAAGAGTCCCAGTACTACCGTATCAGCTGAAGTATGATTATGTGTCCCTTTGTTCATTCCTCGAAGCGCTGGG
Organism: Cepaea nemoralis; assembly: GCA_014155875.1. NCBI lineage: Eukaryota > Metazoa > Mollusca > Gastropoda > Stylommatophora > Helicidae > Cepaea > Cepaea nemoralis. Next base: position 34,045 of record JACEFZ010024924.1, on the reverse strand, counting down.
TGTCGGCAGGAAAGAGTTCCAGTACTAACTGTACCAGCTGAAGTATGATTATGTGTCCCTTTGTTCATTCCTCGAAGCGCTGGGTGTCGGCAGGAAAGAGTCCCAGTACTAACCGTATCAGCTGAAGTATGATTATGTGTCCCTTTGTTCATTCCTCGAAGCGCTGGGTGTCGGCAGGAAAGAGTTCCAGTACTAACTGTACCAGCTGAAGTATGATTATGTGTCCCTTTGTTCATTCCTCGAAGCGCTGGGTGTCGGCAGGAAAGAGTTCCAGTACTAACTGTACCAGCTGAAGTATGATTATGTGTCCCTTTGTTCATTCCTCGAAGCGCTGGGTGTCGGCAGGAAAGAGTTCCAGTACTAACTGTATCAGCTGAAGTATGATTATGTGTCCCTTTGGTCATTCCTCGAAGCGCTGGATGTCGGCAACATCCTGTGGTCGCTCCCTCTCACACCATTCTCTGCAAGCCATGATGATTTATCTTTTCTGTCACATTATACACAAGATCCCAAGGACCCTGACCACGTCTGCCTTATTGTGCACCAATCCCCAGCAGACCCAGCCCCTGGCCACGTCTGCCTTATTGTGCACCAATCCCCAGCAGACCCAGCCCCTGACCACGTCTGCCTTATTGTGCACCAATCCCCAGCAGACCCAGCCCCTGACCACGTCTGCCTTATTGTGCACCAATCCCCAGCAGACCCAGCCCCTGACCACGTCTGCCTTATTGTGCACCAATCCCCAGCAGACCCAGCCAGTCTGTCCGTCTGCTAGTTTCCCATCACACCAGCATGTCCTGGGGAAAACATCCTACCCATGCTCTCTATCTTTCATTTTTTATTTTAAATTGAAGCATGCCACTTTGGCTTGAAGAGATTAGAAGAAGAATTGCCATGGCGAAGGTAGCCTTTTGCAAGATGAAAAAACATACTGACCAATAAAAAGATATCAATTGAAACGAGAAAAAGAGTCTTGAAATTCTACATAGAACCTGTACATTTATATGGATGTGAAGAGTGGACAATGAGCAGACAAGCTGAAAAACATCTGATGGCTGTGGAAATGTGGTTTCTGATGAAAATGCAAAGAGTACCATGGACAGACAGAAAAACCAATGAACAAGTCCTACAAGAAACAAATGAAGATCGTAAACTGATTAGAGACATTAGACGTAGACATTCAAAATTTTTTGGGCATGTTATGAGAAGAAATGAATTGAAGAACTTGGTAACAACTGGCAAGATCGAAGGGAGGAGACCAAGGGGAAGACCGAGAAGTAAATACCTGGATATCTTGGCTACGTGGCATGGTCGAGACAGAAACACGGAGCTGATCCACAACTCTGGTGATCGAGTGAGATGGCAAAACACTAACACCCACGCTTATTGGCACGGCACATGATAGATGGATGGATGCCACTCTGCACGTATAATATAAAATAATACAAAGTTATGTTCCTGTACTGAACATAATTACGAAAAACACAGGACATTGCAGGCGCCTAGCCTTCATCAGCAAACAAATACATACACAGATTACACCATGTAATAACAACGGAGAAGACCCTCGAGTGACTACATTAAGGATTAAGAACGGGATTAGAAGAATAAAATGATGAAAAAATGAGACCAATGAAGAGAAAATGACAATTGGAATAAATAGTTATTGTTACTTTATATCAGAGACCCTGGCTGTGATACTTATATGTTGTGTTTTAGTGTATGCATTTGTTTACTTATGAAGTCTAGTCTCCGCAACGTCCTGTAATTTTCGTAGTTCTTTTCAGTTACTAAAAAATTTAGTTGCATGTCCTTCACTGGACGTAGCAGTCAACCCCAGCATTTTCGTTGTTCGTGATTCCTGGGCAAATTTTACGTTCAGTAGTTTGCCATTCCTTTCTGAACGACCATCACCTATACCTTTTTCGAAAAAAGGGAGCACCGCTGTGTTTCAAACCCAGGTTTAAGGGCTCACAAACCGCGTTCGCAAGCCCTTAGCCACGGGTTGTTTTATTCCATTAAAGCTGCATTACTTTTTGTTATTTTATATTGTTTACATTTCCACAGCCTTACCGCATTTCCACTAATTTTATTCATATTTTCACTCTGCACGAAGCGTGCCTGTCTTCGCCGTTCTCAGCATACTCTCTGAGTCCATTACAATCGCTACGTGTGCCTGCTGTTTGCCCTCCAGCCACTGGAAGGCAGCTGTTATTGCCTCCACTACCATTCTAGTTATAAGAGAGATCATTAAGCATTAATAGAATACCAAAGGACATCTTTTTTGGTGAATTACAGATGGGTAAGAGATCTCAGGGTCGACCTCTACTACGATACAAAGATGTGTGTAAGCGGGACATGATTAATACAGGCATTGATAATACACTGTGGGAGCAAGTTGCCTCTGAACGTGTTGCATGGAGGGCAAAGATCAGAAATGGAATAAAGACAAAGGAGAAAATTATTGCAGATAAGTCACACATCGAGCGTGTGAGACGTAAGATGGTGCATGATGATGGAAATGACCACGTCTTCACATGCACCCACTGTGAACGAACATTTACAGCGCAAATTGGCCTTAACAGTCACATTCGCCACCGCCACGTGTTGTAGTTATTAAGCCTTTTTAAAGCACAAACTATCGTCTGTCAGACGGCAAGGTGCCAATGAATGACATCAAGCATTAGATTTGTGTTTTCTTGTTGATATACAAACTATCGTCTGTCCAAGACGGCAAGTGCTAATGAATGACATCAAGCATTAGATTTGTGTTTTCTTGTTGATATACACGAGTACTGAATACCGTAGCTATCTCTCACGTTAGTCCCTGGGTGTCTTTTCTGTCTTTCTTTTCTAATTTGTCTCAATGGAGAACACTCGGGGTGTGGATTAGAGTCTGTTGACCAATGAAATATCCAAGCACACACGAAGGAAATATTACCACACTAGTAGAACATGATCCCCAATCAGTCCGCATGTCAACTTTGTTAAATACCCATTAAAGGACTATGCAGACAGCCACAACGTGTACTGGTTCTTTGTAATGTTCTAGGCAACTTTACGTTTAGTAGTTAACCAAGTATTAAATATTAGTTGCATATCCTTTTACAGGACGTTGCAGTAAACACCAGCATTGTTTGCTGTTATGATATCTTGGCAAGTTTACGTTCAGTAGTTTGTCATTGAACAAATGCATCCATACATCAAGTGCTGAATATTGAAGAAGGTTGGCTATTAAAGACGATAAAACATCGGTTTTACTGTGTGGCAGTGAATTGTGGAATTAAATGAATAAATTAGGAAGAACTTGGAGGCATCAGAAATGTCGTTCCTGAGACGAATGTTGCGAATTCCTTAGACTGCCAGAATAACTAACAATCGGTGAGATCGGACGCACGTAAAAATCCATTGGCAGTTGGAAATCGAAAAAGAGTAGCCTAACGGCGCTGCCCGGGAAAAATGTCAAGTTAAAAATCTACCCAAAGTATTTAAGGATCCTCGCCGGTGCTACGGAGTTCGTGCACTGAGCTGAGATTCTCCGGACTCAGGCTTGAGTTAGGAATAGAACGGAGCACTTATGGGGTTACACCCGTGTGCCGTGATGTTGATCCGTAGACTAAACTATACTAAACTTAACTAACAATGTCTGCTTAAAAGAGGCTAATGAAACTAGAACATTATATTCAATAATATGAATGAGACAAACAGCTTTCTTTGGTCATGTGATGAGAAGAGAGGTATTGAAGAAATCGTGACAGCTGGAAAGATCAAGGGGAAGAGAGGCATAAGCAGATCAAGAGAAATCATGCTGGATGGACTAAGACGGTGGCATGGAGAAATATCATCAGCAGAGTTGATCCAGAACACCAAAGACCGAGATCTGTGGAGAGACATGAACGCCTACGCCAGTTAGCACAACACTTGATGATGATGAGTTAGCAATTATTTTCTGACGGGCCAACGCTCAAACTATCGATATCAACGCAAAACAATCCGCTCCCAAAACGCCTGCCGCTGATTTCAAGCCCTCCACTTGGTGTGGCCCTCAGCCACAGCGCAGGATGGGATACGTATCAGCACTGGAATGTCGTAACCAATACATTCTTGCACGTTGTCTCAGAATGAGCTTCTTGTCCTTCTCTTCTCCTCGCAGATTGTCTCTGAACGAGCTTCTTGTCTTTTTCTTCTCCTTGCACGTTGTCCCTGAATGAGCTTCTTGTCTTTCTCTTCTCCTCGCAGATTGTCCCTGAATGAGCTTCTTGTCCTTCTCTTCTCCTCGCAGATTGTCACTGAATGAGCTTCTTGTCTTTTTCTTCCCCTTGCACGTTGTCCCTGAATGAGCTTCTTGTCTTTCTCTTCTTCTTGTATGTTGGTCCTGAAAGAGCTTCTTGTCTTTCTCTTCTTCTTGTACGTTGGTCCTGAAAGAGCTTCTTGTCTTTCTCTTCCCCTTGCACGTTGTCCCTGAATGAGCTTCTTGTCTTTCTCTTCTTCTTGCACGTTGTCCCTGAATGAGCTTCTTGTCCTTCTCTTCTCCTTGTATGTTGGTCCTGAAAGAGCTTCTTGTCTTTTTCTTCTCCGTTTGTTTTCAGCTCTTCACTGCAGAACTATTTTTGGAAGTCATTCGTAACTCACGACATGCCACCATATATAGACACATACAGTTATCATGTGATGTGCCCGACACTGTCAGTTCTACCTTAACCTCTCAACCTCATGCGCCGAGTCTGCACGTTGTGCCATGGGGATCACTCGCACACACACACACACACCCGCACACACACGCACACACTCACACACACACACACACACTCATTCACATAAAAACCCATACTACATTATACAATCTCACACTGTCACCATCCCACACACATATACAATGAAAACTTTCATGAGCATCCAATGCAACATGGACACATGTGTTATCAAATATATATAAATAAATGTGCACTTCTTAAAATATGTTAATGCCAATGCAATCTGATACTATTAGGTAAAACCAAGTATGCATTTAATCTGCGTTGAATGCTGATGGCAGTTAATAGCATATGAGCATACACAAAAATATGGGAAACAATGTTACCTACCTACCTACCTACCTACCTACTAACCAACTTTCCTTCCTCACGTTTTGTCTGTCTTTCTACCTACTTACCAACCGACCTACCTACCAAACTACCTACCTACTTACCTACCTACCTACTTGCCCGACTGCCTTCCCGTCCGCCTGCATGCCAGCCAGACTCCTTGCCTCATTACCTACCTACCATAACAACAAACACACCATTTAAGGAGGCAAGACGGAGATGCCGGAAAGCCACAGGAATGTCACAAAATGAAAAAAAACCAGCTTCAAGGCCAGATAGCAGAACTGAAGGAGCAAATTAAAACAAGCCAATAGACAAAGAAGCCAACCACGGAAATCCAAGAACTATTCACAGATAGCAACGCCAGATTTCTGGAAGAATTGACTGAAATACAGCGCATCATCAAGCAAGAAGTGGCACATGGCTCAATTAAAGAAAGTTAACGGGGAAATACAAAACGTAATACAAACCGAAAGAGAATAGCTAAACAAACACCCAAAAAAAAGCGAGAGGGAGCTAGCAAAAATCCAGCCGTCAGAAGCACCACTAAAGACAACTGACAGACCTAAAGCTGAAGCCAAGCAACCCGGCCCTCTGGGACCAACAAGTTCGTGATCCCACCCGGAAGAGAACAATGACGCAATCCTAATGATGGCTGACCTGGTGCAAACGGTAATTTAGGGCGGCAGAAAGGTACAGAGAACAGTTAAATGATGAAAAGAAAGTAATTAAACCACAGAATGTGTCCTTCTAAGGACTACATCCAAGCAAAACAGACGAGCAAGGAGCTTTCTTCACTGATAGAGGGATAATCAAGAAGAGACAGACACAAAGGAAACCGTACCAGCCAAGCCCCCCACCCGTCCCCCAGCTCACGTTACAGTCATGACATCTGCTAAACAGAAAAGTCAACTGACAGGGACCAGAAAAGAAACGAAGACCGCACTATGAACCACCACAATTATAACCATGGCTGAAGAAGCAGGTTGAACCAGGAGGAAACTCACCCCTCCCCCTTCCCCACCCCCTAGAAATCAGATTGGAAAACACAGAGAGAGAGAGAGAGAGAGAGAGAGAGAGAGAGAGAGAGAGAGAGAGAGAGAGAGAGAGAGAGGAGAGAGAGAAACTCCACTTGCTTGGTTTAAAAACAAAAATGCCAAATTCGGCCTCGTTCAGCCTGCTTCTTTTAGCTGTAGTTATTGTGGTCCATTGCTTTTGTGGGTTTATTCACCCTGATTCTTGTCTTATGCGCTCTTACGAGTTGGTCCTGATCCGGACTAGTTTTATCCGCTTTTGTGTCTGTGACGTCAGCTGGGGGGTTGGTGGCGGCTGTCTTATGTGCCCGTCTCCTCTGGTGGTGTCTTTTGTTAGTGAAGGCTCCTGGTTCGTCTGGCTTGACTGGTTGCAGTCCTTAAAAGGATTTTTTATTTCTTAGTTTTGCCTCCTTTTCTGTGTATTGCCTGTTGAAGCTTTTCAATTTTGTTTTCCTCCTTGCGCTTTTTTTCTCTTTCGCGTTCGAGTTCTTGCTGTCTTTTGATTGCTTCTCTTTGGTCAGCCATAGGACGGCCTCTCCGTAATCAATATAGCAGTCGAGGTCGGCCTCACTGTCATTGTGTATCTCAGGGTATCCTATCGGTTTCCCCCTGAGTTTCTTGGGCACCTTCTTTCCCTTTTCTTCCTGTCGCCTTATGAATTCCTCGTGCCTGAGCCCCTCTATAGTTTCCCGTCTCTTTGCCGCTTCTATGCACTCCTCCAATTCCTACAAGGTAGGTCCTTCTGTAGGCCACTCCATGCCGTCGTCAGGGTATTCATCTTAGTCTTTCTTCGGCTGTCTGGCGGGATGTTGGTTTCCCCTTGAATGTCTCGGGCGTCGAGGATTCGGCAGCTGGTTTTATCTTGCGGTTTAGGTTCGGATTTTTTGTTGGGTTTCATCTTGCGGCTTCACTGTGGTCTCTTGCGTGGCTTCTGTTGGTTTGTTTTGAATTGATTTCATTTCAGCTGTTAGCCGCTCTCTCTCTCTCTCTCTCTCTCTCTCTCTCTCTCTCTCTCTCTCTCTCTCTCTCTCTCTCTCTCTCTCTCTCTCTCTCTCTCTCTCTCTCCGCTTTAATGGTGTGTAGCATTTCTTCGTTTTCCTTCTTCAACTCGGCCATATGTTCCACTTCTTGCTTGATATTTTGCTGGACCTTCTTTATTTCAGCAAGCAGCTTTTCATTGTCGCTGATCGGTGCCGGTGTTTGGAGTAGCTTGACTTGTTTTTTCAACTCATCAATCTGGCGTTTGTAGTTGTGCTCTTTCAGCTTGCGAGATGCACGTGGCTATCTCGCACCTCCGCATTGCTTCCTTATATGGTGTCTTTGTGGTAATGGTGAGTTGTAAGATGTCTCTGAGTCTTTGGAGGTACGGACAGCCCAAAGATCTTGCTCCTTGCTTGTTGTTGGGTGCTCGGAAGTCCGTGTCCAGCTTGGACAGCGGACACTCCTTGAAGGCGTGGTGATCGGCGCAGTGCAGGCAGATTTCCGTCTTACTGCGGCATGTTGCTCTACTGTGACCGGCCCTCTGGCATGTGGAACATTGAGTGATTCTTGGTATGAATCTTTCAGGTTGTTGTATTTTTTCGTCTATCGATACCTGGCGTGGTATCTCGCTGCCCTCAGTCGTCACCACCGCCAGCGTGGCATGGATCTTTGAGTACGTCAGTATCCTCTCCGCCTTCAAGATTCGGATGTTGAGATTCTCTTCTTGTAGCTGCTTCGTGATTTGTTCGTCTGACAGCTCCACTTGAATACGCTTGACATCCTATCTGACTGTTGAGTCAGTGTTTCCGACGCTGGTGTCTTTCTCCTCCTTCTCAGCTGCGTTTGCTCTTGTCTGTGGTGGGTTGTCGTCGATATTCCTCGTGGTGGCTTCAGTAGTAACTGTAATTTCAGGTTCTTATAATTATTATTATTATTATTATTATTATTATTATTATTATTATTATTATTATTATTATTATTATTATTATTATTAAGGGCGGAGGTAATCCGTACTGAGATAGTGTTCTAATAATTTGTGATTATATGTGTAGGGATTGATGATGTCCGTGATGTCTTGTGAAAGATTGTTCCACAGCTGAGTTGCAGAGTACGTTAAGCTTGTTTTGTATAAGTCTATCCTAGGCTTCGGAATGTGTAATATATTTAATCGTTTACTGTGTCTAGCATTATATGTAAACAATGGCCAAGGGTAATTTGGGGCATTCCGGTGTAGGATTTTGTGAATGAGTTTGGCCTTATTGAAAAGCAGGCGTTTGCGAAGTGGTAGTAACTGAAGGCGTTTATGCAGGCTAGGATTGTCAGTTAAATGTTTGCTATTAATTAAACTCATGGCCCGTTTTTGGAGTGAGTAAAGTCGCTTGGTGCTTGAATTAGAACAACCGTCCCAGATTGTAGAGCAGTAGTCAAAATATGTCTGTATGTGAGAAGTATAGAATATTTTCCTTGTGTCCTCATCAAGGAAATTTTTAATTTTGGCGAGTTGGTAGACTTTCTTAGCTGTTTCTTTAGTAAGCGCTTGAACGTGCGGATTACAGGTTAGGTGTCTATCAATGATGAGGCCTAATGTTTTGTGCTGAGTTACACTTTCTACTGGCATGTTGTCGATGTGAAGTTGAAGTGATCAGTGTGAATTTAGAGTTTGAAGTCTTTGTCAGGTTGTTAATAACATAGATTTTGTTTTAGTGATATTAATTTGCATACGGTTTGCACAGCTCCACCTAACTACATTTTTTAATTCTTGTTGCAAACACGCCTACAGCAAATTACTGCTTTTAGCGTTTGTATATACTGTAGAGTCGTCTGCAATAGATCACAGGACGACGAAAGATGCAAAGATAGATAGTTAATACATATGGTGAAATAATAGAGGGCCAAGAATAGAGCCTTGCGGTACTCCAGTATTGAAGGTAGTGGTTTGGGACAGAGATTTATTGTATGATACTACTTGCTTTCTGTTTGACAGAAAAGATGTTATTAGCGTCACCACATTAGGACCAATGATCATTGTCTCTAGTTTTTTAATTAAAATGACATGGTCTATCATATCAAATGCTTTTTTTGAAATCGATAAACACAGCTCCACATAGATTGTTGTTATTTATATTATGGTGCCAATTTTCTATCATGTTTGTTAGGGCCGTATGGCAAGAATAGTTTGGTCGAAATCCTGATTGACTGTCAGCTATAATCTTGTTACGATCTTAATACTGTAATGTTACTTTATGGATGTGTTTTTTCTAGTGGTTTAGATAGTGATGATAGTAAAGAAATGGGTCTATAATTGTTCGGGAGACCATTGTCTAATGAACCAGATTTAAGAAGAGGATACACTTTAGCGACTTTGAGAGCTGATGGAAAGTGACCTTTGGTGAGACACTGATTATAGACATAGGTTAGTGATATACAGATCACTAGGCACAGCACAGCGGAGAATCCGGTTGCTGATTCCATCTAACCCAGATGAGGTTGTGTTTAGGTTATGAGGTAAGTGAATACTTCAGTGACTGTCATTAGCGGTATGTCGGAAAGAATATCCCGGGAGCATCTATTCTCGGCAAAACGAATGACAGTAAAGATAGGTTGCAAGGAGAATCTGGTATTGAAGCCTTCAACTGATCTATGTCAGTTTGAAAAAAATTACTGAATTGGTCGCATGAAATAGGATTTGATGGTAATGAATTTGAGAAGTTATACTTGTTTGTCAAGGTGTTAATTGCCTTCATATATCCTTACTATTTGTCTTATCCATTACTAAGTTCTTAAAGTAATTTTTCTTTTCTCTTCGTACGGTATATTGAACTTTTTTTCTAAGAGTACGGTATGTGCTGAGATCCCGCTTTTTATGTGCTTTATCTCTGTCTCTCATAATTTCAAGTATTTCCCGGGTGATCCAAAGCGGTTTGACGTGATGTTTTACTCGAACTTCCTTGATTGGCACATGTCTATCAAACACATCAATAAACGTCTTCATCCAGGAATCTAGAGCATCATCTGGGTCTGGATGTTGATAAACATTGTCTAGAGGTGATTTGAGCAAGTCCTGTAAAAATGCGTTTTGGTTGAAATTTTTGTAGCTTCTATATTTTACAGTTATGTGTTTATGTTTAGGAGATTTAATTCCTTTTTAGACCAGGTGCAGCATATTGGGTAGTGATCGCTCATTGCACAATTGGGTACGGTGCATTCTATGATATTGTCTGAGCAAGTTACATAAATGTGATCTATAAGTGTTGAAGATGATTTTGTTACTCTAGTATCTTGTTTTACTATTTGTTGGAAGTTGTATGATGCAATTATATTTCCCCATATAATGTGGGATTTGTTGGTGTCAATGTTAAAGTCTCCGAGTAGTATGATTTCCTTCCGGAAGCGAAAACCACATCCATCATGGTAGTGAAGTTTTCGTACCAGACGTGTCCAGCACTGGGATTACGATAGAGGTAGCCAATTATCAGGGGTGTGCGGTTTTGAAGTTTTAGCTCTAACCAAATACATTCTATTTCGCAAGTTTCAAATTCTAGCCTACGGTGAACATTTAGTAAATTAGAAACATAGGCTACTATGCCTGTCTCTTGTTTCCTACAGGAATCTCTTCTAAAAACTGTGTACCCTTTAATAGAGATGTCCTCATCTGAAATGTTTTCATTTAGTTTACTTTCACTAAGGCCGAATAAATGAAAACTTTGATTAAGAATAGAAGATAACTCTGGTAGCTTGTTAAATAAGTTGCAAATGTTTAAGTGTCCAAGGCGTATTCCTGACTTATTGAGTCCAGTGTTGCCACTTCTCAGACATTTCACCCATGAAGTAAGTGTTAATTAGTCAAAATTAAGCAAAATACATAAATAGCATAACAATTCACAATTACATTAAATTACAAAATATCAGTAATATAAATCGCTATGTAAATGACAATATTATAACGATATAACTAATGAGACCAAAAATATAGTGCAAACACAGAACAAAACGAATTAAAACGTATGAACATACAACAATTAATTAACTCAAACTACTTCGCAAGCTAGGTAACCAGCTGCTATCCAAAAGAATGAATAAATGACTATACAAGTCAATGTTCCTGTTTAAAGTTGGGTATCCCGCACGAGAAATAAAACGTTAAACAGTAATTAATTAAAGTTCAAGGAGGAAGCTCTTTTTCTGGTATCTTGCGTACAGGGCTAAGTTTTTAATACATGTCCTATCTTACAGGTCTGTATTGTAGGGACATCATAAAGGCTTGATTCAGTGCCGCCGGACTAAACTGCATCAAGTATAGAAGTTCTGGACTCCAATGATGCGGAACCTGTTGTTGTCTACACAGACAGACAGACAGACAGACAGACAGACAGACAGACAGACAGACAGACAGACAGACAGACAGACACACAGACAGACAGACAGACAGACAGACAGACAGACAGACAGACAGAGACAGAACGAATGGACTTTATTTTAAAAGGGTAACAAATTAGGCACACAGGCCAGTCTTACATTCGGCCCTTCCAATCACTCATCTTTCATTCATCAAATGTGCATGTTACATTTACATAGGGAAAAGAACGTTGTCAAATGGATTTTATAAGCATAAATAATGCATATTACGCATGATACATTCACATGGGGGGAAAATACATTGTCAAATGATAGTTGTAAACATAAACAGTGCATATTGCAATGTTGTGAGACACATCCCCCATCAACCCACACATCCCCCACTACACCCCCACCCATCCACACATACCTCCACGCACTCACACAGACTCAGGCAAACATAAATGCCACCACCCACCCACTGAACCCCCACCCACACATACATCCCCCACCCATTCCATAACCGACACGCACACACCCACCCACATATTCTCCACCACCCACACACCCGCAACCACCCAGCAAAACACACATCACAAAACCACACACACATACCCCCGTCAACCCACACATCCCGCACCTATCCACACATACATCCCGCACCCTCACAATTTTCCCCACCCACCCACACACACACATCAGCCAACCTACACCCACTCACCAACCCAATATCCGCCACCTTTCAACTACATATCCCCCAACTATACACACATCCCCGCCACAAACACATCTCCCCACCTGCCCACTCATATCCCTCACCCATAAACACCCAAAAAACACACACCTCCCACCCACACACACCCCGCCACTCAAATATACCCCACCCACACAGATCCGCCGCTCACACACATCTGCCCAGAAACACACACATCCCCCAACCATACACTCATCCCTCACACACATCCACCCACTCACGTACTCATCCATCAACCACTCACACCCACACATCACCCACCCGCCCATCAACACATGCATCTCTCATCTACCCTCCCACCCACACACACCACAACCACCCAGCCAAACACACATCCCCCATCCTCACATTCATCCTTAATCCACCTGCCCATCCCACACCTCCCCCACCTCTCACACATCTCCCTCCCACACAAAACTCCGCCCATAAACACATCCCCCACATGTATTCCTCATACACATCCCCGCCCACACATCTCTCACCCACACACACATCTCCCCACCCACACACACATCCCCCACCTACAAACAACCTCACCACCCACACATACATCCTCCACCAACTCACATTTACCCCATCCGCACTCACACACTCCGACCCACACAGACATATCAGATTCACAGTCACCCCCCCCCCCCCCCCCCCCCACACACACACACACACAAACACACACACACACACACACAAACACTCATCCCCACACCCATTACAGACAGACAGACAGACAGACAGACAGACAGACAGACAGACAGACAGACAGACAGACAGACAGACAGACAGACAGACAGACAGACAGACAGACAGGCAGAACACTTCAAATTGACTAAAAGATAATGAAAATATTATATATTGTTTGTGGCCTCTGTGTTAAAATTCACTACAGAAATACGTTGTTTTGAATAAGGAAAACGTCCCAGCCAAAAATGGACTAATTTAGCGGACACCAACCAAATTCTAATTGCTTGAATATTCATATGATTGCTGCGGGCATTGATTGAAAACATACATACGTAAATATATACAACATTGCCCGCATGGTGTGTGAGGAGAGATGAAAAGTTATTTACAGTGTAAATAACAACAGTTTATAGTGGAGATAAATTTATTGTGTGAGCGATTAATGGATAGTTAAAAATTATACATTAGTTTATGGTGTCTACTAATCCAATGTATGGGTGATATAGGCAGGCAGGCAGGTAGGCAGGCAGGTAGCCAGGCAGACAGGCAGGCAGGTAGGTAGATAGGTAGGTAGGCAGGCAGGTAGGTAGGCAGGTAGGTAGGTAGGTAGGTAGGTGGATAGGTAGGTAGGAAGTTAGGTAGGTAGGTAAGTAGTTAGATAGGGAGGGATTATGTAGGTAAGTAGGTAGTATAGCCATGTATCAGAACCTACATAAACAGTGACAGAATCATTTGCAATTATTTTCCCTAAGTCCGCATGTAGGAAAAAGAGACCATGTTCTTTCTAGAAAAGACAACACAAAATGAGACTCATGACGATTATCTGGTAATAAAAAATAGATGTAACATTTCGAAAGAGATCACCGTCTTGAGAAAGGGAAATCCACATTTTGTCTACCTCCCCCATCTTATATCGAGAGAGTAGAATGAGCGCAGGAGGTGTGACTAAGTCACTGGCTCACACACGATCTCCGGTGTAAACCCATTAACATTTGAAACTAGCTGTGAAGTGAATTTCACGAAAAGTTCATATTATGACGTTCGGTCGTTACTACCACTGTAGGTAGCACCTGGACAGTTTTCGCAACTCTTTTCTAGTTGTCACTGCACTGTATATACGAAGCGTTTTTTTTTAAAGTAAGTCCTGTTTTGACCACACCAACAAACACCGATGGAAAACAGAAATGTGCATATGCAGTATGTTTATGTGGTTCATTAGCTAGCTGTGTCCTATTTTTTCACTGTCGAAATCTTGTTTGATGCTGCGTGTGAGTGATGTATAATGAGTGCAAAAATAAATACTCCCGCCAGCTGCGAGGTTCGTGCTGTGATCCGTTTTGTTGCTAGCAAAAAACAACAGTGCTGCAGAAATTCATGGCCACTGTTTTCTGGGACCAAAAAAAAAAAAGGGGGGGGGGGGGGGTCTTGTTTATTAAATTTCTTGAACGTGGAAAGGCAGTTAATACCAACTCTTATTGTGACACTTTGATAAAACTTAGACGTGCCATCCAAAACAAAAGACGTGAGTTGCTGTCCTTGGAATTGTGCTTTTGCACGATAATGCTCGACCTCACGTCACATATGGAACAACTGTTGCAAACATTTCACTCGGAAATTGTTGACCACCCCCGATCTGGCACCAAGTGATTACCACCTTTTCATGCACCTAAAGAATTGGCTGGCATTCCTGCAGTTTGAAACTGATGATGAACTACAGACAGGTGTTAATCCATGGTTCAAGACACTGGCGGCAGATTTCTACGACATTGGGATTAAGAACCTGGTGCCACGATACCAAAAATGTGTTGAAGTCAATGGTAACTATGTTGAAAAATAATGTAAATATGTGGTTCTCTTTTGGCTGCAATAAATCATTTTTATATATAATGTTTTTTGTTTTTTTTAAATTCTATACCGGGACTTACATAAAAAACGCGCCTCGTAATATTCTGTTTACCCGCGATTCCTGTTTTCGACAACCAAGAGGCAGTGGCTCTCTCTTGTTATAGCCGAACAAACCGGTGGTCATGAGTTCGAATCCGATTCGGGATGCACCCGAAGATGTGGATGAGTACGTGTGTTGACTTCTGTCCGTGCCATGACGTAAGACTGTGAAGAATTTTCTCTCGCAGTCTTCCTCTGTCTCTCTTTCAACAAATCTTTCCGGTTGTCACAACATGTTCTAATTTTCATCTTCTCATAATGTCTCCGAAAATGAGAACTGCTTCTTTCTGATGATTGTGACAAGTTGTCTGTGCGACTTAGTCTCTCTCAGTATGTCACAATTGCTCATGTTGGCTCTCCAATGAATTTTCAGCATTCGCCTATAAAACCACATCTCCAATGCTACTATAGATGTTTTCGCTGGTTTACTAATTGTCCAGGATTTGCAGCCGTATGTTAAAACTGGTTCTATGTAATATGCAAACATTCTTTCTCTAACATTAAATGGCAATGACTTTATTCTTTCAAAATGTTTTTCATTTGATGGAACGCAGGTTTTGCTTGTCCTATTGTGTTCTTTATCTCGGTGATGCATCTTCTATCTAATATTATCTATATGCCTAGATATCTGAATTTCTGCACTTGCCCAAAAATAACGTCATTTAATTTAATTGTACATTTAGGCTCAATCTGATTCTTTGATATCACCATGACTTCTGCCTTTAGTAGATTGTTATGTCTGTTATGTGACCAAAGTCACCGCCACCCATCATCGTCATCATGTGCCCTGTCAACATAGGATATCACGTATGCCCAAAGATCTCGGTGTTCAGAGTTTCCAATCAACTCTGCTGGTGATATTCTTCCATGTCACAGAGTCGTCAGTCCATCCAGCATCTTCTAACACTGATGATATTCGTTCATGCCACTGTCTCAATCCATCCAGCATCTTCTAGCACTGATGATATTCCTCCATGATACATGTCAGTTCATCCAGCATATTCTACCACTGATGATATTGCTCCATACCACATACACGTCCATTCAGCATCTTCTAAACGGATAATATCCCTCCATGTCACTGTCTCAGTCCATCCAACATCTTCTACCACTGATGATATCCTTCCATGCCACTGTCTCAGTCCATCCAGCATCTTCTACCATATTCCTCCATACCACCGTGTCAGTCCATCCAGCATCTTCTACCACAGATGATATTGCTCCATGCTACATGTCAGTCCATCCAGCATCTTCTACCACAGATGATATTGCTCCATGCTACATGTCAGTCCATCCAACATCTTCTACCACTGATGATATCCTTCCATGCAAGTGTCTCAGTCCATCCAGCATCTTCTACCATATTCCTCCATACCACCGTGTCAGTCCATCCAGCATCTTCTACCACAGATGATATTGCTCCATGCCATATGTCAGTCCATCCAGCATCTTCTACCACAGATGATATTGCTCCATGCTACATGTCAGTCCATCCAGCATCTTCTACCACTGATGATATTCCTAAATGCCACTGTCTCAGTCCATCCAGCATCTTCTACCACGGATTATATTCCTCCATGCCACTGCCTCAGTCCATCCAGCATCTTCTACCACTGATGCCACTATCTCAATCTATCAGCATCATTTCACTCTGTCTATGTCTGTCTCGTCTCCCACTGATCTTTCCAGTTGTCATGCTGTTTTTCATTTCCTCTCGTCTCATCACATAACGAAAGAATAGGCATGTCCATGATTCTTATAATTGAATATACTGTTCTACTTTCATTACCCTCTTCAGAAAACAGTTGTTAGTTACTCTCACAGTACAAGGTATTCTCAATATTCGCCTTAGGAAATATATGTCTCTTGCTGCCAAATCTTCCTTATTGTTCTTTCACTTTACATGATTCACTGCCATACAACAAAATAGGTTCTATATAATATTTCAATACGTTACCAAAGTACATTGCCTTTAGCAGCATTATTTCCTTTAGCAGCGCGCTCTTTTGATGATGTATCTTCTGTTCCCCTATATTCTCCACTGAAACATAATCCCCAACCAACTCACCCCTTATCTTATCCCTAGATATCTCATGCAGTCTCGCCCATATCCACCCCTTACGTTTCATCTCTCTGTTTATTTCTTTTCTCCGTGTGTTTTAGGCCTTAGTCTATTTCTTTTGCCGTAGTTGTAAATTTGTAACAGCACTTTCTCACAAAGCGTTTAGTGTTGTTTAACACAGAATATGGACTCATATGAAAGCTGGTCAAGGCAACAACCATTCATTTACAAAATCCAACTTTGTGCAAAGAAAAAGGCATGATAGTCAGTTTAAAATTACCATGATAACGATTCAGATTACTATGTGAATATGTGTGTTGTATATTTCAGCTTCAAGGATTTATCTGGTTGCTTTAAGTTATGTTGTGCGATGTTTGCAGTATGAACCTGACGATATGCAGCCAAATATGCCAAGCAACAAATCTAGCAATCGATTGTTTGTGTCATCGTTATTAAAATTCAAGTCCTTATTTGTCTTTGTCTTCTTGCTAGAAGGACAGCTGTAACATTCATTTAACAATTCAACAAAAGATCAAAAAATTATGAACATGTAAAACGAAAGTAATGCAAGCAATAAAATATATTACCGATCGAATCAGCTTGTACCCATGTTGCTCTGCTACGTCCCTGGCCGCATGTATCCCTCCAAGAATCTCCGCTGCCCAAGAGTTCACAAAGTGACCATCATTGTCGGCCACGATCAACTCAAGTTCACTGAGGGTCACAGCCAGAAGCAGTAGAATGCCACAGAAGATGTTCATTTTATGAAGATCCGGAGCTGGGAGCTATGGTTCTACACGTCTACAAGTACTGTCATGTGTGAACGAATTATTCTGCCAAGGGGTTCAACTTATAAACTAACGCTAGCTCGAATCGTGATCTGGTTAAATTATCTTATCTTTACGGCTATGTGGTCAGAGTTGAAGTTAACATCTGTTAGAACGCACACTTCACTATTTCTTTAATATGAAAACTTTCCTAATTTCCCCTGCAGTTTTCTGTTAATGGTTAGTAAACTAATTTCCAGACACTACTTGTTATGTTACTTTGTCAACGAAAGATTCTTCCTATTGATCTTTCAATCAGTACTTGGATAGTTCTCGAAAGATCTTCGTTGGCGATTGAGTCTCTCCCAGTGGTGGTACCCCGTCTCTTGTTGCACTGCTCTTCCTTTAGTTGCTGTTCACGCTGTTGCACTCACTGAGAGAGTCCCTGAAAGCAGACGTAAGCAGAGCCCAAATGATGGCTCGCAGCTATGTCAAACACGCTATCGGTGCAGATTTATACTAGACTTATTGCATGCACGTTTCTGCCGAGAATCGGCGCAGATGTCACCACTTCACACCGATATCATCATTGCTGTTACAGCCCCCACAAGCTGGCCAGGGTGTATCCGTAATTAACCTCTTGTTTACTCTCTGGAACGCGCGTTTGGGGGTTGATTGGCGAAACGACGTCAGAGGATCACTCCGACACACCGGGTATAAGTTAACTTACTGATTTTGATTTATTGCGGCGAGGTAGAGCATAGTCAATAACAGGGATATTTGCTATATGCGAGGGGGTTTCAAATGAATACATTAAAAATATGATAGCCATTACAATAACCATGCTATTGTTTTGCAACCTGTCAATATTGTTGTGAAGGATGTAAAGAGGTCAAGCGCGTTACATAACGATGCAGACGAACATAGTGACGTCATAATAACATTTAAAGATGACGGCCCCACTTTTGACATGCAGAAAAGAGGAACAGCGTTCTGTTATCCGTTTGTTTGTTTGTTTGTTTGTTTGTTTGGTTGTTTTTTATCAGTGAAGGGGTGAAACTTATAGAAATTTATTGGCGACTAAAAGTCTAATATGGTGATGCCTGAATTTCAGTCCAGCTAGTCTATGAGTGGAGTAAATCTGTTCGGTCTGATGAAGAGGTACAGCATGTGTTGCATGAGTGGTTACATACACTGCTACGATAATGTTTTTTGTCTACAGGCACGTTACCGGCGCTGGAGGACTTGCATTTACGCAGTGGTGACTACATCGAAAAATGATAAATTTATTCTTTACTTTAAAATAAAAACATTTTAGCATATCATCTACTGTGGGGACTTCAATGCCAGAGGCAGTCAATGGGGGAATTGCATCACCAATAGACAGGGAGAAAATCTGGAGGACGCCCTGGCATCTGTTGCCCTAATCTGTTTGAATGATGGGAAGGTCACTAGAATAGCCACTCGACCAGGTGACTCTGACAGCATCATTGACTTGGCTCTGGTGTCGCCCACCATCGCACCAAGGTGCCGGTGGGGCACACTGGGATACCACGATAGTGACCACTACCCTAGTGTCATCCTGATCAAGAAAGACGGGGCCATGAGTCAAAGAAACAAGACAAATGCTTCCCGTACGACAACACTGGTCAAGACGCCATAAGCAAGATCAGGAGAAGGAAACTAACTTCCTCCCGCAGGAGACAAGAAAGATGGTTGCAGCCACCATGGTGGAATGGAGAGGTCGAGAAGGCATGGCTGGGAAAGAGGCAGGCTGTCAAAGACTGGCAAAAGGCCAGAAAGGCTAACATGCCACAGGTTGAGTTGGCGAACCTGAAGACTGAGGTCGATAGGACGACGACTTTATTCAAATCCTGCGCCAAACAGGCCAAGACCGACAAATGGGACCAGTTCTGCAGGAAGGTGTGCTCCGAGCAATCTCTTACGACATTCTGGCGCCTCCACAAGAGCACGAACGGTGCTGCACAACGTAGGGGTATTCCAGACTTTCAAGGCACAGACCTCGCATGGAAAAAGTTGGATGTGGATAAAGGTAAGGCCCTTCTTGCACGCTATATAGAACAGACTGACCAGAAAGACGAGCCCGCCAGACAGAGGACCACGACGACACTCTCTCAGTTGTGCTAGGGGGTCGGGACAGACGAAGAATGGACAATCACTGCTGAGATATTGCGTGCGATACTCAAGAAATCACCTAACACCGCCCCAGGCCCAGACGGCATCCGATATGGTGACCTACTGGTGATATCAGATGATGACATGGAATAACTGGCCAGAGAATTCAACACCAGTATCCAGAGGGGTCAGGCCAAAGAAGAATGGCTACACAGCTACTTGCTGCCGCTGCCAAAACCGAACAAAGACCATTCCAAGATAAGCGGCTACAGAATCATTACGATGCAGAATACTGTTGGCAAGCTACTGGAGAAAATTGTCGCACACAGACTTGCTTGGGACTTGGAACAGCTCGGCTGCTTCCCGCCCACACTTGGAGGATACAGACGCAACAAAGAGTCATGGCTGAATGCAGCGGTCTTTGCTCAAGATGTTTACGAAGGATTTCAGGTCAGAGAAGAGACATGTGCGGCCGCCATAGACTTAGAGGAAGCGTATAACAGAGTATCTATCGTTCGAGCACTAGATGCAAACCCTCCTCAGACTGAAAGTGCACCCTCACCTTGTACGATGGATAGCTGCAGTTCTGCTCCAAAGGAAGGTGGTGCTAAGATGCGGGAGTTGGTCTTCTGAGCCGATAACGATATGTCCAGGATTGCCGCAGGGTTCACCACTGTCACCAGTACTATTCAACGTGTATACGGTGCCGATCACTGAACAACAGTTGGACGGGAGGGGTAGGACTCTGTCATTCGTTGACGACATCCTCGTGTATCGACAGGGTCGAGATAGACAGGCGGTTGCCAATGATATGCAGGGCGAACTAGATCGAATTTCCTCATGGTGTGCTGATGCCGATGCCCTTGTCAACCCTGCAAAGGCAACGGTTACATGGTTCTCACTAAACAACCATATTGTGAAAACAGACCTGCCGGCAGTAAGAATGGATGGGAGCAGTTTGAGTAGAACCCAGTCAATGACATATCTTGGCGTGAGGCTTGATCGTAGCCTGTCCTTCAGAGATCATGTCGATTATGTCATAACGAAGGCTCGAAAAGGTTTGTCAGCAATGAGAGTCATGGCGACTGCCAATATCGAGCAAAGACTGCTAATACTTCTGTTCCAAGGACTTGTGCTTTCACGCATCGAGTATGCCCTGGCCATCCTCACTGTCAGCCCTACACAGATTGGAAGACTTGAAAAGGTACAAAACGAAGCCATGCGCATCATTTTGGGCTTCACGAGAGACACCAGCTGTGTAGCAATGAGATACCTCCTTGACTTCCCGACAATGGAACACAGGATCAAGATCTGGAGAGCTCGTGCATACTTAAAAATAAGTGCAGATGAGCAGCACCCTCTGCATGACGCTATATTCAGAGAAAAGGGTGACAGGCTAAAGAGGGGCAAATCATGGATGGGTCGGGCGGAAGATGTCGTCAGACAGGTCTGCAGTCTTACCAGTATCAACCCCGGCAAGGAATGGGTGCCGGTGCCTCCAGCTTTTAAGTGCACTTTCTCCTGCATTATCACACTCGACAGACGGTGCAGAGAGCAGAACCCTGCCGCTGTCAATGCAGAGGTTAACGCGCTCATCTATGAACACTCAGATAGCCCCGAAGTGCTCATCTATACAGATGGATCTGTTGTAAAGCAGCAGAGAAGTGCGTGGGCATTTACAGCCCGTTCAGCGGGCCGAACCGTTCAAGAATCCAGTGGTGCCCACTCTATGACCACGAGCAGCATGACGATGGAGGTGATGGCAGTTACACAGGCTTTCATATGGCTGGAGTCACAGCATTATACCAACGTGTGTGTACTAAGTGATTCAATGAGCATGATTCAGAAGGTCGAAGCTGGATCTGTACGTAGACAGTGGACTGAATCGCTGCGGAAGTCTGTTGTCCGTAAAGTCACCTTCATCTTCGTCCCGGGACATGCGGGAGTCGAGGGAAATGAACGAGCTGACAAACTGGCTGGCTCTGCACCCCCTGTAGATGGCCAGCCCATGGATCGTGCCGATGTTATTAACGTCCTTAAAGATATGGCGAGAACAGAGGACTTTGACGTCAATGATTCCACATCGCTGTCCAGGATGAAAGACCTGGGAGTAAGAATCGGCACAGCCAGACGCGAGAGGTACATCGGGAAAACAAAGCGCCTCGTCAACCAACACAGAACTGGCACTATTAGCCACCGGACGCTGATGCATATGCTGGGGGGAGGATCTGAGCACCTATGGACATGTCCGGAGTGCAACGAAGATACCCCAACTGATAACTGATAACTAATTGAAGCCCCCCCCCCCCCTCTCTCTCTCTCTCTCTCTCTCTCTCCCTCGCTCTCTCATCTCTCTCTACTCTCTTCTCTCTTCTCTCTCTCTCTCTCTCTCCCTGTCAAAACTAGTATATCTTTAACATAGCCAAACGACAACCCTGCGTTATTGTTAAAACACTGCATCACATACACTTCCATAGCGATTAGAGAGACTTTGAAACCAATGACACTTGTAAAAGACACCCAGCCCTAGCCTGCGATTCAAATACGGAACTATATAAGCGTGACGTGGACACCTTAACTTCTTATCCACGTCTGCTAATTTATCACACACATACATAAAGATAATAATCAGCCGTTTTTTAATAAAAGAGTCTGGACATCTGGGAAATATCAGGGGAGGTAAGCAGCACAATACCAGCGGCAAACTACAAGGTGTGCAATTGTCGTCAGCTGAACCCAGTGGATACGAGCGCTCG
Source organism: Cepaea nemoralis (assembly GCA_014155875.1). Taxonomy (NCBI): domain Eukaryota; kingdom Metazoa; phylum Mollusca; class Gastropoda; order Stylommatophora; family Helicidae; genus Cepaea; species Cepaea nemoralis. The sequence continues at coordinate 11,514 of JACEFZ010024924.1, read as the reverse complement.
CTCTGAAACTATAAGTGCGCTGATTGCGGGGTAGCGTGTTCAACCCCTACAAGGTCAGCTGGTCTCAAATGCTGACTTGTCCTGGACTTGGGGACGTAAGTTACAAGTACTTCCGTTGTCGGTTCGCCTGATAGTGGGGAGACAATGGTAACAGGGAAAGCTGTAAAGCTAATCCATACGCAGAAATCAGTTAACTGAGCTTCCCAGTAGCAGCAACAAATGGTGGTATTATCACGGGCATGGACTATGCTGAAATTCAAAGCGAGTGAACGGAAGGAAAGAAGAGAAAGTTTGCAATGGGTCTTTTATTTCCACCACACCACCTTTAAACCCGTTGCTTTAATGTCGTGTCGCTTCTTTAAACACGAGATTGATTAACTCTGTGGAGGTTTAAAATATGATAATTTACGTCGTTCTCCCCCCCCCCCCCCCCTAATAATTTCCTTCGTAATACACATAGATTCAACCTTCATGCACAGTGCATCCACCTCTGTAACTTAGAGATAGTGACCCCTACATCTTGGGTTAGAAGTCAGTCGCTGGCTCTTTGCGGGCAGATCGCGTTGCGTTGAATTTCACAATAGTATGAGCGTTGGCTGAATTATTATGAGAACATCGTGAACAGACAATATGAGACACGCCGGTGTAATAAGAACTGCAGCTGTTTCGAAACAACTCAACAATAGCAGAGTTGAGTTGAGTTAAGTTGAGTTAAGTTGAGTTAAGAACAGACAACACAGCACTTGGGACATTTCCATTCGCGCTCCGTTCCTTTCCTCGACAGCTAGCGAAGAGTCCCAATACTAATTGTCAAAAGCTGAAGGACAAGACAAACACACTCCATGGCACGTAAAATCAGAAGAGTAAGTTAGTCATTTTATACTAGATAAAAGAGGCAGAGAAAACAGAGAGAAAAATACAATAGCTTGGCAAGAAATAACAATGCAAGTGCCATCAGCTGTGTTGAAATATCAGATCACAGAAATGAGTAGAGTATCATGGTCGCCAATATCTACTCCCTACCAGGCATGTGATGAAACAAGATAGGTAAATATAGGTCAGGATGTCAGCATTACCGAATGGATAAGAGTGCAGCTCTTAAACTTCCGGTGCGCTGATGCCGCGGTAGCCGAGTCAACCCCTACACCTGACAGTTGGAATGAAACTTTGACTTCTCGTCCTTGACTCGCTTACACTCAGGAAATAAATGACCGTAGACCCCGAGGTAGACCAAGAAGACGGTGGAGAAATAATATATATACAGACCTACAAGCACTTGGAATCAACGACTGGCAAGAGAAGGTCAACCAGAGAGACGAATGGAGACGGATTGTATCTGCAGCAAAGAACCTCAATGGCTCGGAATGCTGAAGAAGAAGAAGTCCTTGACTTGGGGACGTAAATTACAAGTACTTCTGAAGACACTAGTACAAAGAAAAGCTAATCCACGTGCAAAAACCAGTCCAGTGCACTAGAAGTATTAGCACGTGTATGGACTACACTTGAGTTCAAATCAAGGAAACGACAAACAAAAACAAACATAGGTCAAATAATTAGCAAACAACAGAATACATAATACTTCAATGCCTGGCTGCTCACATAAGCAGCTTACAATTTGACTCCGAAGACACCTGTGCTCGTGCCTTCCAACGCTGCGTAATAATCTATGCAATCTTCACACATTTCACGAGCCCTGGTCGGGTTGTGTTTGTGATATTCTTATCAGATCGATATACAGGCCGGGAGAATGAATTTTCCTTATACTGTTTTATATGGGTTTCATTGAGGGACTTAATTTTCAATATAAGTAGTGTAAACATTACACCATCTTCATGTTTATGGTAATACTTGTCGCAGGAGGAGAAGCAGCAGGAGTAATGGCCGCACCAGAAGTAGAGCCAGCAGTAGACATAGTGGTAGTATTAGTATTGCAGGTAGCAGCAGCAGTAGTAGTAGTAGTAGTGGCAGTGGCAGCAGCAGCAGCAGCAGTAGTAGTAGTAGTAGTAGTAGTAGTAGTAGTAGTAGTAGTAGTTGTAGCAACAGCAGTAGTAGTAGCGGTAGTAGTAGTAGTAGTAGTAGTAGTAGTAGTAGTAGTAGTAGTAGTAGTAGTAGTAGTAGTAGTAGTAGTAGTAGTAGCAGTAGTAGTAGTTGTTATCCCCTATTAAAATATTACAGGAGAAGTAAGGCGCCTTCTTCCCTCTGCTAGCCTATGGGACGACCTTGGGCAAGGTGGTGTACCCGCTTAGCCCCCAAACAGGGTAAAGCGAAGCCATGTGAGTAGGTGGTGGATCCACTTGGGCGCAGCCGACAGATACGAGGAGAAGTCAATAAGTAAGTCACAAATGGCTGTAGAAAAATAACTAAATATGATAATAACTTGAAACACTTTTATTTTTATACATACATTATTCCTTTATTTATCAGCATAATTTCCACCATCGTTTTATCAGTCCTCCAAACCGGCTGCATAGAACTGCGTGCTCTGTTTTCTAAACCACGTTTTCACTTCACATTCAACTTCGGCGTCATTCGCGAAATGTCTCCCGCCAAGGTGGGTTTTCAGTGGACTAAAAAGGTGGAAACCGTTAGGGGCTAATTCGGGGCTGTAAGGTGGATGTTCCAGAACTTCCCACCTTAGTTGATTAATTTTCTCCGAGTTAATCGAGCCGTATGTGGTCTGGCATTGTCATGAAGAATCAACACTCCTATAGTCAGCAGTCCTGGACGTTTTCTTCGAATTGCATCAAGAAGCATCGATAGAACTTCACAGTACGATTCAGAATTCACATTGTCACCTTTCGTCTTGAAATTGATAAAAAGCACTCCTTGACAATCTCAGAGCACTGTCAGCATAACCTTCCCTGCTGATGGCGTAATCTTGAATGTTTGGACACAAGGCGAAGAAGGATGTTTCCATTGCATTGATTCGGGCTGGTAGTCAGCATAAACAGGAAACATTTCCTTATGAATGTCCTTTGCAGGCAGTACTGTAGCCCACAAAAAAAAAAAAAAACGCACAACAGCACGTTGCTCTTTGGTTGTACACTCGGTAAGCACAGTCGCCATTTTGTTTATGCGCTGCGCATGCGCACGAGACACCTAGCGCCACCTGACGAAAGGGAATATAAAGTTCGATATTGCTGTCACCTAATGACACCTGTAGAAAACACCAACTACATTTACCTGTCAACCTACAACACTGTGTGACTTACTTATTGACTCGCCCGTCTTGTTGTTGGTTATGTTTCAAGTCAGCGACGGTGGGCAGAGAATCTCTCAATGGAGACAATGGCTACGGTCATCTGATCAGTATGGCCACTACCAAGAAGGAAGAATGGTATACTTCCCGCCTTATTGATTCCTGGATAGAGGAGGCTCGCAGCCTTGGTTGGCATCCCCTCTAAGAGAGGAAATTATAAATTTCAAACATCCGCTGCCGTGGAAAGGCATCGGGAATAAAGCCCGAGGACAAATCCGGAGATGGAGTCTCTAAGGCAGTTCCACGTTGTAAACAACATAGTTCTGGCAACGCCTGCGACGGCACCTTATGCCAAGTTGCATTGACCAATGCCCTTCCCTCGGTCATCATGGGCCACGTGGAGAGGGAGAACTTGCTACTGGGAAACAGCTGGTTCTTCGCATTACATTACCTAGGCTTGTGACCTGGAGTAGTAGAAGCAGTTATGGTGGTAGTTATAGTAGTCCGTGGTAGTTGGAGCATGAAAGCAGTACTTAGTAGCAGTATCGTAGTGTTAGCTGTTGTAGTAGTAACAGTTTTAGTAGTAGTAGTAGAGGTAGTTGTAGTAGTAGTAGTAGTAGTAGTAGTAGTAGTAGTAGTAGTAGTAGTAGTAGTAGTAGTAGTAGCAACAGTAGCAGCAGCAGCAGCAGTAGTAGTAGTAGTAGTAGTAGTAGTAGTAGTAGTAGTAGTAGCAGCAGCAGCTGCAGCAACAACAGCAGCAGCAGCAGCTAGTAGTAGTATTAGTGTAGTAGTAGTAGTAGTAGTAGTAGTAGTAGTAGTAGTCGTAGTAGTAGTAGTAGCAGTAGTAGTAGCTGTAGCAACTCCAGCATTAGCAATGTTAGTAGTAATCATGTTAGTTGTTCTTATAGTAGTAGTAGTAGTAGTAGTAGTAGTAGTAGTAGTAGTAGCAGCAGCAGCAGCAGCAGCAGCAGTAGTAGTAGTAGTAGTAGTAGTAGTAGCAGCAGCAGCAGCAGCAGCAGTAGTAGTAGTAGTAGCAGCAGCAGCAGAAGTAGTAGTAATAGTAGTAGTAGTAGTAGTAGTAGTAGTAGTAGTAGTAGTAGTAGCAGTAATAGTAGTAGTAGTAGTAGCAGCAGCAGCAGTAGTAGTAGTAGTAGTAGTAGTAGTAGTAGTAGTAGTAGTAGTAGTAGTAGTAGTAGTAGTAGTAGTAGTAGTAGTAGTAGTAGTAATAGTAGTTGCTATTGTTGTAATGTTATTCATCATCAAAGTAGCAATCGAGTTCCCTTTTCTACGCACTGAGAATAAAATAAAGAATAACTTCAAGCTACTAAACTAAACAACAGCATTGATGACACTGCGGGCTGCAACATAAATATCGGGGACAAACCACAAAGTAAACCAGAGAAACCACAAAGTAAACCAGACAAACCACAAAGTAAACCAGACAAACCACAAAGCAAACCAGACAAACCACAAAGTAATCCAGACAAACCACAAAGTAAACCAGACAAACCACAAAAACCAACCAGACAAACCACATAGTAAACCAGACAAACCACAATGTAACACATACAAACCACAAAGCAAACCAGACAAACCACAAAGTAAACCAGACAAACCACAAAGCAAACTAGACAAACCACACAAAAAACCAGATAAGCCACAAAGATAACCAGACAAACCACAAATTAAACCAGACAAACCACAAAGTAAACCATGACATGGACAAGAAGCAACATAGGAGCCGCACGGAAGACTCAAAGCAAATGGAACCTTTGTCTTTCTGTCAGACACGAACTGGCTTCAGCGTATTAGAGCAAAAGCCCTCTTCTAATACCATGGACGTGTTTGGTATATGGTGCTAGCCGCATATTTTAGACTAATCATCACTCCTAGTAGCAAAGGCAAAAGACACGGTACCAGGGCCCGATGGGGTCAGGTATGGCCACATGAAGGGTTTGAGCGATGCAGACCTGGAGGAGATGACTGACTGCTTTAACTAGAGCATTAGGACAGCATCAGTACCGCAGGATTGGGTGCACAGCTATCTCATCCCTCTCCCAAAACTATTCAAGGATCATTCAAAGCTCAGAGGCTTTAGAATCATCACCCTTCAAAATACATTTGGGAAGGTTCTAGAGAAGATAGTCGCTGTCAAGCTGCAAGAGTTTTTGGAAAGGGGAAAGCTTCTTCTAAGAGGCCTGGGGAGCTACAGGCCAGGAAAAGATACCTGGTAAAATGCAGCCACTTTTGCCTTTGACGTTTATGAGGGGTTCCAGGTAGACAGGAAACGATGGCGGCAGCGCTTGATCTCGAGGATGCGTACAATAGAGTTCGATATGATATTTTGATGACCGCACTGATGGAGAAGGGGATCAATCCGTGGTTGGTGAACTGGATAGCGGCCGTCCTGCACTCTCGTCGGATTGCTCTCCGTCTGGGTGCATGGACCTCAGAGCAACATATGTTAACCCCGGGACTGCCACAGGGATCTGCAGTTAACGTGTATACGAGCAAGATTGCAAACCTAGAAGCACCAGGGGTTGGAAGAATACTAACATTTGCAGATGATATTCTTGCATATAGGTAGGGGAGAGATAGGGAGCAAACAGCCCAGGAGTTACAGGCGACAGTAGATAAAGTGATAGGCTGGTGCACAGAAATGAGTGCTGTCGTCCACCCGGAAAAGGCGGCTGTTTTGTGGTGCTCTCTGGACTACAGGATTGTGAGAGCGGATGTCCCAAGCCTCGCGATAGATAGTAGAAATGTCAGCAGAGAGAACAAACTGAAGTATCTGGGGATCACATTTGACAGGAGCCTATCCTTCAAGGACCATGTGGAGACGATTGTGACAAGATCTCAAAAGGGACTCAGTGCACTTAAAACTATGGCTGCAATGGACACAGAGCAGAAAATGCTTTTCACACTATACCAGCACTTGATCCTCTCAGTAATTGATTATGGATTAGGTCTGCTCACTGTCTCAGAGAGTCAGCTGGTGAAGTTAGAGCGCATACAGAACGAAGCTTGCGGGTCATTCTGGGATGCACCAGAGACACCCCAGTAGTGTGTATGCGTTACATCCTTGGTCTGCCGACTGTTGCTGGTAGGCTCAAGGTGATGCTGGCAAAGGCATACCTCAGAGTAGCTGCAGACACAGACCACCCACTGCATGAGGCGCTGGACGCAGTTAAGGGTCAGCGACTGATAAGAGGGAAATCATGGATGGCTCAGGCGGAGGATACGATCAGACAGGTGTGCACCTTGGGGAACATTAGGCGTGGAGAGGAGTGGGTCAGAGTGCCAGCGGAGCAGTCAGACTTGTGCTGAGTTATAATCACATTAAGCCGGGAGTGCAGGGAGTGGCCAGCAGGGGCCACGGAAGTGGAAATCCAGCAACTAATTCAGGACAATACTCACTCGGGTGATGTGATTATCTACACAGATGGTTCGGTGTCAAGAGGTGATAGAAGTGGCTGGGGGTTCATAGCCAAAGCTAATGGTCGACGTTTGGTGTAGGAGAGCCTGACATATGATACCACAACATCCAGCTTAAGAATGGAGGTGGAGACAGTCACTGCGGCTCTCCGCTGGATGGAGAATACCACACACACACACACACACACACACACACACACATCGTGATTGTAACTGACTCAGAAAGCATGCTGACGAGGGTGAGGACCGGCAGGCTTCGTGCGGAGTGGCTTGCTTCGCTTCGGAGATCACGGGTGACAAGCATCGCCTGGATCTTTTCTCCGGGGCATGCCGGTGTGCTGGGAAATGAACAGGCGGATAGATTGGCTGGCTCTGCAGAACTTGGTGGAGTAATGATACATGACAAGGCGGCCTTGTGGGGGAATGTGTACACCTCGGAGGAGCAAATGGATTACCTTGGTCTGGTAAGAATGAGACAGCGATGAGTGACGAGGGGATCTGGCCGACGCTCATCGCTCAGAGGAAAAGCGAGACGGACATATAATCAGTTTGCTACTGGTACTATTGGTGTTGGAACTCTTCTCTGGCTGCTGAGGATGGGGATGGAGCGCTTGTGGGAATGCCCCGAATGCTGTGATGTCGATTCCTAAATCAATCAATCAATCATCTCTCCTAACGGGTGATGGGCTCAGTATCACACCGGTCGCTTTCATTGTCAAGAAATTTCCCAGTGTCCAGTTGTGACTGGGTCGACCTGGAGCGAAAAGAAAATATATCCCCCTTTCGATGAGGCAAGAACACATGGCCACCAAACGGACAGACATGCGTGCGGGGCACTGCGCCACCGCTATACACAAATTTAAAATGCCAGACATATTTTGAAAGAAAGTTAAAGTAAAACTGAGTGTTAATTGCAAACATCTGGGCGGCACTTTTCCAGAGCTAGAAAAATTCCCCGGACAGCTAGCAGCAACATGCCGAAATGCTAACACACTGACTTGATTAGCTGCACCCTTACTTTGGCGGACAAGGGGGGAGGGGGGGGGCTGACCAACTATAAACATGAAATTGCTGCTTGAATCGAAAAGTTAGGTCTTTTTAGGATGTAGTTACTAAGAAAGAGCTTTACAATACAATCTTACTACCAACTCTATGTTACCAATGCCAAACATGGCTAATGACAGGAAAAGAGAAAAGAAAAAATCACAACAGAAATGAGATTCCTGAGAAGAATACTCAACGTGTCAAGAAGAGAAAAGATCAGAAATGAAGAAATCAGGACTAAAGTGGGGGTTATAGCAGAGCTAGATTTTTATTAGAAAGCAGCAAGTCAAATGGTTTGGCCATGCAAGTAGGTTACCAGTCAACAGCATACCACAAAAAGCAATGATGTACAGACCAGATGGAAAAAGAGGAAGAGGCCGACCACGTAACGTTGGACGGAGGGAATAGCAGAGTCTATGGGAATATCGATACATGAAGCCCATAATCGGGCACTCTCACGATGTTTATACTTCACCTCGACACCGCAAGGTACAAGAGGAATATGATGAGATGAGATGAGATGAGGATGCAGTTCCTCGTAGTATCTAAACACACCTGCATATTATCTTATCGTCTGTTAGCAATGATGTTTCCTTTCGTAAACGTTTATCACGATAATTGCTATATTAGGATAATAACTGGGTCACAAACAAATCACTAGTTTGTTAAATATTTTAAATGAATATCTCAGAGGTTTCAAATTAGCAGAATGCATTATTAATATTTTTATTTGAGTTGTATAACTGTTTTACACTTCTAAGCCATAGTACACATTGCACATTACCTTATGAAGCAAAGAAAAAAAAAGTAATTGTTCTCAATGTACTTTATACGTCATGCCTCGTGCGAATCATCATAAACTGGACTGAAAGTAAGGCAGAATATGAATTACATGACGGGCAGGCAGATTGCAGATAGAGAAGAGGAATAGGGGATCATGTCATCAACATGAGAACAATCTTTGAGAAATGCAGAGATTATAATGTAGATCCTCAAGCCTGCTTCATAGACTACTGTAAAGATATCGTTGTGTATAACATCACAAACTGTAGATGTGAGGCTTCCAGCACATTTGACCCACTTAACTGAATCGTTATATTATCAACAACTATCAGCTGTCAGATTTCCCGGTGAAACACCAGCCTAGTCCATAGCAATACAGAGATTACACTGCAGCAAGAAGACCGTTACAGTGATCCCAGATTAATTACAGGTAGACTGAGGGTAAAGTTAAAGAAAGTCAAGTATACAACCAGAAACACTAAATATAATTTGTGCAAATTGAAAACTGACAAAGAAATACAAGATAATTTTAACATAGAAGTAAAGAACAGATTTGATATATTGTCAGATCTAGAGATCCTATTTTAAGATGATCAATGGGAAATGTTGAAGAATTCAATCAGTTTAGCTGCAGAAAAAAAAACCTATTCCAAAATTAAAGAAAATGGGTCGAGAAAAAGTGCTTTGACATCGAAAAACAACACATCAGTAAAAATACCAAACTAATGCACAACAGAATTCAGGAGCTTACTAATCAAAGAACACATATATCAGCAGGCTCCCTAAAGACAAAAGATGGAAAAATCACAATAGAAAAAAGATCAGATTTTGCATGTATGGTCAGATTATGTGAAAAACCTGTATGATGATAACATAAAAGAACAGTATGATATTCAAAATAATAATGAAGGACCATCAATTTTGAAGATTGAGGTTCAGAATGCTCTTAACCATATGAAATCTGGAAGCACCGCCGGTTCAGACAGTATCACAACAGAAATGATTAATGCTTTAGAAGAATACGGAATAGATAAAGTTACCAGACTCCTGAATACCATATATGATACTGGAGATATACCTCATGAATTATGTAATTCTGTATTTATTGCAATCCCAAAGAAATCAGGAGCCTTGGAATGTGATCAACATCGAACAATTAGAATAATGAGTCACATCACGAAGGTTTTGCTAAGAATTATCATGCAAAGAGTCAGGAAGAAAATACAACCTGAAATAGGAGAGGAACAATGTAGGTATGTAGAAGGCAAGGGTACAGTAAATGCTGTGTACATACTGAGAACAGTAATTGAATGTTCTATAGAAGTAAACAAAGATCTACACCTCTGCTTTATTGACTACACAAAGGCTTTCGATAAAGTGAGACATATCGACATGATAAGGATGCTTGAAGATCTACAAATTGATGGAAAAGACCTTAGACTTGTAAAAAACATATATTGGAAACAACAAGCTGCCATCAGAATTGATAATGAAGTAGGCCAATATCAGCCTATTAGGAGAGGTGTGGGACAGGAATGTGTATTGTCTCCAGATCTGTTTTTCCCTGTACAGTGAACATATATTTCAGAAATATAGAAGATATGGAAGGAATCAACATTGGAGGGACGATACATCAATAACATTAGATACGCAGATGATGCAGACTTGATTGCAGACAATGAACAGGACCTGCAACATTTAGTAGATGCGGTTGTTGCACACAGTGAACAACTGGGGTTAGAATTGAATTGTAAGAAGATACAAATTATGGTCGTCACTAGGAAGGAAGAAATACCACAATGTAATATACAAGTAAATGGGCATATTCCTAAACAAGTGAATCAGTACAACTATCTCGGAACAGTCATAACATCTGATGGGAGATACCTTGAAGAGGTTAGAACAAGAATTGCCACGGCGAATGTAGCCTTTTGCAAGATGAAAAACATACTGACCAATAAAAAGATATCAATTGAAACGAGAAAAAGAGTGTTGAAGTGCTATATGGAACCTGTACTTTTATATGGATGTGAGGCGTGGACAATCAGCGGACAAGCTGAAAAACATCTGATGGCTGTGGAAATGTGGTTTCTGAGGAAAATGCAAAGAATACCATGGACAGATAGAAAAAGCAATGAACAAGTCCTTCAAGAAACAAATGAAGATCGTAAAATGATTAGAGACATTAGATGTAGACCAGTGGTTCTCAACCTTTTTTGGCCCATGCCTCCCTTTACCATATGTTCAGAACGTCATTACCCCCTTTCGAATTTCCTCCCTATAAATCCCCCCCCCCCCACCCTTACACAGTATACTTAAAAATGGAAGCTAAATTTAATAACACATACTAGAACAAGTCTAGACATCTACATAAAATGTGATTTGCGGGTCTCCTTACGTTATAAAACTAATTTCATTAGGGTGAGAAGTACATAACCGTAACAATTTAGAGGGGAAAACAATATCAAGTAACTGGTTCTTGTAGTAATGCGATCTTGAAATAATCTTAATCCCCCCATCCCCTGGAAACCCTAAACTCCCCCCACTGGTTGAGAACCACTGATGTAGACAAGAAAAATTTTTTGGACATGTTATGAGAAGAAATGAATTGGAGAACGTGGTGACAACTGGCAAGATCGAATGGAAGAAACCAAGGGGAAGACCGAGAAGTAAATACATGGATGGCTTGGCCACATAGCATGGTTGAGACAGAAACACGGAGCTCATCCACGACTCTAGTGATCGAAACATTACCGCCCACGCTTATCGGCATAGCACATGATGGATGGATGGATTGATTTCCTACACTATCATACCAAGTAGAGAAACTCTACCCCACACTCCCCTTCTCCTACACACAGGAAATATTATATTCCTGCCAGTTGCCCCTCTCCTATCAGAATATTTGAATCGGTGTAATAAGACCCGGTAGCGATCCTCGGGGCACACGTGTAACACATTAACACATCTATGTAAAACAATCAATACTATTAAAGTGTCGAATATACACCTTTGGGTCGCCGCATGAATGGGTGCAACGTTAGCTATTCACA
>JACEFZ010024923.1:0-16906 GCA_014155875.1 Cepaea nemoralis | reverse complement strand
GGGAAAGCAATATAAATTTTTTTTTTTCCTTAAATGGGAAAAAAAATTATTTTTCTTTTTTCCTAATAGTAATCATCATCATCATCAAGTGCGATGCCAGCTGGCGTAGGCGTTCATGTCTCTCCACATATCTCGGTCGTTGGTTTTCTGGATCAACTCTGCTGTTGATATTCCTCCATCCCACTGTTTCAATCCATCTAGGAACGTTTATCTTGGTCAGCCACTGCTTATCTTCCCCTCGGTCTTTCCAGTCATCACATAAGCAAAGAAAGCTGTTATGTCTTTTTCTTATTGTTTCATATGTTTTAGTTTCATTAGCCTCTTTCAGGCAATCGTCGTTAGTTAATCTGGAAGTCCAAGGAATTCGCAACATTCATCTTAGGAAACACATCTCTGTTGCTTCCAAGTTCTTCATAATTTGTTAATTTACATTATATGTACTTAGAAAGGCGAAGGACCATGTTCCACCACATATAAAATGTACAAAACCAAAATAGTCACACATACAGCGTGCAAAACTGAGCGTCACACAGATATTGTGCAAAACATAACTGATCACACAGATTTTGTGCAGAAAATAACTGATCACACAGATTTTGTGCAAAACATAACTGATCACACATATTGTGTGCAAAAGAAAACTCGACACACAGATAGTGTGCGAAACTAAACTAGTCACATATATAGCGTGTAAAACTAAATTAGTCACTCGGGTATTATTGCGAAACATAACTCGTCACAAAGATATCGTGGAAAACAGAACTCGCACACAGATATTGTGCAAAACTAAAATAGTCACACAGGTATTGTGCAAAATATAACTCGTCAGACATATAGTGTGCAAAATATAACTAGCCAGATAGATTCGGCATGTATCCTAGAGTTTACTCGATTATTTTAGACACGAAGACCTCATGCACAAAGCAAATTCCGCTGCTTCCATATCCCCAGTTTATGGCCTTGACGTCACAGTTGGTGTTTGTACAGACGTATTCATAAAATCGCACTAAAGAAACCAAATGAAAGCCCATCAGAGAAACCAAAACATCATGCGCCATTATCACACTCTGCCGCACCGGAAGCTTAAACGGCAAGAAATGAGGGAGTACTTTGGCTGTTTCAAAGAAGACATCAAAATGAGTGTAAACACGTCTTGCAATGTTAACTGTTTGACTATGTCGACACTAACTAGTTTTGATCTACATCCCCGCAGCTTCATCAAGCACGTTCAATAACATGATGATTCCTTGCTAATTTTTGGCACCTGTTGTACATAAAATCTGGTTGCTCCAATCCTCCGTTATCAGTTATCAGTTATCAGTTGGGGTATCTTCGTTGCACTCCGGACATGTCCATAGGTGCTCAGATCCTCCCCCCAGCATATGCATCAGCGTCCGGTGGCTAATAGTGCCAGTTCTGTGTTGGTTGACGAGGCGCTTTGTTTTCCCGATGTACCTCTCGCGTCTGGCTGTGCCGATTCTTACTCCCAGGTCTTTCATCCTGGAAAGCGATGTGGAATCACTGGCGTCAAAATCCTCTGTTCTCGCCATATCTTTAAGGGCGTTAATGACATCGGCACGATCCATGGGCTGGCCATCTACAGGGGGTGCAGAGCCAGCCAATTTATCAGCTCGTTCATTTCCCTCGACTCCCGCATGTCCCGGGACGAAGATGAAGGTGACTTTGCGGACAACAGACTTCCGCAGCGACTCAGTCCACTGTCTACGTACAGATCCAGCTTCGACCTTCTGAATCATGCTCATTGAATCACTTAGTACACACACGTTGGTATAATGCTGTGATTCCAGCCATATGAAAGCCTGTGTAACTGCCATCACCTCCATCGTCATGCTGCTCGTGGTCATAGAGTGGGCACCACTGGATTCTTGAACGGTTCGGCCCGCTGAACGGGCTGTAAATGCCCACGCACTTCTCTGCTGCTTTACAACAGATCCATCTGTATAGATGAGCACTTCGGGGCTATCTGAGTGATCATAGATGAGCGCGTTAACCTCTGCATTGACAGCGGCAGGGTTCTGCTCTCTGCACCGTCTGTCGAGTGTGATAATGCAGGAGAAGACACACTTAAAAGCTGGAGGCACCGGCACCCATTCCTTGCCGGGGTTGATACTGGTAAGACTGCAGACCTGTCCGACGACATCTTCCGCCCGACCCATCCATGATTTGCCCCTCTTTAGCCTGTCACCCTTTTCTCTGAATACAGCGTCATGCAGAGGGTGCTGCTCATCTGCACTTATTTTTAAGTATGCACGAGCTCTCCAGATCTTGATCCTGTGTTCCATTGTCGGGAAGTCAAGGAGGTATCTCATTGCTACACAGCTGGTGTCTCTCGTGCAGCCCAAAATGATGCGCATGGCTTCGTTTTGTACCTTTTCAAGTCTTCCAATCTGTGTAGGGCTGACAGTGAGGATGGCCAGGGCATACTCGATGCGTGAAAGCACAAGTCCTTGGAACAGAAGTAATAGCAGTCTTTGCTCGATATTGGCAGTCGCCATGACTCTCATTGCTGCCAAACCTTTTCGAGCCTTCGTTATGACATAGTCGACATGATCTTTGAAGGACAGGCTACGATCAAGCCTCACGCCAAGATATGTCATTGACTGGGTTCTACTCAGAATGCTCCCATCCATTCTTACTGCCGGCAGGTCTGTTTTCACAATATGGTTGTTTAGTGAGAACCATGTAACCGTTGCCTTTGCAGGGTTGACAAGGGCATCGGCATCAGCACACCATGAGGAAATTCGATCTAGTTCGCCCTGCATATATTTGGCAACCGCCTGTCTATCTCGACCCTGTCGATACACGAGGATGTCGTCAACGAATGATAGAGTCCTACCCCTCCCATCCAACTGTTGTTCAGTGATCAGCACCGTATACACGTTGAATAGTACTGGTGACAGTGGTGAACCCTGTGGCAGTCCTGGACATATCGTTATCGGCTCAGAAGACCAACTCCCGCATCTTAGCACCACCTTCCTTTGGAGTAGAACTGCAGCTATCCATCGTACAAGGTGAGGGTGCACTTTCAGTCTGAGGAGGGTTTGCATCAAGTGCTCGAAAGATACTCTGTTATATGCGTCCTCTAAGTCTATGGCGGCCGCACATGTCTCTTCTCTGACCTGAAATCCTTCGTAAACATCTTGAGCAAAGACCGCCACATTTAGCCATGACTCTTTGTTGCGTCTGTATCCTCCAAGTGTGGGCGGGAAGCAGCCGAGCTGTTCCAAGTCCCATGCAAGTCTGTGTGCTACAATTTTCTCCAGTAGCTTGCCAACAGTATTCTGCATCGTAATGATTCTGTAGCCGCTTATCTTGGAGTGGTCTTTGTTCGGTTTTGGCAGCGGCAGCAAGTAGCTGTGTAGCCATTCTTCTTTGACCTGACCCCTCTGGATACTGGTGTTGAATTCTCTGGCCAGTTCTTCCATGTCATCATCTGATATCACCATTAGGTCACCATATCGGATGCCGTCTGGGCCTGGGGCGGTGTTAGGTGATTTCTTGAGCATTGCACGCAATATGTCAACTGTGATTGTCCATTCTTCGTCTGTCCCGACCCCCTCGCACAACTGAGAGAGTGTTGTTGTGGTCCTATGTCTGGCGGGCTCGTCTTTCTGGTCAGTCTGTTCTATGTAGCGTGCAAGAAGGGCCTTACCTTTATCCGCATCCGACTTTTTCCATGCGAGGTCTGTGCCTTGAAAGTCTGGTATACCCCTACGTTGTGCAGCACCGTTCATGCTCTTGTGGAGGCGCCAGAATGTCGTAAGAGATTGCTCGGAGCACACCTTCCTGCAGAACTCGTCCCATTTGTCGGCCTTGGCCTGTTTGGCGCAGGATTTGAATAAAGTCGTCGTCCTAACGACCTCAGTCTTCAGGTTCGCCAACTCAACCTGTGGCATGTTAGCCTTTCTGGCCTTTTGCCAGTCTTTGACAGCCTGCCTCTTTCCCAGCCACACCTTCTCGACCTCTCCATTCCACCATGGTGGCTGCAGCCATCTTTCTTGTCTCCTACGGGAGGAAGTTAGTTTCCTTCTTCTGATCTTGCTTATGGCGTCTTGACCAGTGGTGTCGTACGGGAAGGCATTGGTCTTGTTTCTTTGACTCATGGCCCCGTCTTTCTTGATCAGGATGACACAAGGGTAGTGGTCACTATCGTGGTATCCCAGTGTGCCCCACCGGCACCTTGGTGCGATGGTGGGCGACACCAGAGCCAAGTCAATGATGCTGTCAGAGTCGCCTGGTCGAGTGGCCATTCTAGTGACCTTCCCATCATTCAGACAGATTAGGGCAGCAGATGCCAGGGCGTCCTCCAAATCTTCTCCCTGTCTATTGGTGATGCAATTCCCCCATTGACTGCCTCTGGCATTGAAGTCTTTGCTTGTTTTTGGTATGGTATATATTTATGATTATATCGTTCACAGGGACAGCTGTGAATACCTTAGGATATACTGCATGGTCAAGATGACATGTTCACGTCGTTAGCGTTAAATGACATACGGGCAAGGTACCCGACCAACGCTTCAATCAACATCATTCAATTCCTCATTTCTTATGTAGGCCCCTGGTTGCCGCGGTAGTGCACTCGTCTGCCGGCCCAGTGGGAATGTGTTTAAATCCCCAGGGGACCGGATTTTTTTTACACTAACCTAGGCTAACAGATCTACATAGCTTAAAAGACATTTTCTGGACAGTAAAGGCGACCGGCATGATATTGGCAGACAAAAAAACCATTGATAGAAAGAAATGAAAACAGTGAATTGATTAGAGAAATTAGACGTAGACAGTCAAAACTTTTTGGTCACGTTATGAGAAGAAATAAATTGGAGAACTTGGTGACAATTGGCAAGATCGAGGGTAAGAGAGCAAGGGGAGCTCAGAGAAGTAAAGACCTGGATGGCTTGACAAAGTTATATGGTCTAGACAAGATCACGTAGCTGATCCACGACACTGGTGATCGAGTGAGACGGCAAAACATGACCGCCCACGCTTACCGGCATGACACATGATGATGATGATGATGATGATGATGATGATGATGATGATGATGATGATGATGATGATGATGATGATGGTGGTGATGATGATGATGATGATGATGATAACCTGACCACATATCGAGTATCGATTGGTCTAAAACTAAGGGACTACTATCACACACCCAACACCCTTCCTGGCGTGAAAAGTATCCCTTACTTCATATAGGCTCCTAATTTGTGGTAGAAGGCAAGAGTATAGTCAATGCTGTGAATATCCTGAGAACATTAATTACGCGATCTATAGAAGTAAATAAAATGTATATGCTTTCTATGGCGGCAGCGACGTTCTGTAATGGACCTGTAACATGATAATTGTAGGTTTAATTCCCAAATGACGAGCGGCCGGTATCTGGAGCCGATATTTTCAAGCACTCATGTCGCGAGGCCAGTTTGTGGAAGGTAAGATTTATATTGTAGATTCTTATTGTGCCGATATTTGTATGCGTGCAAAGTTGAAGTCAACATGAAAAAACAGATGCCTTCATAACATTCGGAGAGTTGTGCAGCAAAAACTTTGGCACATGCATGATTCCTGGCTGAGCAACAAAGCTGATGAAATCCAAGGCTTTGTTGACAGACATGATATGAAATACTTCTACGACTCACTAAAAACGATCTATGGTCCTACATCACCAGGCATAGTTCTCCTCCTCAGTGCAGATGGGGGAACATTGGTCACCAATAAGAAAGAAATCCTTCAACGCTGGGCAGAGCATTTCAGCAACATCTTAAATGCAGCTTCCTTCTTCGATGATGAAACCATCAACTGCCCTCCTCAAGTTCCAACTAATGATACACTTGATGATCTGCCAACCATAGTGGAAGTAAATAAAGCCATCCAGCAACTTTCCAGTGGAAAGGCGCCTGGTCCTGACTGCATCCCAGCAGATATATACAAGGCAGGTGGAACGGCCCTTATAGAGCAGCTTCACCATATCTTTACAAACATATGGGTGAACGAGACCATGCCACAAGATTTCAAGGACGTGTCAATAGACCACCTTTACAAACGTAAAGGAAACCACCAATTCTGTGACAACCACCGAGGCATCTCCTTGCTCTCAGTTGCAGGGACGATCCTTGCCAGAATTCTTTTCAATTGCCTCAAGGCCTATCTCGATCAAGGTTTTCTTCCTGAGATCTATGTGGCTTCAGAAAAGAACGAGGAACTGTTGACATGAGTTTAGCTGCAAGGCAGCTGCAAGAGAAATGTCAGGAATAGACCTCCGAAATGTTCTCTACTTTCATTGACCTTACCAAGGCTTTTGGTGCAGTCAGCAGAGAAGGACTGGAAGATTATGGCGAAATATGGCTGTCCATGAAAGTTTGTCGAAAGAGTGCGGCTATTTCATGATGGTATGCAGGAAAAAGTACAGGGAAATGGTGAACAGCGACATTGGAATAGACATCAACTACCGCATGGATGGAAAGTTGTTCAATCTCAGAGGCTGAATGCTAAAACCAAAACTAACAACGACATCGCCGAGAGATGCTGTTTGCTAATGATTACGCTCTTTATGCCAACTCAGAGGCAGACATGCAACACATTGTTTCAGCTTTCTCATATGCTGTGCCAACTTTGGGCTCAATATCAACTAGTTATGTACCAGCCAGCTTCAGGGAATAATCGCACCGTACCGAATATCAAGGTGAATGGTCATAGACTAAGTGTTGCGGGAAAATTCATCTATCTTAGCAGCACTGTATCACAAGCTGCCACAATTGATGGCGAAGTGAGTGCAAGAATCTCCAAGACCAGCTAGGCCTTTGGCAGACTGTACAAGAATGTCTAGGACAGAAATGGAATAAGCCTGAAAACAAAGCTGAAAGTCTATAAAGAAGATGTATTATCCACACTGCTATATGCTTGTAAAACCTGGATTGTTTATCAGCGACACGCTAGGAAATTAAACTACTTCCACACAGTCTGGCTTAAGAAGCTATTGAAAATTAAATGGCAAGACAACATCCCAGACACTGAAGTTCTAGAAAAAGCGTCCATGTTCAGTATCCATACTCTACTAATGAAGAATCAGATTCGCGGGGCTGGTCACTTAACTCGCATGCCATATCACAGGCTCCATAAAGAAATTGTTTTCAAGGCGAGCTGCGTTGTGGTAAACGCTGCCAAGGCGGCCAGAGGAAACGATTTAAAGACACTCTAACAATCTCACTGAAAGCTTTTGGAATTCATCTTGACACCTGGGAGACTGCTGCCAAAGACCGCAATTCATGGCGTACATCATTACGCAAGGGTGCAGTCACTTGTGAAGCAGTCAGGACTGCAAGAGCTGTAAAGAAAAGGCTGGACAGAAAAACCACTGCTGGAGATCCTCCTCCTGAAACATCAGGCAATCTTTGCCCACATTATCAAAGAACATTTCGAGCGAAAATAGGCCTTATCGGCCATCTTAAAACTCACGGCTCCATACGTTCAACCCCACTAGTTGAAATGAATGCCGGAATGTTAATGTTTGTCGATGGTAAAGTTTATATTGTCTATTCATATTTTGTTGGTTGGAACTGATATTTTCAAGCATGTGTGCCAGAATGTCAGTGTTTGTGGATGCTAGCATTAACAATGTTCGTTTACATTGTCTACATTAGACGGAGTAGCTAACAGGAAGCGACGTCTGCCTCTGTCTCATGCAAACCTCGTTCGGTTCATGGGGAGGACTGTGTCATTTTATTTTACAAATAAGAACAGGATGGTATACTTCTCTGTCCTCTTGATTCTTGGGTAATTGATGGGGTGTCTGGTCTCCTCAAGTTGCGACAGAATCGAATGACTTATAGTTACGCACGTTAACAATTAGTCTGCAGTTGGAAAACCAAAAGAGCAGACCAAATATGCTACAGCCCTGGTTACATTTCAAACCTGAATAAGCTGCACGCAAAAAAATATTTATAACATTTGTGATTACGGTATTCTCACACAAGTGAATTCTTACTGGTGCTAGAGAAGTTGTGCACAGTACTGAGATTGTCCCTGTTTGATTTAAAGTAAAAGACATTTACTTGATGTCGAAAGTTGTCATCTTTTCTTATTTACAACGAATATCACCTTTCGCTAAATTCCCGTTTTCCTTTCTCCGCAACACTGACAAAGATAATAAAATTGCTGTTAATCTTTCAGAAAAAGTTCTTGTCACTCACTTGTTACTTGGGAATCTAAGCAACTCAAAAACTGCGTTATGTGGCAAAAACATAATTTATGAATGAGACAGTTTTACAGTGTTCCCAGTAGAAAATTATGGTTGTCAAAATAGCTAGGTAATCGAAAAATGACGTTTATCCACGAAACAATATAACCTGAGGGATTCTCACTGCGACGACTTGTTTCTCTTGTGCATGTAGTCAAGTGTAGGCGTTTGTAACCGGCAGCGTTTGCAGTCGTAAATTCGAGGAAGACGGTGTGTTTTTGTGCAGGTTTTCTTTGATGAGACAGAAATGCGCCGGAGTTTGAGAATGAAAGTTTCACGTCTAGCATATGACTGTAGCTGATTGCCACAATATCTTGATTACAGAAGTCGAGCGACCTTGAAGGAAATAATTACATTGTGTTCTGCAAGTTCTAAGTGGATAGTTTTAAACGGTGTTAAAAAATGAACGAGAAGAGAAACAACTTTGCTTCGAAAAGTATTCATGCGTGTCAGAAAGAGAAGAGAATAGTGGTAAATGCTTGCCTGTTATATGTCAGGCATAGCAGAAACAATTCCCTGAGCAAGAGACCAGAGTCAGCGGAAACTTCGTTCTTCAAAACACATGTATAATTTCAAAACATATGTATGATTTCAGAACCGTGTATATATTGGTTATGTAACTGTGCGCAGCACTTACGAGAAACTCTACAAATACCACCAAAGACATCCACACTATTGCCCACTTCACTTGCAATGAGTTAATATTATGAAACATTGTTCCCTGCCTCCTCGCCTTTCTACTTGACAGAGAAAGTGAAGTGTATTTATTTATTTTTTGACGGTGAGTCGAAGCCATCGCGACCTGTCTTTGAAACGACAGTACAGGTTACACAATAACGACAGGCCTCTCCTCCAGCTAATGTTAATCACATGATGATGAAATGTATCAAGATTTATGACCTGGATTTACAACCATGGCTAGGTTCCAGGGTAACTGCCGTAAACTCAAGAGGAACAGAATGGAAAAACCTCTTAAGAAAGGTGTCAATGAGAGTCTACAGAAATATCAATTGTTGCAGACCCCTTAAAGCCACTAAAATAGCACATAAAAAAACTCACAAGCATTGATTGGCGTTCATAGAAGTAGAAGAAATAACTATAGATCAGAAGACGTTAGACAACATTGAAGCTATAACTACCAAACCAGATTTCAAACCTGCCACCTGCACCCTAAATACATGTGTCATCGTTAGCCAGATCTAACAAACAACTAACCCACAACTATAGAAAACGCACATAATTCGTATATAAGCATCAAAACAGCACCGTATGACTGATAATTTTATAACTCAGCAAAGGTCAATCAACAAGCAAACAAACACATCGGACCGCAATGCTGTATTTTTTACCTTACCGTATTATGAACATTTAAAGAAGCGTCTTGATTGGTCGGTTCAAAGAGGTAAAAGAATACATAGAAATATCAATTGTCGCAGAACCATTTTATGATGTGTGGCCAAAGGCTTGCGATTGCGGTTCGTGAGCCGCATACCAGGCGATCGAAACGCAGCCGCGACCGATTTGTGCAGCAGACCGTGTCGCGTTGTGTTGTAACGTGTTGGTATGGGAGCCTGTAGTTCAGAAATCAATGGCAAACTACTGAACGTAAAATTTGCCTAGTACATCAACAGCAGCTGAAAAATGCTGGTGTTGACTGCAACGTCCTGCAATGGATGTGCAACATAAAAACGGCTGGCCTCTATACTTCTATGAACGTCAGTCAATGGGAGTCAAAAACGTTAAGTTCCGTGTACCAAATATGTCGCCTACTTGTTTTAGTATCGCTGTATGAAATAAGATTGTACTATAGCAGACAATGAAACGTATACAAATAGAACGGGGGCCGCTAGCGCAGTGTGAAGAGCTTGCCTGCTTAGCATGGATTCGATTTCGTGTCAAAGAGTCTGAATAATGCACCTGAGCTCCCAGATCCACCCAGGCTAACGTGGGTACCAGACAATGTTTGAGGAGTAAAGACGGCCTGCGGTATAGTCACATCATCATCAACATCCAGTGGCTTGCCGGCTGGAGTGGGCAATCATGCTTCTCTACAAATGGCGATCGCCGACGGCATGGATCAATTCGTGTCTTGACTCCCTCCCGTGTGTAGCGAAACGCCAGTGGCCCATGTCCTCATGCCTTCTTTGATTTTGGGTAAACAGTGGGAAACAGCTTTCGGGAACCCTCAGTTCTCTTATTCGCTCCATCTCCATGGAAGATAGTTATCTTGGTTACTTTACAACCCGTTCTTCTTAAGAGAATTATTAGAAGTCTGCCCTTTCTTCGGGGAAACCCGATAGGGCGCCTTACACCAAATACGCACCAGTGCAACTTCTGGTGCAATTCATGTCCGTTCCAACACCTACCGTTTGGTATTTGCAACCTGTCAATTTAATTTAAAGATTAAGACAAAGGTGCAACCTACTACTGGGGAATCAAAAGGTAATAATTGGGTTCGAATTAGTTATGCTAGACCTTGGCTTGTGAATCTCTGTTGTCTCGACTGGTGAGATGAATTGGCGAAAAGCCGGTCATGCCCTATTGTGAGTGGGTTGACCGTTGGCCAATCTAGCTAAGCGTCTTGTTCTTGGCATCGCCTGGGAACGAATCTGAGCAATATATTTCTTCAGATGATGTCGCTTATTCTTGGCGGCAGATGGGCGGGTGCTATCTTTCCTCCTACGGAATGAACTCGGAATACTGTCATCTTTCATTTGACTATAAACATTCTATAGCTACGGTATGCCGGAAGGAGGGGAGGGCTCCGTGGGGACGGGTTCCATCCATCTATCTTCTTGAGCTGGAAGAGGGTCTCCTCTGTGCTATCTCTTTCATCTTTTAGGGGATAGAGTGGCCAGGTGAACTGAATAGTTACTGGTCGATAGGATCATCTAGTTCTACGGGGAATGTGAGGCACTGCCGGTACATTGCGGCGACAGTTCAGTCGAGAGCAGCGGCAGGAAGGGGTGGTTTCTTCTTCCCTATTCTTGCTGGGAATAGAGAACTACACTTCTTTCAATACAGACCAAATAATATAATATTAGTTAAGAGGGGAAACCCAAATAATTACACACGCAACACCACAAATGCTGTGTGCTGAGAGGGTTTGCAAGTGAGAGGGAAGCCGGGAAACGAATGTGCCCAATAATAATAAAGGCAGGGTATGAGTGTGGAGAGTGAGTCTTGTATGCAAAAAGGTGCATAGGGTAGCCGACAGGACGTCTACAAGCTGGAGGTCTACTCAAGCCAGGACGTAACCAATCCAGGGGCTATCTGACAGGTCAGACCCATTCAATCGGGCCACTTATATAATTGATTAGGTAAGCCAAAATGCATGAAAAATTTATTAACTGAGGCCCAATTGGACCTCAGGATTGTGGTGCATGAGTCAACCCAGTCGCTCACTAATCTTTGTCATCTCCAGGGTCCTTCTTTTGGCAGTAAGAGAGTTGAAAGTCTCGACAGGGCTTCTATGCCTAAAGCTATATGCAACTGATGAAGCCAGGTCAAGTTAGTGGCCATACCAGGTATAATGTTTCTAATTATGAGGGAGAATCAAGACAAAAATTAAACGAGTGACAAGATCGATACTCAAGTCTTCTCGTCGACTTAGGGTCGAGTGGTTTGTTATGATTCTGGTTGGACCTACGCATAATTCCCATCCTTGTCCGGGACAGCGAAAGACTCCGACCCATTCCCCATACACAAACTGTTCTCATGATATTATTTCCCAACCAAAATTGTGCCAAGTGATCCCATGGCACTTTCCCAGACCAGTTGAGTGACTATATCGTGTGGGCCACGGAAACCTGGAAGCCGGGTTCTACAGCAGCCTGTTGTTTGAACAACCTACGCTGGAAAGAGAGACCTGAGGACTAGTCCGGTGAGGTGGATGTGAACTAACGGGACAATATTGAGATCTGTGGTCTATGATGTTCAGAGTTGTGTTGCTTCATGTCTGGACTAGAGTTATCTCCTCAGTTTGTTTGTAGACTTTTATAGGTTCAACTGTCTTGATGTTTTCCTGTGCTGTCCTGTATTAAATTATTAAGTTACCAATTGGAGTTACTGTGACACTTGTCATGTTATATGTGTGTCAGCCAGAAAGGCACTGCAGGGAATAGGTCCCGAGGTCGAAAGAGAGAGTGACAGTGAGTCCAGGGAACGGAGGAGGGTTGGCCAGCAAAGACCTATCCCAGCCAGCGCTAAAGAATATTATTGAAGAATTATGATAGAGTTAATGGGGACCCTCCACATAGCTTGTTACACGGTGCTATGATACAAGACTGTCCAGAATGTGAATTTCAATATTCACCACATCACCCTGTAAATGTCGATTGGTCTATAAAGATATGGAGCTAGCATAATATGAGCAATACGCCCCATTTCGTGTAAAGGAGTCCTTTACTATTATTTCTTTACTTTATAAACAGAACAAATTGTAAACATTAATGTTAAGTAACACATATTTTCGGAAATGGTGGGATGTCGATGGCGATTGTATTGTTCTGATGTAGATGGTCATCAAACTTGGTGATTTGACATCTTCATTTAGTTC
This sequence comes from Cepaea nemoralis, assembly GCA_014155875.1. NCBI lineage: Eukaryota > Metazoa > Mollusca > Gastropoda > Stylommatophora > Helicidae > Cepaea > Cepaea nemoralis. Next base: position 4,091 of record JACEFZ010024923.1, on the reverse strand, counting down.
GTAATTAGTCTTTTTGTTTTTGTTTTTTTTTGTTCATGGGATTCTTTGCATTCTCCAAAGATAGCACATCTTTATGGCCTCTACTATGTTTATGATGTCGTAATCCATTATTTACAAGCATTGAGTTATATATTGCTTTGGATAATGATTATCTAGGGATGATGTGGTAGTCTACTACATGCATAGCTTTGAGCTACACCTTCAGCATTCAGCAACCGTGTAAGTTGCTACGGTAAGAGTAAGAGTAAGCTACGAGGTGTTACCGTAGCTACAAATCACATCCCACCTCCCGAGGTGTTCACTTATTTTGGTCTCATTGATGTGACGCTGTCTGTGACACTGATAGCTAGTGATGTGTCAAATATTGCACCAGGTTAGTCACTCCGACGACTAGCGGTGAAGTTCTCTGACTGTCGTAGTAGTAAGGCTTTATTACCTTAGTGTCGTCCCTGGAGTGAGGGGAATCAACACCCACATTTATTTTAATTCAATATCACTATTCTGAAGATATCCACCAGACTCCGTAAACAACACTCCCTCAGTCTAAAGACACCTTCTTCTCACTCTTACTCACCCCTGGATCATGCCCCCTCTCATTCTTCCCCAACATAACATACTTGACAACTCTAGCTTCAACAAATAAATACAAGAAATTTATTAAAGCAAAGAGTATATGTGGGAGAAGTGTGTGTATAATGTGTAGAATGTGTGTCGTATATTCTAAGGTGTATATAGACTCAGATCAGTGTTTCAGGAGCAAAAGTCATTCTCATCATTGTGCTGAGCACACACCAGCACCATGTATTCCGGACAGACAACCTCACCCAGGTGATGCTTCTCCGGTCACGTGACGACTTTCTCCGTTGTCTCTCGAACCATTAGGATGCTTGGACATCCATGTCGAACACTGTCTAATGCTGTTCTTCAATTTCCTATACTCTGTGAATCTTCTATGCTATTAACTGTTTGTTAATCACAGAATTCTATCACTATTGTTACTGTTACTTGGGAAATCTTAATTGTTCTATTGTCACTGGTTATAACAGATTCCCCATCTCAATAACACAATCTAAATGTTCCAGGTATGTATATAGTTATATGAGTGTGCCTGGTATCTGTGTTATCTATAATGTTCTGACTGTTCAGTGATCAAGCTATCACTTAATAAACACACATATCATTAGCATGTCCGGCTCAGCTGAAGCCAGGTTCCCGCAGACCAACTGGGGTATAAACCCAATTTAAGATGCCTCTCAGAAATCTCTGTCTTCAGTTTGCAAGCCATCATTTTCAATAACTGTGTTTCTAGCTTCACTGTGGAATATCGAAGCACACTCAGATGGAACCTGTAGAATAGAACACCCTGGTGAGAGCAACTCAATTCTGACCTTCATTAGGTGAGTGTAGGCCGATAGCAGCACTCAGCTCTATAACAGAGAACCGAACTCTGTCATACGGCCAAATAGCTCATCACATTATCTGAGTCATGGTAAAACAAGGAAAGATTAAAGGAAAAGGGTAGAAACTCAGCAGAGGCCCTACTGGAAGATCCTACCATTTCACATTCCCCTCATCCCTCCCCACCATCCTCAATCTCTCTGAATAGTGTCCCACTACATTGGCCTTAACTCCCTGAGTTAAATGATATATCACACAGGCTAGTTTAAACTACACAATTGGCTACTGGTGCCGACGCTCCTATGATACTTTCTATCACCGCACTTATCATACATTCTATCACTAATCATAATCTAAGCTAAATATGATTAATAGAATACCATATAGCAATTCTCGTTGCAGATGGAGATTATATAATAACAGACTGGATCGATGTCCGCCGATATATCTATATCAACAAATTGACATTATAATCTCGCTCTATAACACAACTGAGAATGCCGTTCCTCTCCTCATCACTTCAGAACTTGTGGTCGACTAACTCAACTTTGTTTACCTCAACTAGTTTTAATTTCGAGGCTTGAGTGACGTCACCAGATTGCCTAGACGCTAGACAGTCCAGGATCTGGATTTCTCCCTCTGTTTTAGACAGTGTGGAATCACCCCGCTGTCTAGTTTGCTTTCATCTGGGAATCCTTTGTCTCGTACAACAAAAGTCCTGTCTGCCTGTGAACCAGGGAATTTATTCCCACATCACAGAATCCATCCGACGTGTATTCAGACATTTCATCTACACTTCAAAGGCTAACTACCGCCTTGCAGACGTATGGCGCTATTGTTCGTTTCTCGAACAACCCACATCATACAGAAATGCCGACAGTGTGCAGACAGTTTTCGCGACATGTTTATTCCACATTCTCTCACTCATCAAAGGGGTTTGTCGGTTTTTGGTAGACGACCTTCACGTCGTTCTGTCATCGATCGAAACATCAAGTTTTTTTTCGTGACACTGACCATATCACTCGACTGCCTCAAGTTCACACAGCCAGCAACCGCAACCTACTATGATAACTAGAGTACTATTGCAAAGGAGTCCATTAAAAAACTAATACAGTTATATGCGTGTAGAAAGATGAACAACTTGGCAAGGAATACTAATATAAGAAACACCAACTTCATCAAATTATTAGGTGACAGGAAGAAGTGACAAGTCCTGCTTGTTGATGTCCCCCAGGAGCAGATACATGATGAAGAATGTTCTTACACACTTGCAGAGCATAGCTATCACTTGGTAAGTTAAAAGTACAGAAATCTGTTTAATGTCCTTGGCTAACTTGGCACACGGGGCTAAACTCATTTGTTTATAATCAGTTAGCACTCAAACGCAGGTTCATATAGCCTGAAAATGGTACCAGGAAATGTATCCACGAGAGAAGGCGACCGAGTGATATAGACTATGTGGTCAATGTCACGGCCGCCGCCTTCACTTCTCGCTACATTTCCTGGTACCCTTTTTAGGCTAGATGAACCTGGAAACCCAGGTCACTATTTTTACAACCTCCATTGTTTCTTTCAAGTGGTATGTTTACCGGTGTACAATGCCCTCCAGTATTTTCGGTATCAGAACACCTGGTCTCATTCTGCGAACAAGGACTTACTAATGTGTATACTGTTCAACAGCTATCTATTTTCCTGATGTTTAAAAGAATGTGTTAATTTAATTTATTTTATGTCCAGCATCTTGCGATAACATCACATCTCAAAAGCTTCAAAGTTCTTTGAAAGTCTTTTGTTTAGAGACAATATTTCAAAACCGCTTATTGCTACACACTTGATATAAGTAATGATTATTTTTTTCCGCAGCTCAGTGTTAATATTACTGAATGTTGGAAATGTTTATTTTCAAGGAATTCTTTTGGTTATTACGATCTTTGTCTTGTTTCAGTTTCACAGCTATTATACTCAGCAATGATTTTATTCAGACACGGACATTTCTACACGTTCTACACTGTATTTCCTCGACTTATGCTTCTGATTTATTTTTTTGGATTTGTTTCGAAGTTATCATCATATGTGTTTTAGTAGCATTCATTTAAATTTCAAATATCGTAGTTGTGTCGCTGATTTTGGTCAGAACATTTAATGTAACGGCGTCTCTATTTCGTCTATCTTGGCTTTGTCATCTGAAAACGTCATTGCACTTATTAGCTTAACACTGATTATAAACGCTACACGACGAAGCGATCTACAATATTCTCTAGATAAGCGTTGAATTAACATGGTAATAATAAATATCCCTGCCTTCATCAGCTATATCCTCTTCTTCTTATAACTTCAGATGTTGAGCTAATTATTCCAAGAAAGTAGAAGTTAACTTGAGAATGTTGACATCTCCATAAAGATCTCTTCCACATGGAGCATGCTTTGGCCATTGTAATTGTTCTCTGGTCTGCAATTGTTTAATACTCTTGGAGCAAATGTTTTCTGATGTGATGGTGTTCTTATTCACAAATCATTGTTCTCTACTACTTTAGTATTTTTTTTTTGGGGGGGGGGGGGGTGGGGGTGGGGGGTGGGGACAGGGTACAGCAATGCTTATCACGGGTCCAATTCTGTTATTCTCCAGTATTATGAGCTTTGGATAGGACTTAGCATTGTATAATTAGAGCAAATGTTCTTCAGAAAGGTGAATT
>JACEFZ010024922.1:482500-492903 GCA_014155875.1 Cepaea nemoralis | reverse complement strand
AATGTTGATGTTGACAATGTTGATGTTGACAATGTTGATGTTCACAATGTTGATGTTGACAATGTTGATGTTGACAATGTTGATGTTCACAATGTTGATGTTCACAATGTTGATGTTCACAATATTTGAGCAGACCGATGTGTGCTGATGTTGACAATGTTGATGTTCACAATGTTGATGTTCACAATATTTGAGCATATCGATGTGTGTTGATGTTCACAATGTTGATGTTCACAATGTTGATGTTCACAATATTTGAGCAGTTCGATGTGTGTTGATGTTCACAATCTCCATGGTGACAATTTTTATGTTCACATTGTTGATGTTGACATTGTTGATATTCGCAATGTTGATGTTAACAATATTTGAGCAGATCGATGTGTTTTGATGTTCACAATGTGTATGTTCACAATTTTGATGTTCACAATGTTGATGTTGACAATGTTGATGTTGACAATGTTGATGTTGACAATGTTGATGTTGACAATGTTGATGTTGACAATGTTGATGTTTACAATGTTGATGTTGACAATGTTGATGTTCACAATGTTGATGTTTACAATGTTGATGTTGACAATGTTGAAGTTCACAATATCGATGTTCACAACATTTGAGCAGTTTGATGTGTGTTCATGTTCGCAATGTTGATGTTGACAATGTTGATGTTCACAATATTTGAGCAGATCGATGTTTGTTGATGTTCACAATGTTGATGTTCACAATGTTGATGTTCACAATATTTGAGCAGATCGATGTGTGTTGATGTTCACAATGTTGATGTTCACAATGTTGATGTTCACAATATTTGAGCAGTTCGATGTGTGTTGATGTTGACAATGTTGATGTTGACAATGTTGATGTTGACAATGTTGATGTTGACAATGTTGATGTTGGCAATGTTGATGTTGACAATGTTGATGTTCACAATGTTAATGTTCACAATATTTGAGCAGATCGATGTGTGTTGATGTTCACAATGTTGATGTTCACAATGTTGATGTTCACAATATTTGAGCAGATCGATGTGTGTTTATGTTCACAATATTGATGTTCACAATGTTGATGTTCACAATATTTGAGCATATCGATGTGTATTGATGTTCACAATGTTGATGTTCACAATGTTGATGTTCACAATGTTGATGTTTACAATATTTGAGCAGATCGATGTGTGTTGATCTTCACAATGTTGATGTTCTCAATGTTGATGTTCACAATATTTGAGCAGATCGATGTGTGTTGATGTTCAAAATGTTGATGTTCACAACGGTGATGTTCACAATATTTGAGCAGATCGATGTATGTTGATGTTCACAATATTGATGTTCACAATGTTGATGTTCACATTATTTGAGCAGATCGATGTATGGTGATGTTCACAATGTTGATGTTCACAATGTTGATGTTCACAATATTTGAGCAGATCGATGTGTGTTGATGTTCACAATATTGATGTTCACAATGTTGATGTTCACAATATGTGAGCAGATCGATGTGTGTTGATGTTCACAATATTGATGTTCACAATGTTGATGTTCACAATATTCGAGCAGATCGATGTGTTTTGATGTTCACAATGTTAATGTTCACAATGTTATCCTAGCCTGTCATCGTTGGTCCTCTGTTATTCCCGGTTCTAACCGTATACAATCTAATGTCGCAGTCTTGTCTACAATTGGAACAGGTATTTCCATCCCGTCGTCGTCTACCTGGTTTAGTACGGTGGTGGTGCTAAGTGCGTTTTCTGTATGCTCATAAAGTGTATGCATTTCGTCGGCCTTGCCAGTCTCGCTACCTAGTGTATTTGCGTTATGTATGTCTGTCGTCTCATCAATAGGTGTGGGTGCATTGTGTTCGTCTGTCTCTAGTTCTGTCTCTTGTCGTGAAAAGTAGGGTTTCAACATGTTGATATGAAATATCTCTAAGTGTCTGCTTATTGATATTTCATAATCGACATCCGAAAGTCTTTGTATCACCTTGAAAGGCCCTTGCCAAGAAGTTACCATATTATTACGTTTGTCAGGTAGTAATAGCAATACATCTTGACCAGGTTCAAGAATTATGGGTCTAGCACTTTTGTCGGGATTGTGATTGAGGATATATGCACTGTTCACTGGAGTGAGTCTATTCTTCTCCTCCCAGGCAGATATTTCTTCATCTGTGCAGTGTCTTAGCTGGGGTAGACACCCAAGAATTAACTCAGTACAAGGGTTGTCTAGTATTGCACATGTAAAGGTACCAGAAAGGAATGGGGTGTTTATACGGACTCTTGCCAGAGGATAGGTTTCTATATTTCCAGAAAAAGTACGGCATTTTACAGAGTCACCAGTATAATCTTTTGGATCAACCAGTTCCTTTTTTACCCCAATAATAGAGCTACCACTGTCAAGCAAACATCGGCATGGCTTATCATTGACCAATGCAGTGTGAAACATCAAATTGCCTCTGGAGGCTACAGCTGCGTTTGCATTCTCAAAGGAGGATGTTACAATGTGTCCACATGTAAGTTTGCCGTCTGCATGAAACTGGTGACATTGCTTACAACTATCAAAGTTTAAAATATCGTTGTACACAACAGACGTCTTCACATTGTTGAATGGTAATACATTCTCGACCTCACACTCAGTCTCACTCCCACTATCAGAAGATGTATCAATTAACATTGCACTGTTGGCCTTCATTCTTTGGCGGCCTAGGCACTTACTGGAATAATGCCCGTAGCTAGAACAGAAAAAAACATTTGACCGCACGCCTGTATGCATTTCTCTTGTTTTGCTGTTTCTTAATGACCATCTCAAGATGTGTCGGATAGTTTGGTGATTTATCACACATAGCGTAAGTATCATGAAAAAGTTGGCAATACACACATTTAGGCAATTTTTGATCTTTCTTGTCGACTCTCTGAAATGGTTTTTTATTACTACGAAAACTTTTAGGTTGGTCCTTAACAAAAGAGACTATTTCAGAGTCGATGTTTGATGTTTTAAAAATTTCCCTATTCGAGGAAAAATATGCGGAGCCTTTCTTCTCGAATTGTTCTATTGTTTCGATGTCTGACTGCTGAAGGAACTTAGCGAAAGGAGTTGGGACTGTGGATATGACTTTATCCATGGCTATTAAATTTTTAAGTTTTTCATAGTCCTTCCCTATTTTTGCTGCACTAAGCCATCTATTCAGCACGCTTTGGACATTCGAGACATAATCGATGAAGGTTTCATTTGGTTTTGGTTTTAAGTTAGAAAATTGCACTTGATACCCAGGGGCATCAAGTAAAAAATGTTGCATTATCCTATCGTGAATGTACTGATAGTTAGATCTAAGATCAGTTGGTATTGATTCAATAACTTTAAGGGGCTCCCCACTGAGGTTTTTCATGTAGATCATGGCCCACATATCGATTGGTACTTGATGGTATTTCAGCTGATATTCGACATTTTCTGTCCAAGCTGATATGGAATCTTCTTTACAGAATGGCTTAATAATATGTTTGTATTTATTAAGTTTATTCTCTTCTTGCTGACTCTTTAGTTTTGTAGCGGAGATCTCTACGTGTGAATCTACTTCCATACCTTTCATCTTTAACTGTGTCTCTGATTCAATCTGTATTTGTTTTTCTTTCACTCTTGCCATTTCATCTATCTCTCTTTGCTTTAATTCTAATTCTTTTTGTTTAATCTCTAATTCTTTTTGTTTAATTTCCTTAACTTGTTCTAACTGTTTTTGTTTAATCTCCTTATCTTGTTCTAACTGTTTCTGTTTAGTTTCTAACTCTTTTTTGTTTAATCTCCTTATCTTGTTCTAACTGTTTCTGTTTAGTTTCTTCAGCTAACTGTGCCTCTTTGTGTTTTATTTCTAACTCCTTTTGTTTTGTTATTTCAGCTAGTTCTACAATCTCCTTCTGGTGTTGTCTCTCTCGTGCACGTTCATCTCTATCAGCATCTTTTGCTTCCTTAAATTTTTGATCAGCATATTGCTCTAATTCCTTTCCGGTGTGTCCTAATTCCTTGCCTGCTTGTATGCAATCAGCTAAAGTTGACATGATGTTGGATAATTAGCTAGAGTTGATAGGCACTCAAATATTTACTCAGGTATATTTGATATGTTAAGATTTTAAATGCCTGTGTACAAAAAATATTATCAGATTACACCCTGAAAAAGAGATGCATTATTAATCATATTGCATTCAAAATAGTTTGGGTATACTCATCTTAACAATCCAGAACAATCAGGTACAATCGTTTGGCACCTCAGGTACAATCGTTTGGCACCTCGACATACACCTTGCGTTCCTCCTCTAAACTAGCTCTTGTTATACCTGGTTTACAAGAGCATCAATAATTAACCATTTGTAAACGACATATGACTTTAGACATTTGTTTGACAATCACAATCACATGTCACCGGACAACACAATGTGGTATAGTTAATAGTAAATGTCACTGTCCTGTCTTCGTTCTAATATCTTCTGCGTTCCTTAACTATTGCTGTTTAATTTATGAAAGTGCTGTGCAGACCGAATCTTATTTGCATAAAGAAAGTAGTGCCATCGTGACGGTAGAAAATAGAAAATGTCTACAAATAAATAAATAAATGCTTTAAAATAAATATAAAGGAAATAATAATGTTCAAATTAATAAATATATTCAATAAATAGCTTGTATAAACAAATAATACTGAATATAATTCCAAGATTCAGGCGAGCAGCCGCTTGGCGATTTGTAAACAATCTGTCGCTGATTGCCAGTGGCGTAGGACAGCTGTTTGTCAACCGCGATACGTCACAGGCGCAGCGCTATTTTTAGATTGAAAAAATCGATATTGTCGCCGGCTCATTATTTGTGTATTGCTCCGCCGTGAATCATGTTTCATAAATCCTCATAAATAAACAAATAATTGTTGAAATAAATGATACAAAACTATAATAATAATACTTACAAATCAGAAGAAAACATGTTCATAAAGCACAAAACATTTCAATAAGCATAAATAAACGTTAATCGGTCACGATGGGCACAGCTCGCATCTGTTCTAGTCTGCACACGCCATTTTACACTAACACAAATTAAACCCTGTGATTAACTGACAGTAATACTATTTTAGAGCCGTGGGTGAGTGTTTTAGCTTGAACAATTGTCCAAGCCACACTTCTGACACCACTTTTATCCTAGCCTGTCATCAAGCGATGCTACAGGCATTATGGGATAACTTCTCTCGCACCACACAAAAAGATTTGTCAGTCGTACGAGAGGAATTGATTACACATTTTTATTGCCACTGGCTCTTTACAATACATAAATGCACAAAACTGTCTCTAATGAATCACACATGAATACACAGAACTTCCTATCACTAGTCGTCCCTAGCCCTACTGCTAAATCTATCTATTCATCTAAAGAAATACGCATCGACTCTAAGCGATGTGTTCCCTACGAAGTCTGTCCCCCGTCTGCCAGTTCTCCGCGTGCTGATTACACAGTACGCGGAAGGACCTCGTGCGCACTTCGGCTTTTGCGTGCTACATTATTCGACACGCTTAGAGTAGTCAGCCGACTCCTGAGTTCCATTCTAGTTCTTGGTGATTACACCATGTTGGCGTGATTACACCGTGACCAGAGTGCTTACTCTCTGGTTGACACTTCCGTGTCTCATGAGGGAACCGTTGACAGTTCCCCTTCCTATCTACTCCCTACACCTACCCTGCCCTCTTGTTGGGGCACTGGGTTACCTCTAATCTACTTGAGGTAGACCACTCATTCAGGGTGGTCTTCCCACTTATATAATCTAGTCTTTGACATTCACAATGTTGATGTTCACAATATTTGAGCAGATCGATGTATGTTGATGTTCACAATATTTGAGCAGATCGATATGTGTTGATGTTCACAATATTTGAGCAGATCGATGTGTGTTGATGTTCACAATGGCATAAGCTTCGGTAATAGTAAAGTACTTCTTCTTATAGTGCATGCAGTGTGTTTTTGGTGATCATGTATGTCCTTAGCCTTCTGTCTCGTGTACTGCCAATCTACTTATAGTCCATGCCGTGTGAAGTTGATGATCATGTCTGTCCACAGCCTACTGTCTCGTGTACTGTCAATCTTCTTTAGTCCATGCCGTGTGAAGTTGGTGATCATGTCTGTCCACAGCCTTTTGTCTGATGTACTGCCAATCTTCTTATAGTCCTTGCAGTGTGGCGTTGGTGATCATGTTTTTCCACAGCCTGTTGTCTGGTGTTACCAGTCATCTCTGATTCTGATGGTCCTCCATGCCGTGGTGTCAAACTGTCCAGCATCTTCTCTCTTAATGGCAAATTGCTGAACGTGAAATTGCCTAGAAAATCCCAAGCAATCAGCAAGTGCTAGGGTTGATTGCAGCGTTCAGTAAGGAACATGCAACTAACTGTTATTATGTGTGATGCAATAACAGATTGAGAACCCATATGTGGAAACAATAAGATTGCGGAAGATCGGCAGGGGTTCTGGAAGAATCTCAAAACTGAGAGGGAAGACCAGGAGAACTTTTAATCAGATAGCGGTGGGAACGATTAGTAGTATGACTCTTCACTGGCTGTTGAACGAGGGGACGGAGTACGTATGGGAATGTCCTGAGTGCAGTGATGTCGGTTCTTAACTCAACGCAACTCAACAACTTGTATGATGCACTTCCATTGTTAGCTTCAGACAAACTGCTAAACATGTAAATAGTAGCATAATTATAAATGCATTTAGTAGCATAACTATCAATACATTCAGTAGTGTAACTATTAATACAATTAGTAACATAGTTATAAATGCATTTAGTAGCATATCAATTTTTTTTAAAGTCGATTAAAAGTCGACAGGGTCGATTTCTTTGTACCGGGTTTTGTCCCATATGGCTCGGTCTCTTTCCACAGCGTAGAAGGCGTCGCACAAAGCACGAACTCGGTAGCTCTAGCGACGACCCACAGGAGTCTCCGAAAAATTTCACTCGTGAGCCAAAGGACGCGGCCCGGAATCGAACCCACAACCTTCGGAGCCCGAGTCAAAAGGCTTGACCACTTCGCCACGGAGTCCCCGTAATATATACACTTAGTAGTATAACTATTAATACAGTTAGTAACATAGCTATAAATGAGCAATGTGGGAGGACAAGGACAGAGCTGCATGGGACATTTTAAGATAGGAGGGCTGGGGGGGGGGGGGGGAGTGGATTGACGGTCTATGCGCCACTTGGAGATTCAGGACACAAGATGAACAACATTACCACTGGGATGTTATTTTATTTAAGACACACAACTGCAAATGAATGTCAGTTGCAAAGCCGCGGCAGGAGAAAGGTGTGGTGTGGCACACATAATAACAAATAAGTTAAGACACGACAGTGAAACTGTCAATACGGTGTCAACAATTTATTGCTCTAACACAAAAAGTCTGGGCAACCCGGATCTTTGTATCTGTTAGTGTGTGTTTCCAAACAACGCCCTTGTATCATCTTATTGTTGGTGGATTAAATGTCCATTTATTTCTTCAGGTCGGTTTACAGTTGAACATACCACCACATATTAACATACAGATTACCAGGAGATTCATTTCATCTCAGCCCATTCCTCTCTTACCTTGCGGTGTCAAGGCGAAGTGTAAACAGCGGGTGAGTGCCCGCTTATGGGTTTCGTATAGCAAGATTCCCAAGGACTCTGTCCATCGTTTACATGGTCGACATCTTCTTTTCATTCCACTTGTTCTATACATCATTGCTTTTTGTGGTGTAGTGTTAGTTGGTAGCCTAGTTTTATGGCCGAACCACTTAACTTGCTGCCTTCTAATAACATTTAGCGCTGCTATAATCCCCACTTTAGTCCTGATAGTCCATTTCTGATTTTCACTCTTCATGATACATTGAATATTTTTCTCAGGAATCTCATTTCTGTTGTTGTAAATTTTCTTTGTCATTGTCTAGGTTTGGAATTCGTAACATAGAGTTGGTAAGAAGATTGTGTTATAGAGTGATCTTTTAGTATCTACTGATGCCATTTGTCCAATGAGTTGGTTTGCCTTATTGCACCTATTTTCGATCTCGTCTTCTGATTTTCCTTGTGATGATATTATACTCCCTCAGTACTTGAAGCTCTTTACTCGCACTAACCACACACTTGCTCATATCTACAATTCCAATTCCAATTCCAGTTTTCAAAACAAAAATTCCAAATTCGGTCTCGTCAAACCTGCTTCCTCAGCGTCGGTTATTGTTGAGATCCGTGGTTGTGTGCATTGTTAGTTCTAATTCATACTGGTTTTATTGGTTCCGCTCTGTTTGTCGGATAAAATTCTTTTGTGCTGTCTGGTTATTTTCTTCTGTCTTATGCTGTGTTGTTCTCACCGGAGCTGGTCCCGGTCAAGTTCAGTCCTCATAAGGACTCGATGTAGGCAAAGGCAGAGAATTTAAGTGCAGTCTCAAGTTGTTACCCGGTCAGCTTCCCGTCTTCTTCTACGTTCGCTTTCTTGTTTTCGTCATCGGTGTATGGGTTGGTGCGACAACAAGACGACCAGATCTCCCTGTCATTCCCGTTCAGGAGTCCTTCCGTAAGAGCCACCTCACCATCCTGTCACTCACCCCGGCACTCAATATCTCTCATATTCTACTCATATCTACAGCACCGTGCTGGTCTTAAACACACAACAGGTCCCTACTGAGAGTCATGTTGAATTATCGAGATCTTCGCCATCCTGCAAAAGACTATTTCGCCATGTCGATTCTTGCGAGCTATCTAGTTTTACTTATTCCTTATTTGTAGAGTCACCCTTGAAACGCTATAAATGGCGTTTTGCAAATCTGGCAGATTTTTAGCAACATCAAGTGGCATGCAATATATTAATTGATTCAAGACCGAAGATAATATATCACCATACAAGAGTCATTGTGTTATTTGTTTCGTTTGGCCAGTTACATTCCTCAGTGAACGGAAATGTTCATTATAATACTTGTTCATTTGGTTGTGTACAATGTTTGGTCCAATCCTGCTTTCTGTCTGGCACTGAATCAGCTAAGAATTAAGTGAAGAGAAATCAGCAAACAAATGTTGAATGAAGAAGACAGGTCCAAAATAAGAAATTGTGCACAGGAAAGATCATGACTGCAGCAAGATCTGGGAACATGTCATTGGCAGAACTGTCAGGTTGTTTATTTATCACTAGCACCTGACCGTCTTGACAGACGATAGTTTGATACTCTGTGCTTCAAAAAATGTATATTAAATACACCCCATGTCGGGGTAAAACCAGGGATGGAGTTATACCTCTCCACATGGCAAAGCGTAGGTTGAATTGTAGAGACCATGTGTTGGCATTACAGCATGATCCCTCGCTCGGCCTGCATAGTTTACCCCAGAGAAATGGCAGCACCAAAACATCTGGAAAAAGACAAGCCACAGAGGGTGCCGGATCAGCAAAAAATTGTTCAAACTCTCCGCCTGTCAGAGCTTTGGTCCTAGGCCAGTTGCCGACAGAGGTTTAGGGTCTGGTCTGTCCTGCCATTACATTTAGTCTTAGGTTGCATTTCCTCGCACCAAGATGAGGAGTGTGCCCTCCCCGTTTTAGACACACAAAAGCCACTCTCGTTGTCTTAAGTGGCACAATACTACACAAAAGATACAGGGGAAAACAGAGAAAGATGTAAGTTGAGAGCTTCAAACACCGGGTCAACAAATTATAAGTAACGCATACTTCATTAAAACATCAGAGAGGTGGTGTGCAGACATGATCACTGATGTCTGAACCAAGCCAGGCACCTGTTGTAGAAGACATCTGGGGGGAAAACACGCCCTTGACCCTCATGTCATGTTGTCTGTCAACAGATTAAAGTCTGCTGCCTGTCTGTGCCGTCTTGGAGATCTCGTGGTTTGAATCCTGTCCGCAGTAAACCCCAACAGACGACTTGAGCTACAGAACCGACAAAAATGGCTGTCGGAAGGGACGTCTTACTATTAACAGGTTATTATTGTTACGGTTTGCATAATGTTTGGTGTTGTTTTTGTAAGCTCTTTATCTGTTCACGTTATCTGCGGGTTTGTTTTTTTTTTTTTTTTTGGGGGGGGGGGGGGGGGGGGGGGGGGGAAGGACTGCCTGCAATCTTAGATATGCTACAGTGTTTACTAGCAGAAAGTGAGCAAAAGTGCAAGACCTAATGGAAGAAATAAACAGGCACAGTGCAGAATGTGGCTTAGATATTAACATCCAAAAAACAAAAACTATGATAATTAGTAGTGAAAAGGAAAGGTCATCAATGAACATCACAGTAAACGGGCAGATACTAGAATAAGTAACAAGTTTCTCTTATCTTGGACACATAATAACAGATGATGGCAAAAATGAAATGGAAATCAAAAAGAGAATAGGAATGACCAAAAATGCTTTCAACGGCATGAA
>JACEFZ010024922.1:197500-477500 GCA_014155875.1 Cepaea nemoralis | reverse complement strand
TTTCATTTTGCCCCTGACCAAAAAAAAAAAAAACTACACACCTTGCCGAGGATTCGAACCCGAGTCTCCCGAAGGAGAATCTGGCATTCTAGCCACTCGGTCAGCAGCTACTCACTGACTGTTATAATACATGTTACATTTAACCTAATGTCATAATACGTGGTATATGTATCTGGCTATCATAATACGTGTTATATTTAACTTACTGTCATAATTCATTCTTCTTGTGCCATGCCGATAAGCGTGGGCAGTCATGTTTCGCCATCTCACGCGATCACCAGATTCGTGGATCAGCTCAATGTTCCTGTCACGACTATGACAACGTGACCAAGCCATCCAGGTACTTACTTCTCTAACTTCCCCTTGTTCTCTGTCCCCCATCCTTCCCCCCCCCCCCCCCCCCACCCCTCCAATCTTATCAGTTGTCATCAAGTTCTCCAATTTATTTCTTCTCTTAACGTAACCAAATCCCCCAAAACATTGTGACTGTCTACGTCTAATTTTTCTGATCAGTTTACGGTTTTCATTTGTTTCTTGTAGGAATTCTTCATTGTTTTTTTTTTCTTTTAGTCCATGGTATTCTCTGCATTTTCCTCAGAAACCACGTTACTGCAGCCATCAGATGTTTTTCAACTTGTCTGCTCATTGTCCTTTCTTCACATCCATACAAAAGTAAAGGTTCTATGTAGTACTTCAACACTTGTTTTCTTGTTGCAATTGACATCTTTTTATTGGTAAGTGTGTATTCCATCATGCAAAAGGCTACCTTCGCCGTGGCAATTCTTACTGTAATCGTTTCAAGGCATCTCCCATCAGATGTTATGACTGTTCCAAGATAATTGTACCGATTCACTTGTTGAAGAATATTCCCATTTACTTGTGTATTACATTGTGGTATTTCCTTCTTCCTAGTGACGACCATAACCTATGTCTTCTTACAATTTAATTCTAACCCTAGTTGTTCACTGTGTGCAACAACCGCATCTACTAAATGTTGCAGGTCCTGCTCATCGTCTACATTCAGTACTGCATCATCCATCATCTAATTTTTTTGATGTTATATCCTCCAATGATGATTCCTGTCATATCTTCTACATTTCTGAAATATGTTCACTGTATAGGAAAAAAAGATCTGGAGACATAACACATCCCCGCCTCTCCCCTCTCTTAATAGGCTGATATTGACCTACTTCATGATAAACTCTTATGGCAACTTGTTGTTTCCAATATATGTTTTTACAAGTCCAAGGTCTTTCCCATTTGTTTGTAGATCTACAACCATCTCTATCATTTAGACTTGTCTCACTCTATCGAAAGTATTTGTGTAGTCAATAAAGCAAAGATGCAGGTCCATGTTTACTTCTATAGACCGTTCAGTTAATGTTCATAGCATACACACATCATTTACTGTGTCGATGCTTTCTGCACATCCACATTGCTCTTCTCCTATTTCCATCCCCTTTCCCTTTGAAGCCTTTTATTGATTTATTTCGGTCTTCTCATAACATGGCAAAAAACATCATGACTACCTTTCTGATGTTTGTGATCAGCTGTCTTTTTGTCTGATTCCTTTTATGCTCCTTCAGGTCCCTCATTTGCATAACTCAATTAACATGTTTATAAACATGATGAGTAACAGTTTAATGGAATTTCACAACAGGGACAATCATCTTGGAGATTACGACGGACTACAACAACCTGCATTTAACACCCTCTCCCACCGGGAGTTTCGTCACCGTCACTAACGGCTCCATTGTCACAAAGGTTAACGTGTCGTTGGATGGCCCACAGAACGCAGTATGTGGTTTGCTATTTACATCTATTTTACGCTATCGATTATACATATGTCAGCTAAACGACAGATAATAAATAACATATTCACACAATCCCTATGCTTCTACTGTCAACTTTAGACATTATCCAAATCACATTTACGCAAAATTAATACCTGCGAGATGTGATGCTTGGGGAGAGCTGCCAGCTTTACTATCCGAGATCGATTAAAAATATTTGTCAGACAGACAATGGGATCAGCTCCTTGTGCCACATATACTGAAAGACGGAAGAACAAATGGTTCGGCCATCACGTTAGAATGCAACACAATCAACTACCAGCACTAGCGCTACTTCAAAGAAGATCCGATACGAGAGCAAGAGGACGCTCAAAAAGAAAATGGATTGACGATGTCAAAGACAGTGTACAATCTTATGAAATGACACTATCCAGTGCATCCATTAGGCGCTGGAGAGTCAACTATTCCTCCCACGACTTTTGACAACAAAAGTGGATGATGATGATGATGATGATGATGGATGATGGATGATGGATGATGATGGATGATGATGGATGATATTGGATGATGATGATGATGATGATGATGATGATGATTACATCTTTACATGTATCATCAGCACATGCTTTGATACCGGATCAAGGGTCACTGATATGGTCTGTTCATGTTTTAGTATGCCATTTTGTAAATGGCTAAAGGCTTGCGAACGCGGTTCGTGAGCCGGGTACTAGGCGTTCGAAGCTCAGCTGCGACTGATTTGTGCAGCAGACCGTGTCGCGTTGTGTTATAACATGCTGGTATGGGAGCCGGTCGTTCAGAAAGCAATGGCAAACTACTGAACGTAACACTTGCCTAGTACATCAACAGCAGCTGAAAAATGCTGGTGTTGACTGCAACGGGATACGCAACAATCTTTTTTTTTTTTGGTAAAAATATTTATATATGTATCTCAGAATCAAATATGCAGTAGTGTAGTAGAATCATTCATGTTAATTTGTAGGAGAATCATATGAGCAATAATTTAGAAGAATCATGTATGCTATAATGTAGAAGAATCATATATGCTCTGCGGACCGAGTATCCACCGGAATAAGTGGACAACTCTGCAGCTGTGCAGAGTAGGGCATTCACTTGTCCTGACAGTCGGAAATGGCTGTCAAAGGCAGAGTTAAAAGACCACCATGTGGATGTGGAAGTCAAGGGGAAACCACCACATTATCTTCACAAGATTTCATGGCGACACACATTTCAGAAATACTGAACGACGTTAATGGCTGTCTTAGGACATCCTCGTCCGGTAGGGACAGTCATGAGCCACGGGTGACACCAGACCATCATCCAACTACTGATGGCAAAAACTAAAACTATAACTAACCTAAATAAATTTAGAGTAAGGACATGGAATATTAGGACATTAAATGAGCTAGGAAAGTTAAACAATGTTCTAAGAGAAATGGGAAACATGAAAATGAATATACTAGGGATAATCAGCTATCAGTTATCAGTTGGGGTATCTTCATTGCACTCCGGACAGGTCCATAGGTGCTCAGATCCTCCCCCCAGCATATGCATCAGCGTCCGGTGGCTAATAGTGCCAGTTCTGTGTTGGTTGACGAGGCGCCTTGTTTTCCCGATGTACCTCTCGCGTCTGGCCGTGCCGATTCTTACTCCCAAGTCTTTCATCCTGGACAGCGATGTGGATTCACTGACGTCAAAGTCCTCTGTTCTCGCCATATCTTTAAGGACGTTAATAACATCGGCACGATCCATGGGCTGGCCATCTACAGGGGGTGCAGAGCCAGCCAGTTTATCAGCTCGTTCATTTCCCTCGACTCCCGCATGTCCCGGGACGAAGATGAAGGTGACTTTACGGACAACAGACTTCCGCAGCGACTCAGTCCACTGTCTACGTACAGATCCAGCTTCGACCTTCTGAATCATGCTCATTGAGTCACTTAGTACACACACGTTGGTATAATGCTGTGATTCCAGCCATATGAAAGCCTGTGTAACTGCCATCACCTCCATCGTCATGCTGCTCGTGGTCATAGAGTGGGCACCACTGGATTCTTGAACGGTTCGGCCCGCTGAACGGGCTGTAAATGCCCACGCACTTCTCTGCTGCTTTACAACAGATCCATCTGTATAGATGAGCACTTCGGGGCTATCTGAGTGTTCATAGATGAGCGCGTTGACCTCTGCATTGACAGCGGCAGGGTTCTGCTCTCTGCATCGTCTGTCGAGTGTGATGATGCAGGAGAAAGTGCACTTAAAATCTGGAGGCACCGGCACCCATTCCTTGCCGGGGTTGATACTGGTAAGACTGCAGACCTGTCTGACGACATCTTCCGCCCGACCCATCCATGATTTGCCTCTCTTTAGCCTGTCACCCTTTTCTCTGAATATAGCGTCATGCAGAGGGTGCTGCTCATCTGCACTTATTTTTAAGTATGCACGAGCTCTCCAGATCTTGATCCTGTGTTCCATTGTTGGGAAGTCAAGGAGGTATCTCATTGCTGCACAGCTGGTGTCTCTCGTGCAGCCCAAAATGATGCGCATGGCTTCGTTTTGTACCTTTTCAAGTCTTCCAATCTGTGTAGGGCTGACAGTGAGGATGGCCAGGGCATACTCGATGCGTGAAAGCACCAGTCCTTGGAACAGAAGTATTAGGAGTCTTTGCTCGATATTGGCAGTCGCCATGACTCTCATTGCTGACAAACCTTTTCGAGCTTTCGTTATGACATAATCGACATGATCTCTGAAGGACAGGCTTCGATCAAGCCTCACGCCAAGATATGTCATTGACTGGGTTCTACTCAAAATGCTCCCATCCATTCTCACTGCCGGCAGGTCTGTGTTCACAATATGGTTGTTTAGGGAGAACCATGTAACCGATGCTTTTGCAGGGTTGACAAGGGCACCGACATCAGCACACCATGAGGAAATTCGATCTAGTTCGCCCTGCATATCATTAGTCAACCGCCTGTCTATCTCGACCCTGTCGATACACGAGAATGTCGTCAGCAAATGACAGAGTCCCGTCCAACTGTTGTTCAGTGATCGGCACCGTATACGCGTTGAATAGTACTGGTGACAGTGGTGAACCCTGCGGCAATCCTGGACTTATCGTTATCGGCTCAGAAGACCAACTCCCGCATCTTAGCACCACCTTCCTTTGGAGCAGAACTGCAGCTATCCATCGTACAAGGTGAGGGTGCACTTTCAGTCTGAGGAGGGTTTGCATCAAGTGCTCGAAGGATACTCTATTGTATGCGTCCTCTAAGTCTATGGCGACCGCACATGTCTCTTCTCTGACCTGAAATCCTTCGTAAACATCTTGAGCAAAGACCGCCGCATTCAGCCATGACTCTTTGTTACGTCTGTATCCTCCAAGTGTGGGCGGGAAGCAGCCGAGTTGTTCCAAGTCACAAGCAAGTCTGTGTGCTACAATTTTCTCCAGTAGCTTGCCAGCAGTGTTCTGCATCGTAATGATTCTGTAGCCGCTTATCTTGGAATGGTCTTTGTTCGGTTTTGGCAGCGGCAGCAAGTAGCTGTGTAGCCATTCCTCTTTGATCTGACCCCTCTGGATACTGGTGTTGAATTCTCTGGCCAGTTCTTCCATGTCATCATCTGACATCACCAGTAGGTCCCCATATCGGATGCCGTCTGGGCCTGGGCGGTGTTAGGTGATTTCTTGAGCATCGCACGTATTGTCTCAGCTGTGATTATGCACTCTTCGTCTGTCCCGACCCCCTCGCACAACTGAGCGAGTGTCGTTGTGGTCCTCTGTCTGGCGGGCTCGTCTTTCTGGTCAGTCTGCTCTATGTAGCGTGCAAGAAGGGCCTTACCTTTATCCGCATCCGACTTTTTCCATGTGAGGTCTGTGCCTTGAAAGTCTGGAATACCCCTACGTTGTGCAGCGCCGTTCATGCTCTTATGGAGGCGCCAGAATGTCGTAAGAGATCGCTCGGAGCACACCTTTCTGCAGAACTCGTCCCATTTCTCGGCCTTGGCCTGTTTGGCGCAGGATTTGAATAAAGTCATCGTCCTATCGACCTCAGTCTTCAGGTCCGCCAACTCAACCTGTGGCATGTTAGCCTTTCTGGCTTTTTGCCAGTCTTTGACAGCCTGCCTCTTTCCCAGCCATGCCTTCTCGACCTCGCCATTCCACCATGGTGGCTGCAACCATCTTTCTTGTCTCCTGCGGGAGGAAGTTAGTTTTCTTCTTCTGATCTTGCTTATGGCGTCTTGACCAGTGTTGTCGTACGGGAAGGCATTTGTCTTGTTTCCTTGACTCCTGGCCCTGTCTTTCTCGATCAGGATGATACAAGGGTAGTGGTCACTGTCGTGGTATCCCAGTGTGCCCCACCGGCACCTTGGTGCGATGGTGGGCGACACCAGAGCCAAGTCAATGATGCTGTCAGAGTCACCTGGTCGAGTGGCTATTCTAGTGACCTTCCCATCATTCAGACAGACTAGGGCAGCAGATGCCAGGGCATCCTCCAGATCTTCTCCCTGTCTATTGGTGATGCAATTCCCCCATTGACTGCCTCTGGCATTGAAGTCCCCACAGTAGATGATATGCCTTTCATCCATATCGAACAAACTCTGCCATTGTCGCACGTCGACCTTCCCATTTCGCGCATAAACGTTCACGATTACAAGCTGCACTGGTGTCATTATTCTTAATGCCTGCACTTGCAGGGCATCACTGTTCCAGGCGGACATATTGATCTCAGACACCAGCATGTTGTCGCGGACAAGAATTGCCTGTCCGAGGTGCCGCCTGTTGAAGAATCCCTGAAACCCCACGACATTGACTGTACCGCCGGTGTGCTGATGCCGAGGTAAAGGGTTCATCCCCTACACCGGTCAGTTGGACTAACATGTTGACCTATCGTCCTTGACATGGGAACGTAAATCACAAGTACCTCTGAAGTCGGAGTGGTTTCGCCTAATGGGCGAAGAACTCGGTTAATAGGGATAGATAATCTACACGCAACATTCACTCTAGCAGTAGAAGTAGTGTGTATGGACTACGCTTGAGTTCAAAGCGGGCCAGCGCAAAACAATATGTTCTGTAATGTAGAAAAATCACATGTGCTATAATGAATAAGAATCACGTGTGCTACAAAAAAGTTAAGTGCAGATCGTTTTTACAGGACGCTGCAATCCACCCCAGCATTTACCGGCAGCTTGTGATCTATTAGGCAAAGTTCAGAAAGTAGTGTCAGTAGTACTGGCAATTTCGCCTGGAGTACTGATTTTGCAACTGTCAATAGCACCAAGGATTGTGTACCATGGCTGGTATTCAGCAATTTCTCTGTTGCTATCCTGATTGCCTCAATTTCAGCATCGTAGTTATGGCAGTACTTTCCTGTCGGTACTCTGGCTGTGTCCCTAGTATAATTTGAGTATTCTATGTACACTCGGGCTCCGCCATTTCGAACAGCATTTTGTGCTGACCCATCTGTGTAGACTTGGATATATAGGTCCTGTGGGTGGGTTTTAATGAACAACTAGAAATATTAATTTTTGACTTCTTTGGACTTTCGCAGGGTAACTGTGACAACAGTAAGCCAATTCAACCCAGCATGACTTTTTATTGCAACAGCGATACTGTAAGTGTTCAGCTTGCTGTCTATCTTCTTGTCTTTGTGTGGGAAATTTATGTTTGTGTTATTAGTTGCCTGATGGAAAATAAACTGACAAGTAAAGAGATGACAAATGCAACAAGAAAACGAGTGTTGAGGTGCTACATACGAGAGGGGATTCAAATGAACATCTTAAAAGTGTGCTAGAAGTTGCAATAACCATGCCATTGTCTTGTAACCTGCCACTATTATTATTAAGGATGTCAAGAGTGTTAAGCACATCACACCAAGTTGAAGACGAACACCGTGACGTCATAAGGACAGTTTAAAGAAGGCCGCCCTACTTTTGACATGCATCAAAGAGAAGCAGCTTTTTGTTATCCGTTTTTTTTTAAAAATAAGTGAAGGGGTGAAACCTATAGACATTAATCGGTGAATGAAGGTCCAGTATGGTGATGCATGCCTGTCAGTCTAGGAAGTGTATCAGTGGAGTAAGACATTTCAAAATGGCGTGACTTCTGTGACTGACTGTTCAAGACAGGGTCAGGTGAACCGAGTAGTGACCCCAAAGTGGTTACACACGCTACCAAGAGTATATTTTTTCTGCAGATATCCAAGCACTTTATTGGCTCTGGAGGACTTGTATTGAACGCAGTGGTGACTACATGGAAAAAATTATACCTTTTTTTCTTTATTTCCCCCCCCCCCCCGAATATATTCACCTCACACACACACACACACACACACACACACACACACACACACACACACACACACAAAACAAACAAACAAACATTTATGGTTTTCATTTGAAGTACCTCTTAGAACCTGTACTTTTGTGTGGATGTGAAAAGTGGACAATGAGCAGACAAGCTTAAAAACATCTAATGCATTCTTCTTCTTCTTCTTCTTCTTCTTCTTCTCCTCCTTCTTCTTCTTCTCCTCCTCCTCCTCCTCCTCCTTCTGCGTTCATCCGGAGAGTTTTTTCGAATGTGATTGCGTTGTGCCTGTTTACAGAAGAGCAGCGTTCTTGCACCGTTAGGCCGACTCATCCGACATCTGCGGGCATTTGTTGACCAGGTTAACCTATCCGGGTGGGAATGCAGGTTCAAATCCCGGTGGCCACACTATAGTTTTCAATTTTACAATTGTCTAGAGTGTTGTCAGATCTCCACCTCTTTCCTTTGCTTTTATAAGTGTCAATCGTTACCTGTGGACATGTGAAGGGCAGCAGATATTACATAAAAATCTACTTGTTGACATCATTGGCTAAAAAGTGTGTATTGTTGTAGAATAAAATAGTCAATTACAGATTACCATTTTAACTCAACGATTTAAGAATCATCTATTATAGTTTACCATTATAACTAAAAGGTTAAATAATCATCTATTACAGTTTACAATTTCACTGAAGGGCTGAAGAATCCTCAGTTACAGCTAAGTCATTTAACTGTAAGCTTGAACAATCCTCTATCGAAGTCTACTCTTATAATGTAAAGACTGGAGAGTAATAAATTACAGCTGACCATATTAAGTGAAATTTTGAAGAATCATATACTACAGTTTCCCATGTTTACTAAAATTTTAAGAATCATCAATTACAGCTTCTCATTTTAAATCAAAAGTCAAAGAATCATTTATTACAGCTTCTCATTTTAACCCAAAGATCATAATAATCATCTATTACAATTTTCAATTTTCACTCAAAGACTGATGACTCGTATATTACATTTTACCATTGTAACTGAAAGACTGAGGACTCATTTCTTTTAGTTTAGTCTTTTAACTCAAAGATTGACGAAGATATATTACAAATTAACATTTTAACTCAGGGGTGAAGAATCATCAATTACAGATTACCATTCTAAACCGAATCTGAAAACTACTTTTTCATCTACAGAGTGCCTATCGGATGTGGGTGTTTACGGTCAATTACACCGATGATTACGCGACTTACTTTACGGCAGCTGAGATCAGTGTCAATGAGGTATGCATGTTTGTTCTTAAAGAGGCGGTGCGTGGTTGAAGGGATATGGTGTCCGCATCTCGTTCAGAAGATGCCGAATTTGATCCAATCACAAGGATGGGCATTTTTCATGGATTCATTGGTAACTAATGACAGCATACAGTCCCAGTCATCTCTTGGGTAGTATATTGAATACCTAGACTTATCTGATAAGGGCGAAAAAAGCCGGCCTTGTGTTGTGCACGTTAGAAACCCCACGACAGCTGGAAATCGCACATAGTAGGATGTGAGGTGGACGTCCTGGTAAAATTGTTAGGAAAGAAAACCTACCTACGGGAAGGTTACCCACTTAGACTGGGTCAGCCTGGGTGCCTGGGTCAAGTGACAGAAATTCGAATCGGCCCCGATGTGGTTCTCTGCCTCCGCCTTGTCGTTTCTTCTTCAGCTGTTCAGACAACAAATGGTTGTCTGACGGAGTCGTGACTCGTGACGGGTGTCATTCCACTAGCAGCCATGTTGTGGGTTCTCTGGTGTGAATGCTTGTTGGCCTCGATGTGTAATCTGTGAAAATCATTTGCTTCTCTAGTGTTGATTCTTGTTGGCCTCGATGTGTAATCTGTGAAAATCATTTGCTTCTCTAGTGTTGATTCTTGTTGGCCTCGATGTGTAATCTGTGAAAATCATTTGCTTCTCTAGTGTTGATTCTTGTTGGCCTCGATGTGTAATCTGTGAAAATCATTTGCTTCTCTAGTGTTGATTCTTGTTGGCCTCGATGTGTAATCTGTGAAAATCATTTGCTTCTCTAGTGTTGATTCTTGTTGGCCTCGATGTGTAATCTGTGAAAATCATTTGCTTCTCTAGTGTTGATTCTTGTTGGCCTCGATGTGTAATCTGTGAAATCATTTGCCTTCTCTAGTGTTGATTCTTGTTTGGCCTCGGATGTGTAATCTGTGAAAATCATTTGCTTCTCTAGTGTTGATTCTTGTTGGCCTAGATATGTGGTCTCTGATAATCATGTGGTTCTGTACACTTCTGCTGTTGTTGTTGTCGATCAAGAGGTGTCCTGAATTCCCTCCTTCAACTTAATGGTGTGCTATGATACATCCACGCGTTCATTCTTCACCGCTAGTCGTGCAATGCTACATCTAGTATCCACATATGTTTACTTCCCTTGCACCACACTTGAAGCAGTCTTCTATATCATCTGTTCATGGCAGGTCCTCATGGCCGAATGGATGAGAACGGTGTTCTTAAACATCCGGTGTGCTGATGCCGAGGTTAGCGGTTCATCCCCTACACCGGACAGCTGGACTAAAATGTTGACCTGTCGTCCTTGACTTGGGGACGTAAATTACAAGTACCTCTGACATCGGATTTGGTTCGCCTGATGGCGAGGGACATTGTTAATAGGGAAAGCTAGCCCACACGCAAAGTTCAGTCCATCACTACTATAAAAATGTATGGACTACGCTTGAGTCCAAAGCGAGCGAAAAAATAAATATGTTAATGAATGTCTGGATCTTATTTTCTGAATTCCCAGGCACCCAGGCAACACAATCCTCAAGGGATCACGCCCTTTGTTGTTTAATCTACTGCATATGTGTAAGTCTGCTGCTGCAAATCAAAGTGCGTGCAACGATGGCCTGGAAGAAGCTGATATAGGCAGAACAGTGTGTACAACAATAAGAAAATTACAGACATCTCTCTGTGAAAGTGCACTAATAGAAGAAGCGGAACCCAGTGTGACGAATTGAATGATAATCGTAGAAGAGGCAGGTTAAGAAAAATAATTCAAGATGGACTGAGACAGTGGCATGGTTGGATATCATCTATGGAATTGACAAAGGATGGAGATCTGCGGAGATGCATGAACGCCTGTAAAAGTTGATACAGCACATGAT
Source organism: Cepaea nemoralis (assembly GCA_014155875.1). Taxonomy (NCBI): domain Eukaryota; kingdom Metazoa; phylum Mollusca; class Gastropoda; order Stylommatophora; family Helicidae; genus Cepaea; species Cepaea nemoralis. The sequence continues at coordinate 466,246 of JACEFZ010024922.1, read as the reverse complement.
GATAATGAAGAGGAGGAGGATGCAGTGACTATATTACCGTGTATAGTTAGTTACTCATACAGTTCTTTGTGTCTTCCAACAGTCTGCACCTGTGGGAGCTACAGTCATTGACCTGAATACAATCGTTAAAGATGAGGATTGTTCTAATTCCTTCAACTTCTATATCGACGTGAGTATATCATTTTATAATATCCCTTGAACGTGCATTAGATTTCGATATGGTCGACAAGGTTTAGGCGCCATAGGGGATGTGGTGCTGTGATTTTCTTTGGTGTTGTTATTGATGATGTTTATCTTATTGTCAATGGCATTGTTGTCATCTTCGTAGTTGTCGTCGTCGTCGTCGTCGGCGGCGGCGGCGGCGGCGGCGAAGGCTGCGGCGGTGGTGGTGGTGGTTGGTGCGGCGGCGGCGGTGGTGGTGGTGGTGGTGGTGGTGATGGTGGTGGTGATGGTGGTGCGGGCGGCGGCGGCGGCGGTGGTGGTGGTGGTGGTGGTGGTGGTGATGGTGATGGTGGTGGTGGTGGTGGTGGGGATGGCGGTGGCGGTGTAGAACACGGACGAATCAAACAATTCACTTTGCATGAAGGATTGCGGACTGACGCCTGCGGGATGTTTCAATGACTAGTGTCAGCGCAGGATGTCTCACAGACTAGTGTCTGCCTAGGGTATTCCACAGACTAGTGTCTGCCCAGGATGTCTCACAGACTAGTGTCTGCCTAGGGTGTTCCACAGACTAGTGTCTGCTCAGCATGTCACATAGACTAGTGTCTGCCCAAGATGTCTCACAGACTAGTGTCTGCTCAGGATGTCCCACAGACTAGTGTCTCCCTAGGGTGTTCCACAGACTAGTGTCTGCTCAGGATGTCACACAGACTAGTGTCTGCTCAGGGTGTCCCACAGACTAGTGTCTGCTCAGGATGTCACACAGACTAGTGTCTGCTCAGAATGTCACACAGACTAGTGTCTGCTCAGGATGTCACACAGACTAGTGTCTGCTCAGGATGTCCCACAGACTAGTGTCTGCCCAAGATATCTCTGTCGTGTCCTCCTTTACAGTGCCGTCCCTGGAGTGAAGAGAGCCGACACCCACATTATAATATTTTTCCCCTTATTCATATCCTGGAGAATCCACCAGCTTCCGTCCAACACACTCCATCAGCCTATGGACACCTTCTCCTGTCACTCTCTCACTGTCGTACTATGCCCCCTCTCATACTTCCCCAACGCAACATACTCAACAACTCTTGCTTCTAAAAATTAATAAAGACTAATTTATTAAAAGAAAAGTGTAACGTATATGAGACGTGTATGCGAAGAAAAAGTGTGTCGTGTATTATAACATAAATGTGTAGGTCAGCCTTCAAAGTTCAGGATCATAGTGTACACATCATGGCAAGGATCACACGACATCATTCGAGTCAGTACGAAAAACCTCACCAAAGTCGTATCCTTCTCTCCAGACATGTCCTCCTCCAGGAACTCTGATGACCATGAGATCTGAATCTCATGTAAATATAATCCGTGGAAAATACTAGTATATTTCCTAACGCAACTGTTCCTAATAGTTTATAGAAACTCCGGCTTCATAATTCCGGCGCAGTGAAAACAAACATGGAACACTGTCCTACTAACAAGTCTTTTTGTCTCTTGATAAATGTTCACTAGTTCTCACTATTAAACAGTTAATGTATCTAGAATAAAATGGCTTGCTTTATTCACTAGATATAGTCTGAAAGTTCTGATTTCCTTGATACGTGGAACAACTACACTTCAATGTTTGGTTTCATCTACTGTGAACATCAGTCCCTACTGATCTAGTTCCACATGGGCTGAACCTCCATCACTTCAGGTGTGTTAACGATTGGTATTCACTCATGTAGGATACATATTCCATTAGACTCCACCGAGCAATGTGTCTTAACTTCTTCCATTGCGAAAGTTGCTGGCCCATCTCTCCACATCATAATTTATCCGGGATCGGATGTTACATTGGGTCCGGGTTCTTCATTCCAACCCGAGGAACCTTAAATGGCACTACTGCAGTCCTATCAATCATATCTACATCTGCCATTATAGGCACGTGTAAAATTAAGTCACTAATTAACACACGGTAGATATTATTTCCACTAAGCACTGCAGTGCCCTGGCACTCCGACTAGAGCATTTTCAAGTCCCCCTAGTTGGTCCCAACTCGGGTTTATATGGCAAACTACCAAAGTTGGCCACGTGACGTTATCCTTTATGCCCCCACACAGGTGGCACATTGGCAGATCATCCCCTGTCAGGGATCCATCCCCCCTCTGGCTCCCTCCATGTTAGATCTGTCATCACTGGTTTAGATTCCCAAAACAAGCCAGCGAGTTACTGTCGAGTTCCAACAAAGAGTTTTTCTCAACAAGCTGTCAGTAGCAATCTGCCCCTCTGAGTGATGTCCGGAAACTATATGACATATGGACTGTTTACTTCCGTGCTGAGTACTTCCGTTTTCCATCCGACTTGTCAAAACGATGTATGATTCAGCGCACTCACTTCCTCTTTACATCTGCCCCTGTGATCTCACGGCTTCCATCTGCATTCAAATGTTGACAAACTTGTCAAGGCGATGCCGGGACCTGTCACCATCAACACCGAATGTTCCAAATCCGTTAGAGATGTACACGTGCAGCTACAAATATTGTCCTGGGATTTTGACAACCCATTTGTTTTCTCTGTTAGTAAAAATAGTTGTCGCTGGCAGATAGTCCTTTCAATCAAAAAATCCTCTATAATAATCAACCGGTTAAACACACGGTTTTATTTTGTGACAATCTCACAGACTAGTGTCTGCCCAAGATGTCCCACAGACTAGTGTCTGCCCAAGATGTTTCACAGACTAGTGTCTGCCCAAGATGTCCAACAGACTAGTGTCTGCCCAAGATGTCTCACAGACTAGTGTCTGCCCAAGATGTCTCACAGACTAGTGTCTGCCCAAGATGTCCCACAGACTAGTGTCTTCCCAAGATGTCTCACAGACTAGTGTCTGCCCAAGATGTCTCACAGACTAGTGTCTGCCCAAGATGTCTCACAGACTAGTGTCTGCCCAAGATGTCTCACAGACTAGTGTCTGCCCAAGATGTCTCACAGACTAGTGTCTGCCCAAGATGTCTCACAGACTAGTGTCTGCCCTGGATGTCGCACAGACTAGTGTCTGCCCAGGATATCTCACAGACTAGTGCCTGTCCAGGATATCTCACCGACTTGTGTCTGCCCAAGATGTCTCACAGACTAGTGCCTGTCCAGGATATCTCACCGACTTGTGTCTGCCCAAAATGTCTCACAGACTAGTGTCTGCCCAAGATGTCTCACAGACTCGTGTCTGCCCAAGATGTCTCACAGACTAGTGTCTGCCCAAGATGTCTCACAGACTAGTGTCTACCCTGGATGTCGCACAGACTAGTGTCTACCCAGAATGCCTTACAGACTAGTATCTGTCCACAAGATCTTTGTGCAATGAAAGTGTTCTTTCACCAAACATTGTATTGTGGTGTGTGTATATATATATATATATATATATATATATATATATATATATATATATATATATATATATATATATATATATATATATATATATATATATATACACAATATACAATACCAATACTGATTTGTCTTCTTTATTCACCTTCAGATATCGATGCGAATTTGATTTTAAAAAAGGGGGAAAAAATCAACGGTCACCTTAAGACTGTGGACATCCCCATAGAGTTTGTCCTCAAATGAAAAGGATATAGGCCAAGATAGTTTCCTCTGTTCTGCATATGTTGGACAACCCTGAAGTAAATAAAAACATTATTTGACTTCGATGCTGGTCGGTTTGGAAGGCATGGCATGTAAGCGTACTTCTGTGTTCAGCTGAGAGAGTCAGTGACCTCTTGCAGTGGCATTTTCTAAATAATATACTGTAGTTTCCCCACGGGTTGACAACCTTATTATAGACAAAAGGAACGTCACGAATTCAATCAATCAATCAATCAATCATGTGTCATGCCGAAAAACGTGGGCGGTCATGACTCGCCAGTTCACTCGATCACCAGCGATGATCACTGGATCAGCTCAGTGTTCCTGTCTCGTCCATGCCATGTGGCCAAGCCATCCATGTATTTTCCTCTCGGTCTTCCTTTTGGTCTGTCCCCTTCGATCTTGCCAGTTGTCACTAAGTTATCCAATACATTTCTTCTCATAACATGTTTCAAAAAATTTTGACTGTCTACGTCTAATTTCTCTAATCAATTTACGATTTTCATTTGTCTCCTGTAGTACTTGGTCATTGGTTTTTCTGTTTTTTCCATGGTATTCTTTGCATTTCCCTCAGAAACCACATTTTTACAGCCATCAGATGTTTTTCAGCATGACTGCACATTATCCTAGTTTCACATCCATACAAAAGAACAGAATTAGGCACGTGGAATTACATGGAAACTTCTAAATGATAATAAAGACCACTTAAGAATTGCAAATTGGACCATTTTGTTATGAAAACACCATTCATTCAGTAGTATGTCCTTTGCAGAACCTTGCTCCCATATCAACCTTCCGGAAAACCTCTCGATCATAAGCAAGATGTCCTGCGTCCGATACACCCATCTGGAGATCATCCGCCACATACTGCATCCATCCTCTCTAAGGCTTCCTCTTCCTCTCTTCCCAGGCATATACCCCTCCATTATTGTTCTCTCCAAACTTTCGTGACGTTTCACGTGAACAGAATATTTCAATTTTCATTGTTTTATCGTCTTTAATTAGCCAACCTTCTTCATATTAAACTCTTGAAGTAAGGATGCACTTGTTCTTTTCTTTATCCAAGATATTCTTAGAACTCGTCTATAACATTTGTATTTGTCACAGGATACTGGGAGTTTAGTGATTCCCTGATAAACTGGAATATAAACTTAATTTCAATGTACGAGGAGGGTTAACAATCGAGTACTTCAGTCTGAGATGAGGATATATTGAAGATCATTGACCGAATGGTATAAAAATAGGATACATTGTGAGGAGTCATTGACCAGTGATGTCAACGGAAAAAACAACGCGGGGACTTCGGGAACGGGAAAACGCACGAAGACGGTGATCAAAGAGTTAGGACTCTTTGATGTATGAGCGTAGGGGGAAACGGGGAATAGCGGAGAAGACGACCGGGAGATGCCAGGAACGAATACGTGATTTCACAGCCTTTTGATGTGAAGAACACGGCAAAATACGATTGTTGATGTAGTGACATCAAAAGTCAACGGAGAATTGGAACTCGGTATAAATTGGGGGAAATTTGTTTTTGAGGTTAGAGTGCTCCAAACTGGACGGAGAATATCTATGCATCCTGTACTTGGAAAGAAATATACGTCCATTGCGATGGGATATTAGTGCATCTGCGTTTGTGTGTTTCAATTCATGGATTATCATAGATTTTATATAAGGTAATCTAGCCTTAGCGTAATAGTCTGGCATAAGGAAATAGGTGTTTGTGCTTAGCTTTTACCATTTCTTGCTATTAACGAATAGTTTAGACTTTAGTGAATTCATCTGTCTTATGTCAGAGTATCCTTCGGAAGCTTTTCATTACGGCTGGAGAAAGGTACTCACATAAGAATTAGTATGAAGCAGACTCATATCACCTGATTAAATATATATCCACAGGTTTCCAATACTACTATTGTAAGCAGAGAAGAAATGAAGTTTACTTCACTTGAGCAAATAAAGGACCTACCTAGAACCAACAAGAACATAGACATGTTCTAATAGTGAGAAGAGATAACTTAACGTCATATACAGAACACTGTATACGCAAACGAATATAAAAGTAAAGCATTTAAATGAAAAAGACGTTAACCTGTGGCAAGCAGGGAGACATAAAACTGTATGCATTTGCACTGTGGATAAATATAAAACTTTAATAACGATAGACATTGTGTAGAACAGTTATATTAACACTAGACAATGCTGGATAGTGGCGATGTGTATTCCGTGATGGACTGTACTACCTTCCAAAAAAACGGGAAATAATGAGATTTCAGTGACTTACCTTAATCGGATTATTTTCTGGTGATAAGACATTGAACAATTGTTTTCAAGATTTGGATTACGCCGAGACTCAAGCAGGAGGAGAGCATCCAGGGTGAGAGCTGTCCAGTTATATGTGTGATGTCCTGTGGCTTAACCGTATGACGAGGCGAGATAGATACGGAGATTAGACATTCAGAGTCCTATCTTGCACTCACAATAGAAGACACTACAAATTACATATACACATTCAATACATACAACTGACATAGTTTTTTCAGCAATAAATATTTTATTAATTGTTGAAGGAAACTGTTGTCAGGGTATGTTATGAAGGATTGAGAGAGAGAGAGAGAGAGAGAGAGAGAGAGAGAGAGAGAGAGAGAGAGAGAGAGAGAGAGAGAGAGAGAGAGAGAGAGTGTGTATGGAAGACAGAACGGAGGAATGTAGACAAAAGTCTTTCAATATATTCCCAAGTATAAGGATATTTACGGTGTGCTTGTTGAGTCCATTTTCCTCCAGGGACGAAAGCGACAGTATTCAAAGGCATTTATGCGCTGTTCAGCTTGTTTGGTAAGTGTCCATTGTCTCACAGGCGTATGTTGCAAGGGGAAAGATGCATGCTCTTAAAAATCTAATTTTTGTAGTTCTGTCTGTCTCACTCCATAATTTATACAGTTGTTTTAGTCTTTGAAGAGCAATTGATAGTCGTCGTTTAATTTTTTTCATTATGTCACCGTTGTTGGTAATCAAGAATGATAACACCATAGCAAATAAATGGTGGACGCATGAACATCATGTTTATGTCATTAAGTTTATATCATCAAGTTGTCAGCATTAAGTTTCTATCAAGTTTGTATCATCAAGTTTTCAACACCAAGTTTCTTAAATGAGATTTTATCATCAAGTTTATATCATTAAGTTTTCAACATCAAGTGTCTGTCATCAAATTTCTATAATCACGTTTCTGTCACCAAGTCTCTATCATCAAGTTTTCAACATGAAGTTGACGTATATATTACGCTACAATTATCTTTAACAATGATATTTATTACTCCATCAATAAAACACGTTACATCCATCATTCACTAAAACTAATCATCACCTCTTCTCTGTCAGTAACACTAACATCACTATAACTCAATAACTAAGACTAACATTAATATAATGAAATCACTAATACTAACATTGCTATTACCCAATCAGTAACGTGGCCAGACTTTTCCACAGGACACATCCAAACAGTATTTTAAATTGATGGGCAGCAATCTGGAACTGACACAGAGCCTTGACTATGAAACAGCCAAGGAACATCTCATTAACTTGACAGTCTTCAGCTCCGTAAGAATTTGATGTGTTTTCCGACATTAAGCCTTAACCTTTTGTCTAAACATGTTTCTGTCCAGGTGGGGTGAGTTGTGTGGCTGTATGGTAGCACAACTACCTGCAGTGAGAATCATCGTCATTTGTTGGCCTTTGTGATCAAATGAGAAAATAATTTTCTTCTTCTTCTTCTTCTTCTTCTTCTTCTTCTTCTTCTTCTTCTTCTTCTTCTTCTTCTTCTTCTTCTTCTCCTCCTCCTTCTTCGTCTTCTACTTCTCCTTCCTCTTCCACTTCCTCTTCCTCCTCTTCCTCGTCCTCGTTATCCTCCACTTCCTCTTTCTCCTCTTCCTCTTTCTCCTCTTCCTCCTCCTCCTCCCCTTCCTCTTCCCCTCCTCTTTCTTCTCCTCTTTCTCCTCCTCTTTCTTCTCTTCCTCTTCCTCTTTCACTTCTTCTTCATTTCCGTCTTAATTTCTCCCTTTCTCCTTGTCTTTTTCTTCCTTCTTCTTCCCCTTTTCTTCTTCTCCTCTTTCATCTTCGTCGTCATCTCAACCTCCTCCTCATGTTTTCCTAGTTAAGCGTATAAACGTTCAGCTACTCCAAATTGTCCGCACTAGACTCGATAATAATATTCATGTCCTCGGCTGTCACGCTGCCCGGCGAGATCTGCCAGATGCCCAATGCCCACTACATCTACACTTCACTTCCTGCTGGTTGTCACATACATTTTCTACATTTATGTATTACCAAAACAATGTCATCCCCTTGTATATCTGAATAATTAACACGGAAACAATGGTTTACACGATCAGGTTGTATTAATTTTATTGTTTTCATGCTCATCATTATGTAGCATATCGTTTGCACAGCCTCACTCTGATTACGGTGGACCGAATAGTTTGTCCATTTCTCGTCATTTCTCGCACCTCATTCACCATTATGTCCACAGTGTCCCGTATCCTATTTCCCGCTGGTCACTCCTTGTCAATTCTTCCATTCATCCACCACTGTATTGTAATTTTCGAGACCCCATACTGTATGTATGTGACCCAGTGTTCCTAGATGTTTACATCTTGTAATCTTGTTTTTCTTCTTCTTCTTGGGCCACGAGATTCTAAGAATTGTTCTGTAACATATAAGCTCAAAACGTATACTATTTGTTGAATTTTGTGGATTGGGATGGCGATAAAAGAGTTATGTCACAGTTAGTTGACGTCGCAGTCAGCCCCAATATATTTTGCTTTTGTGATTTCTTGGCAAGTTTACGTTCAGTAGATTTCTGAATGACCGGCACTGACATCATTGTATGAAATCCAACACAAGGCGGTCTGCTTCTAAATCGCCCGCAGCTGTGTTTTGAATGCTGTATACGGGATTACGAATCGCGTCGGTAACCCCTTCGACACAGATCTGGTTGTTACCAAGTGTGTATCAAAGGACTATGTATATTGTGTATTTCAAAAAAAAAAGGATCCATCTTGTTGCTTTATGTTATGTTGTTGCAGTTCTGTAGCACGAACATGGGGGGGGGGGGGGGTGCATCGAAGTGTACCATGCAATAAACTGTCTAATCTGTTGTTGGTGATTTCATTGTTCACGTGTGTAACTGACTTGCCTACATGGTTCTGTTCCCGCAGATAGAGAACGGCCCTAACGTTCGAACCACCAGCATCCTGACGATTCGCGTCCTGGATGTGGATGACATGAGCCCTGTGTTTGACATCAGCCAGTTCCAGCTGCGACTTCCCGAAGCCCAGGTCTGTGTCACCCCTCAAGTGTTGCCTTCTTCCCTACTGCTGTCTAGTCTGCCGTACATCTGCTTCTTTGATTAGCTAATTGTCCCTACTGCTGTCTAGTCTTTCATATATCTACTTCTTTGATTAGCTAATTGTCCCTACTGCAGTCTAGTCTGTCGTACATCTGCTTCTTTTGTTTGCTAAGTGTTCCTACTCTTTTAATCATGTCTCACTTCACGAACATGCTACAGACTCGCACCGTCAGTCTCCGCTCCTAAATGATAGACTGCGTTCGGAAGTCGTACAATCGGACGCGGGTCTAACGCCTGGGCTTTTCGCCTCCTGACATGAGGGAAAGATAGGCCACTTATTCCTATTCGATCTCAAGTCAATAAACAGTGATGGCTCTATAAAATCACAGTCATAGCAAGGATCTATTGCCCGGCAAAGTAATTCGCAAGCGGCGCGTTACATGATTACATCACTCACCTGGATGTACGTACCGGGACTTGCGGAAGTACAAGGTAAAGAATGGTCATACCAGCTGGCAAATGATGCACCAATATAAACAGGAAGACCCCTGGTGACTGGAGCCACGTTAAGTTCTTGTCGGTGCTGAACGGAGCTTGGCCCGTGATGAACACATGCCTGTGAGGGTCATGTGAAAAACCTACACCAAAGGGTCGGAAAGACTCAGAAAAACAGGTAGCCTCAGTGGAGAAGCCGTGAAAGAAATATCACTTATCTAGAACCCGAACAGGCAATAGCGATATACATCGTCGCGTCTTTACACTGTGTATAACAGTGGTTCTCAACCGTTTTTGGCCCATGCCCCCCTTTACCATATGTTCAGAACGTCATTCCCACCCCCTCCCCACCCCCACTTTCGAATTTCCTCCCTATAAATCCCCCCCCCCCCTTTTACACAGTATACATAAAAACGGAAGCTAAATTTAATAACACATACTAGACCAAGCCTAGACGTCTACATAAAACGTGATTTGCGGGTCTAGTTACGTTATAAAACAAATTTCATTAGGGCCAGAAGTACAGAACAGTAAAATTTAGAGGGAAAAACAATATCAAGTAACAGGTTCTTGTATTAAAGCGATCTTGAAATAATCTTAATTTCCCCCCCCCCCCCGGAAACCCTAAAATTCCCCCCTCGGGGGGGGGGGGGGGGGGTAGGGAATTCCCCACCGGTTGAGAACCACTGGTGTATAATATTAGTACATTTGAGTTATGTTATCTGTTAACTGATTTATTACTGCCTATAACACCTTGCTGTGTAGGACACAACGTGGGGAGGGGGGGGGGGGGGTGAGCCTGAGGAATTAAGTTCGCCTGGCTAGTACAGTCGTCGTGAACTGTGCAGGTTAGGGTTTCCTTTATTGCCCCCCGACAGAAAAGAATTCATCACCTTACAGAGAATTCGAACCTGGGTCTACCGAATGGGAAACCGGGGTTCTATCCATTCGGATAGATGACGAATTGTGAAAGCGTAAAGGAGAAAGACAGATTATAAAAATTTTATTAACACACGGCTGTTATGTTGGTGCATTCAGTGCGTGTTGTTCAATGTTTAGGTAATAATTTGGTGATAGAGTTGTTCAATGTGTAGATAATAAGTTGGTGATAGAGTTGGTCAACGTATAGATAATAAGTTGGTGATAGAGTTGTTCAATTTGTAGATAATAAGTTAATAATAGAGTTGATCAATGTGTAGATAATAAGTTGGTGATAGAGTTGATCAATGTGTAGATAATAAGTTGGTGATAGAGTTGTTCAGTTTGTAGATAATAAGTTGGTGATGGAGTTGTTCAATGTGAAGATAATAAGTTGGTGATAGAGTAGGTCCAGGTGAGCCATACGGGATACTTCAAAACAGTCTGCAGGCTGGGAGCTCATCTACACAGCTCCCACAATCAAGATACTCTAACTGGGAGACGCCACAAGAGCGAGATTGATCCAGTCAACAGTCAGATATCAGCTATGTCAATGTCATTGATTCACAGCGCATTTTCAACAGATTGCAGACAATGAAGAGGACGTGCAACATTTAGTAGATGCGGTTGTTACACACAGTGAACAACTAGGGTTAGAATTAAATTGTAAAAAGACACAGATTATGGTCGTCACTAGGAAGAACGAAATACCACAATGTAATATACAAGTAAATGGGAATATTCTTCAACAAGTGAATAGGTACAATTATCTCGGAACAGTCATAACATCTGATGGGAGATGCCTTGAAGAAATTAGAACAAGAATTGCCATGGCAAAAGTAGCCTTTAGCAAGATGAAAAACATACTGACCAATAAAAAGATGTAAATTGAAGCGAGAAAAAGAGTGTTGAGGTGCTACATAGAACCTGTACTTTTATATGGATGTAAAGATTGCTCAATGAGCAGTCAAGTTGAAAAACATCTGATGGCTGCAGAAAGGTGGTTTCTCAGGAAAATGTAAAGAATACCATGGACAGACAGAAAAACCAATGAACAAGTCCTTCAAGAAACAAATGAATATCGTAAACCGATTAGAGACATTAGACGTAGACAGTCAAAATTTTCTGGGCATGTTATGAGAAGAAATGAATTGGAGAACTTGGTGACAACTGGCAAGATCGAAGGGAAGAGACCAAGGGGAAGACCTATAAACAAGTATCTGGATGGCTTGGCCTTGTGGCATGGTCGAGACAGAAACACGGAGCTGATCCACGACTCTGGTGATCGAGTGAGATGGCAAAACATGACCGCCCACGCTTACCGGCATGGCACATGATGGATGGATAGAAAGAAGGAAAAATCGTCATTACACAGTGAAGAAACGAGCCATGATACTCCACCAATCACGAGGTCAACTCAGCATCCAAATAAAGTAGCATCAAGCACCCTCACGAGCTCTCGACACATGGGCAAGGCTGATACAATCAACCCAGTACGGCCTCGGCTGGCGGATACCGACGAGACTCCGACACTAGCCCGACTACACGAACTGGGAGTGAAACCTGGACCAGCAGGTCGATGCTGGCTTGGAGGTCAAGAGATTAGATATGACCAACTCCTCGTGAAAACAATGAGCAGCAGACATATGTTGTGCTGGCGGCTGCATCGGAGGACTGAGAACGTCTGCGCTTGCCCAGATTGCAGAGATGTGTTCGTTTCTTCACCATGTGTTGTTGATCGATATAATATAACTTATTATATATGAGTGTTTATGATAAGTCACACGTTATTAATCTTGTCAGTTTGATATTATTGACTGCATATTGCAGAGTGAGGTGTTAGTAGAATATTTGTATTAAGGTTGTGCTGATTAAAGGGACATAAATGCATTTGATATATGGAGCAAAACAACAGTGCAGACAACCAAAATTGTCTCCCTTTATATATTTATATAGCCACACAATTTGGCAAGGGTTACTTTAGTTTGTTTCAGAGTTTGAGAGCGGCACTAGTGTCGCAGCTAGACACTCGCCTGCAGACCTGGTTGTCGTGAGTTCACATCTGCATGGATGCAGATTTTTTTTTTTAAATTGACCTGGATTGCCTGGTCCATCCAGCTTAAAGTGAGTACCAGGACATGTCTGGGAAGTGTAGGCAGCGGCAGGGCACTGGCTAAGTCACTCGCCGAGTGCCTGATTGGTTTATACAAATATGCCTAGAGCCAGATACTCAGCGCTGTGAACTGAATTATCCGAGCCCCATTAAGACACGATGTTATCAGACAGACAGTGGGATCAACACCCTGTGTCACATATATTGAAAGAGAGAACATCAAATGGTTCGACCATCTCGTTAGAATGCAAAGTCATCAACTGCCAGCACTGGCACTATATCAAAGAACACTTGCTCCTCTCTATTTCTGTCTCTCATATCGTCTACCATACCACTCCTATCTTACTTAGCTCTTCCTATATTACTTAGCTCTTCCTATATTACTTAGCTCTTACTATATTACTTAGCTCTACTTATTGTTCTCTTCTGTGTCTGTTATATGGGGGGTCAGCATGACCTAATAGATAAGAGCACTGGCTCTGAAACTTCCGGTGTGCTGATGCCGGGGTAGCAGGTTCAACTCGCTAGACAATTAGACTATTCTTATCATTGACTTAGGGACGTCAATTAAAATGTGCACCAGAAGTCGGAGTCAGCTCGATTGTTGGAGAGGGACACTGGTAATATGGTGTGGTGGCCTACACGCAACATTCAGTCTAGTGCACTAGAAGAATTAACACATGTATAAACTACGCTTGAGTTCAAAGCGAGTGAACGCAGACATCGCCATATATGTATATACACATTGATCTGTGGACTTCGGCAAGATATCATTTTAACACCGGGTCGTCCCGGTCCAACATGTGATATGTATATTTGTATTAGTGAGCTTTCTAATATTTAATTGTTGCCAGGGTAGTGGCTTTGTGGTCTACTCATTGTATCATACTCACTTTATCATACTCATTTTTAATCCATCCATCAAAAACATTTTATGGCTGTGGAAATGTAGTTTCTGAGGAGACTGCAAAGAATACCATGGACAGACAGAAAAACCATGCCGGAAAGCGTGGGCGGTCATGACTCGCCATTTCACTCGATCACCAGAATCGTGGATCAGCTCAGTGTTCCTGTTTCGACCATGCCTTGTGGCCAAGCCATCCATGTATTTACTTCTCGGTCTTCCCCTTGGTCTGTTCCCTTCGATCTTGCCAGTTGTCAACAAGTTCTCCAATTCATTTCTTCTCATAACATGTCCAAAAAATTTTGACTGTCTACGTCTAATTTCTCTAATCAGTTTACGATTTTCATTTGTCTCCTGTAGTACTTGGTCATTGGTGTTTCTGGCTGTCCCTGGTATTCTTTGCACTCTCCTCAGAAACCACATTTCAGATGTTTTTTCAGCTTGAATGCTCATTGTCATTTTATCATACTAACTTTATCAAACTCACTTTATCATACTCACTTTATCATCATGCTTATTTCATTAAATACTCACTTTATCATACTACTTTATCAAGCTGAGTAGATCTCCAGATACATCCTATTATAAACAGATACTCTAACCATGCATCTGAACCCGAGTCCCTGCAGTGGTAAGCCAGTTTGCTAACCATTATGCTCTGCCGGCTCCATGTCTTTTGTGAAAGACCATTGCTAGACTGCGAGAACAGCAAATTAAAAGAGAGGTGGCCAAACAAGAACACTACGCAGGAAGCCAAAGAAGATTGATAAACCAACACAGAACTGGCGTCGTTAGCCGCTACACGCTGCGGGATTTGCTGAGGAGGGGATCCGAGCACTTATGGACTGAATGGTTCGATGTGCAATGAGGATGATCTGTCGACTAACTAACTAACTGTGAAAGACCACTGAACTCTTTCTCCGCCACTAACCTTTTCAACCCCATGCAACGCACCAAGTGTGATGAACAGTTGCCCATGTTTACATATGTTATACTGTAGTTATAGTGGTATACACTGAACAACGGACATTCCCGCATGTGCTCAGTCCTCTGATGCAGCAGCCGTCCCAAAGTATTTCTGCTGACTGTTCCACACAAGGTGTGGTTCCTGAGCCGAATGTTGCTAATTCCTTGGACTGCCAGAGTTCCAGGCTTCAGAAGCGTATTGTGTGTTCTAATACCTAATACGTTTGGTCGGAACATATTACATACATCTGGCTAAATATATTAACATGCAGGGCGTTGCGTGATTTATGTAAGGTGCTTCTTTGAAAGTAATATACTCCTGCTTATTTCACACTGGTTATCATTATCTGATGAAAGTGGATGAGTTAGAACTCAACTTGAATCGCCGTCCGCTGCAGTCCACCAACCTGTTATTTATGTTGTGTGTGATATTTCAGGATATCTCCGCGAACTGGTACAACACAAGCCCACCGATTGAGGCCAGAGACGGCGATGTTGGTATTAACACAACTCTCGTCTACAGTATTCACAGTAAGTTCAGCAGTAAGCATGTATGCCTGCCTACTTCCTTACACTACTATCTGCCTACTTATGCCTACTTATAGTGCGTTTACAAATGTGTCCCCTCATTCATGTTCATTTTTTGTTTAAAGTATCTGTTGCATCTTTATGAAATTTTACCTGCCGTCTTATATTTACTCCCACCCAAGTAATATGTCTTTGATAGCTCCAAAAGTAACTGTAAATCATGGAAAGCGGCGGAATTTCTTTGATGTTTTGGCGAAAATGTATTGAATTCACGCTAACAAAGTTGTTTTAAGTAATGCACGTCAATTCGGGTAAAACTTCCGTTCCACTGTTTGATGTGCTTCTCATAAGGAAATTCTCGTGCACCACGGAGAATATTCATTCAATCAATCAGGTGCCGTCTCCACAATGAAGATTGGTTGCAATGGATCTCCAACACTGTCTGTCTCTCGCCCTGACTGTACATTCTGGCAGGCTGATTTTCGTCCATCTCTTGATGTTATCTTCCCACTTGTATCGTTGTATACTTCTTGCTCGCTTGCCTGTAACCTTTCCCTACAGTATGGTTTTTATAAGAGCATCATGTCTTTTAAAGTGGCCGAAATATTTCACTTGCCTCCTTTTTATTTCTTTCATCAACTTCTCCTTATTCCCAGTTTTTCTAGAACCTCTGCATTTAATTGTTTTTGTTTCCATGAAATACGACATATTCGTCTGTATATCCACATCTCCGGGGCTTCTATTTGACTTTCTAGTTGCTTGTTCAATGTCCAGGAGTCCGAGCCATACAGTAGCGTTGAAAATACGTAGCATTTGACAATTCTCATTATTAATGCATTGATAATCTCTCTAGATGGTAATACTGATATCATGCCGTTGAAAACATTTTGGCCATTTCAGTAAATACAGCTTGATGTACAACAATTCCCATTCATTATTGAACACTGATGTTTCCGTGTAAAGATGTAATACATTTCGTAAAATGCACTTCATCTCTGAACCGTAAATTATATACCGCAAATAAACAAACATTGAGATCTGCTGTACAATCTCCAGAATTTTATTTTTTTTTTCAGGGGGGGGGGGGGGGGGGGGGGGTACATAACGATAAGGTTATGTGCTAAATCTCATCATTTTCCGTCTTTTTGTTACTGAGTTATAAATGTTTATACCGGGGCAAACATTAGTGAACGCACTGCTGTCTTATCTAGCTACATGTCTGTTTACCTCGCTATTATCATCATCATGAGCCCTGCCTACTGGCGTAAGCGTTTATGTTTCTACACAGATCTCGGTCCATGGTGTTCTGGATCAACTCTGCTGATGATATTCCCCCATGCCACCGTCTTAGTCCATCCAACATCATTTCTCTCTGTCTGCCGTTGTTTCTTCTCCCAGTGATCTTTGCAGTGCCATAATGTTCTCCAGTGCCTCCCTTCTCATTGCATAAGTAAACGCTGGTGTTTCTCTTTCTTATCATCATCAAGGGCCTTGTCGACTGGCGAGGGCGATCATTCATTTCCACAAACTGTGATTTCCAACGGCACGGATCAGTTCGTGTATTGACTCTCTTCTGTGCTATGACACGAGACTGCCAAGAAATTTCTCACACTGTCTTCTTCTAGCTCTCTTTACCAATATCTTTCCAGTTGTCACGATTTGTTGCAGATTTTACCTTCTCATAATGTGGTCATAAAACGATGACTGCTTCTTTCTGACTTTTGTGATAAGTTCTCTTTGCGACTTAGCTTCCCTCAAAATGTCCAGATTGCTAATTTCGGCAGTCTCATTATTTTTCAGCATTCTTCCATAAAACCACATCTCCAAGGCTATTTTCCGCTGTTTACTAATTGTCCAGGATTCGCAGCCATATGTTAAAACTGGCTCTATATAACATGCAAGAATTCTGTTTCTTACTTCAAACAACAATGATTTATTGCATAAAAGGTTCTTCTTTCTTTCAATTGTGTTAATTATTTTACTCTCATTAACCGCTTCCCGGCAATGGTTGTTAGTTAGACAGTCAGTCAAAGGTTTCCGTAACATTCGTCCCAGGGCTTGCGCGTGTACCTCCTTCTCTCGTTCCTTAAGCTGTTTTACTGTACAGCATTAACTCTTAGCTCTCTGCGTACAACTTGATGTATAACATAAACTCCTAGCTCAGTACGTACACGTAGATGTACAAAAATGTGTACAACATTAACTCTAGCTCAGTGCATAAAACTTGATGTACAACATTAACTCTGATCTCAGTACATATAACTTGATGTACAACAATATGCACAACATTAAGTCTTAGTTTAATACATACAAACACATAATCATACTGCAAATGGTACCATCAGTATTGGGGCTCGTCGCTGGCTGTTTCAGATGAGGACGCAGCGCATATAGGAATGTCCTGAGCTCTGTGATGTCTGTTCTTGGTTCAACTCAATTCAACTCACTTATCACAACTCAACTCAATTCAACTCACTTATCACAACTCAACTCAGCCCAACTCACTTATCACAACTCAGCTAGGCTCAACTCACTTATCACAACTCAGCTAGGCTCAAATCACTTATCACAACTCAACTCTTCTTGCCTGAGAATTTCATTAACAGAGATCAGCGTGGCCGAGACGTTTACCACACCCTTGCTTAAACCTCATTTTCCCTGGTGGCGGGGAAGTGAAATCACCCTACGCACCGGTCATTTAGATCTACACATTGACATCTCATTCTGAAAGAAATGGCAAATTACTGGACGTACAATTTGCCAAGAAAATCAACACCGGGTTTATTGCTACGCCCTACAATGAGCATTAATGTTTTTGTTTTTGTGTTTTATTCAATATTTCATGTATTTCCTCAACTCCTAGCCTGAGATGTGAACATCTTGTTATTCCGATAGCTGGAAGTCCTTCTATTCTGAGATTCCAAGTATATTTATTCTATCACGTTCGTAACTTTGATTCATTCTTAACTCTGACTTTTGCGTTTCATATTCTCTAACAAATATTAATTGTTTCTTCTCTTTGCTTCAGTTCTCCCTGCGAGTCCTACGTTCTCATGTACTCTACCACATTTATACATTTAACTCATTCCCGTCTGTGATTGCTACGCTTTGTATGCTCTACGACAGACATACTATGGTGTTTTTTTTCCCGTTTGCTTTGAGCTCCAGCGTAATTCACACTGGATTGATGTGCGTGTGTGCTACCGGCCTTACTGCGACTTCTGGGGTAAACTTAATTTACGTCTGCAAGTCAAGGACGAGAAGTCAACAGTTTAGGCCGACTGACCGGTGTAGGGGGATTAAGATGTAACTGGGTCAAGTTTTAAATAAAAAGGGTTTAAAGGTCAAGAGGGTCGACTTCATTGCACCGGGTTTTATCCCTTATGGTGCGGTCTCTTTCAGCAGGACGTCCCGCCGGAAGCGTCGCACAAAGCACGAACTCCGTAGCTCCAGCGACGACCTCTAGGAATCTCCGAGAAAACTGCACTTGTGAACCTAACGACGTGGCCTTGAATCGAACCTACAACCTTCGGAGCGAGCAGCAGGCGGTGTAACCACTTGGCGACGATGACCCCTTGAACACATATGACTGATGTTACCATGTGATCATAGTCCGGATGGGACTTGTACTGCACCTTGGAAGCAGGTCGCTGCTTATCTCGTTTCAAAGATCAGGAATGGAATAAGACATAGGCGACAACGATTGCAATTAGGTCACACGCTGATCGTGTAAGATGTCAGACGGTATGTGATGGCGGAAATGACCACGTGTTAACATGCATTCACTGTGGACGAACATGTACAGTGTGAATTGGTTTGATCAGTGACGGTCGCTACCGCCATGGGTTGTAGTTATTTATACTTTTATTGCAGCACAATGTCACAAACTGTTGTCTAAGACGGCAGGTGCCAGTAATGGCAGTAGGATTTAGAATAACATTTGTGAAGAATTATGTTATACTCAGACATTAAAAACTTGGTCTTCTACCGTCGTTATGTGGACGATATACTAATTGTCACCACAGGCGAGCTACAAGCAACATCGTTCCAGGCCATAATGAACACGACGCATAAAAACATCTCTCTATCTATGGAACACAAACACAACGAAGCGTTGCCGTTCCTAAATATTTTAATGAGACGTAGAGCAGACGACACAGTTCATAAATCGGCGTACCGCAAAGAAACATGGACTGGCCAATACCTAAATTTTCAGAACTTCACACCTGTCCAGTACAAACGGGGCTTAGTACGGACACTGTTTGACCGTGCTTAGAAAGATATGCACACAGGGACACACTGACAGAGGAATTTGAAACTCTGAAGAATGTCTTAAACCTGAATGGGTACTCCACAGGATTTATAAAGCGCAACTGCCAACAGCCCAAACCAAAACCAGACGAAACTACAGTCCCTAAACTCAAGGTATTCATCCAGCTAACCTTTCGAGGGGATGACGTAATGCAACGTCTACAAGACCGGCTTACTACAGCAGTAGGCCGAACATTCTGTGCTGCAACTCCAGTCATTAGGTATAGAACCACACCGATTCCCACACCAGCAGTAAAAGAGCCTGTTCCTCTGTACGCCAAAAACAATTGTATTTACCAATTCACATGTAGGTGCCAAGCGTCTTACATCGGCAGAACAGAGCAGCAGCTGAACAAAAGAGTGTCAGAACACATACCTCAATGGGTCGACAAGATACGACACACAGGCGATGCGAGCCTAGTGGGGCCGACACACCGGAAGCTTCCCGCGTCATCAATTGCTAGGCACATTCTCGAAAGCGGCCATGTGATTGACAGAGACATTGCCTTTCGCGTGTTGTTTAACACACAAAATACTCGCTTGTTAAAGTTTGCAGAAGCAATAATGATCAATCAACGCAAGCCAGATTTGTGCAAACAGAAAGACATGTTAGTCAGCTTAAAATTACCATGGTAGACAATTGACATTACTGTGCGAACATGTATATATTTCAGCTTGAAGGATTTATCTAGTTAATTTACTTTATGTTGTGTGAATTCTGCAGTATGTACCTGACGAGATGCAGCGAAATATGCCAGGCAATAAATCGTGCAATCTATTGTTTGTGTCTTCGTTATTCAAATTCACTACGGGAAAACATTGTTTTGAAATTATGTTATTAATTGACCTCGTGGGACAGAAATCATAAATATAATAATTATAAGAATTCATAACAGAGACAAGCATGGTCTAATGGATAAGAGCACTCTTTCTTAAACTTCCGGTGTGTTGATGCCCAGATAGCGGGTTCAGCTCCTACACCGTTCAGTTGGACTAAAATCTTGACTTCTCATCCTTTAATTTAGGACATAAATTACAAATACCTCTGAAATCGGAGTGGGTTCGCCTGATGGCGAGGACACTGGTAATAGGGAAAGCTAATCCGCACGCAAAAATTAGTCCAGTGCACCAAGGTTATCGCACGTGTATGGACAACGCTTGAGTTCAGAGCGAGAGAATTAATATTTAAAAAACATAACTAGGACACAAAGGGTTAATGTGGTAATTATGTGAGTACACAGAGTGAATACCTGGATGTTCTGTCCCTGACAGGTGTGTCTCCGAGCCTCAGCTTGCAGATCAATAACCAGACAGGACAGGTGAAAGTACTGGAACAACTGGACCGGGAATACATACCTGCCTACACGGTGGTTGTCAAGGTGAGTCTTTGTCAACACACGATTCAGCGTGAGTGAGACTATGTGATGGTACAGCTGATTTGATTGATCTATAACAGGGACCCAGTTCAAGAACCGCCGTTGCCCATCGCGGCGTTCCCACTGGTGACTCTGGATAACTTTGTACTGATCGCATGGACTTACGTGCCGGCGACGCATCTTTCAAATGTCTGCCCTATCAAATGTCGATGGTACATGACATGCCTACCATGTTTGTTATTGATAACGGGGAATCAGGGTTCGATTCCGGAGAGGGAGCATGAGAAACAGCTACCACATCCAAGGAAGGCAGTAGGCGAGCAACTGACCCACCCCTGGCAAGAGGAGGTGGTGACGAAAAATAACACAATCGGAGTCTATGGACATTGTAATTGGAATGAGTACATTTGAAACCCTTCGAGGATTTACACCCTTCGGACATTGCAACGACTGAGAGATTGATAGCTCTTTCTTGATTTTCTGGGTGACAGTGCCTGGTCGTTCTTCATTGGTGGAGCGAATTTTCTGGTTAATGTTAAAAAAGTTAGTTGCATATCCTTTACAGGACGTTGCAGCTATACCAGTATTATTTTCTTGTTGTGATCTCTTAGCAAGTTTACGTTCAGTAGTTTGCCATTTCTTTCTGAACGACCGGCACTCATACCATTTCGTAAAATGTCAACGCAACGCTGTCTGCTGTCAAATCGCGCCCAGCTGTGTTTTTAACGTGGTTATGCGAGATCACGAACTGCGCCCATAACACCTTCGTCACAGATATAGTATCTGGTTAATACACGGGTAAGTCAATAAGTAAGTCACAAATGGCTGTGGAAAACTAACTAAATATGATAACAACTTAAAACAGTTTATTCTTATGCATCCCTTTATTTCTCAACTAATTTCTACCAACATTGATGCACTTATTCCATCGTTTTATCAGTCCTCCCAAACCGGTTGCATAGGACTGCGTGCTTTGTTTTCAATTACCTGCCATCCCACAGAACTGTGTGACTTACTTATTGACTCGCTATCGTAACTTTTTCTTTTTTTTTTTTTTTT
Organism: Cepaea nemoralis; assembly: GCA_014155875.1. NCBI lineage: Eukaryota > Metazoa > Mollusca > Gastropoda > Stylommatophora > Helicidae > Cepaea > Cepaea nemoralis. The sequence continues at coordinate 444,449 of JACEFZ010024922.1, read as the reverse complement.
TTTTTAAACCCAGCTATGCACCGCTTTACGGGAAATCGCTAGAGACTAAGTCTACTGACAACCCGCCTTGGCGGGAGACATTTCGCGAGTGACGCCGAAGTTGAATGTGAAGTGATAAAGTGGTTTAGAAAACAGGGCACGCAGTTCTATGCAGCCGGTTTGGGAGGACTGACAAAACGATGGGATAAGTGGATCAATGTTGGTGGAAATTATGTTGAGAAATAAAGGGGCAATGTGTGTATAAGAATAAACTCCTTTCAAGTTGTTATCATAGTTATTTATTTTTATACAGCCATTTGTGACTTACTTATTAACTTACCCTCGTAGCATCAACTAATTAGTGAACCGCATCTCCCGTTATGGCTGAACGCCTCGAAGTCGTAACGAGGAGTTTGTCTGTGAGTCTGATGACGTGGTGGTTGTTGTAACCATACAAGGGTAAAGTGAGTCTGATGACGTGGTGGTTGTTGTAACCATACACGGGTAAAGTAGACAGGGAATCTTTAACAGGTCTAGCAAACCGGTAGGGAATTTACTTGATCCTAGAAACAATACTGCTCATGAATCAGGGAGGAAATTGCAGGGAAGGCGCTAGTCACAGGAGCTGGAACTTCAATTACCACTCCCCATGACACCTAACGGCATATGAATTGGAAACAAATAGGTATATTAAACTCCTGCGAGAAGAAACGTACTAAACATCAAGACGTTGTACATACCTTACAAGGAGATCCCTCGTATCGCGAAATACAGGTGACAATCCGAAATCAGAAGCACTCAATAAAATAAATATATAAAATGAATAATAAAATAAAATACACACAAACGCATACAATACGACACACAGGACGGCCGACGTTTCGATTCTCATAATCTTTGTCAAGGACAGGACAACACGGATACATAGGACAACGAAATATAAAAAAGCACAAAACTAAAAAGCACAACCACTACGTATAAGTGGACGAAAAAAAGAAACAAAAACACAGCAACAACACGAAGATGTGGTTGCATTTTGTCTCTTTATCTTTTGAACTTACATATTGAACACAGCATGTGGAATGTTACAGCACGTATTGACACGGGACAGTGTAATATTACAGGAAATGTTGACAGGGTACAATGTTGGAGAACGTATTGACAAGGGATAATGTTCCAGAATGTATTGACAAGGGACAGAGGGATGCTAGATAACGTATTGACAAGGGACAATGGAATGTTAGAGAACGTATTGACAAGGGACAGAGGGATGCTAGATAACGTATTGACAAGGGACAATGGAATGTTAGAGAACGTATTTATAAGAGTCAATTGAATGTTAGAATAAAACTTAAGAGAGCATTCTATGCTAAACTACAAAGGTTTACACCAACAGATGTGAGTGTTACAGAGAAGAAACTACAAGAAAGTACAGTCAAAGAGAAATTTGCAGATCAAATAAAATGTAAACTTGAAACTCTGCAACACCCGTCGGAGGAAAGCGTTGACCAAACTTGGTTGAACATCAAGAAAACAATTCAATCTACCGCAGAAGACTGTCTCGGTGTGTTAACCACGCATAGAAAGAACAGATGGTTCAATCAAAAATGTGAAGAAGCAGTCATTAGGAAAAAGAATGTCAGACAGTTGTGGTTAAATGACACCAACATCATCCAAAATGAAGAGCAATATAGAACTGATTGTAAAGAGGCTACAAAAATAGTTCGGCAGCAGAAGCGAGAATATATTAGCAATATAATCAAAGATATGGAAACTAATCACCCGAAAAACGAATCCAGAAAGTTTTTTTAAAGAACTGAAGTCAATGAAACTAGGGCACCAACACAATACATATGGTTTAAAAGACAAAAATGGGAATATGATAAATACCAATGAGGAAATGTGTAACACATGGAAAGTATACTTTGTTGAATTACTAAATTGTGAAGCTCCAAGTAACACTTTCCCACAGGAAGCGTTCTAACGTGTGAACCACAAATTGAAGAACCTGTTTTTGAAGAAATCCTATATGTAATCACACGACTTAAAAACAATAAGGCAACTGGGACTGATGGAATTGCTGCTGACAAAGCAGGCGGCCACGCATTACATCTAAAGCTATCAATCAATCATGTGCCATGCCGGAAAGCGTGGGCGGTCATGACTCGCCATTTCACTCGATCACCAGTGTCGTGGATCAGCTCAGTGTTCCTGTCTCGTCCATGCCATGTGGCCAAGCCATCAAGGTATTTTCCTCTCAGTCTATACGAACTAACTAATAATACAAATCTGGAGAACAGAAGAATTATCCCATGACTGGAAAGGGTCATTATTGATACCTATCTTTAAGAAAGGAGACAAGTTCCAATATGAAAATTTTAGAGGAATTCACTCCTATCCATAAGCTATAAGATACTACCCGCGGTATTACTAAATAGACTAAAACCATATTCAGAATAAATATTAGGTGACTACCAGGCGGGTTTCAGACAAAACAGATCAACAATAAATCAGATAGTTATCTTACGACAAATAGCCGAGAAAAGTTGGGAATAGAAAAGAGATCTCCATAACATTTCTGTGGTTTTTAAAACGGCTTATGATAGTGTCCATAGGAATAGTCTATGGAATGCTATGCAGGAATTTGGAATACCAAGGAAGTTAATCAACATGACCATACTATGCATGGAAGATACTTTTAATATAGTAACATATAAAGGCAGGAAATCAGACCCTTTCCAAATACCATCTGGCTTGAAACAGGGTGATGCACTATCGCCGCTCCTTTTCAATCTGGCTCTAGAGAAAGTTGTAAGGAAGGTAAAGGAGGAATGTGCTATTGGAGGAACATCCAAACTGCTTGGTTCATGCAGATGATATAGATATTATAGGGGAAAATGAACAAAAGACATTGGAAATATTGACTCAATTAAAGGGAAAAGCTCAACAAATGGGGCTGGTTATCAACCAATATAAGACAGAATACATGGTAATTTCAAGAGAAGGAACGGCTAAAAACTCTGGCCACATACAAATAGATAATATGACTATTAAAAGAACGGAAACATACAAATACCTTGGTACAATCTTCATCTGCTCCAACATAATAAGGGAAGAAATACAAGCTAGAATCAACTCTGGGAATAAGATATACTATGCACTACAATCAATCAATCAATCATGTGCCATGCCAGGAAAGCGTGGGCGGTCATGACTCGCCATTTCACTCGATCACCAGTGTCGTGGATCAGCTCAGTGTTCCTGTCTTGTCCATGCCATGTGGCCAAGCCATCCAGGTATTTCCCTCTCGGTCTTCCTCTTGGTCTGTTCCCTTCGATCTTGCCAGTTGTCACCAAGTTCTCCAATCCATTTCTTCTCATAACATGTCCAAAAAATTGTGACTGTCTACGTCTAATTTCTCTAATCAGTTTACGATGTTCATTTGTCTCCTGTAGTACTTGGTCATTGGTTTTTCTGTCTGTCCATGGTATTCTTTGCATTTTCCTCAGAAAGCCACATTTCTGCAGCCATCAGATGTTGTTCAGCTTGACTGCTCATTGTCCAAGTTTCACATCCATACAATAGAACAGGCTCTATGTATCCCCTCAACACTATTTTTCTCGTTTCAATTGACATCTTTTTATTGGTCAGAATGTTTTTCATCTTGCTAAAGGCTTCTATGCACTACAACATCTGCTAAAATTAAATGCGCTATCTCGTAACAGCAAGATCACAATATACAAAACACTGATCAGACCAGTTGTGCTGTATGGCTCTGAAACCTGGAGTACAACGAAAAGAGACGAAGCCTTGTTACAAACCTTTGAGAACAAAGTCTTAAGACGCTTCTTTGGGCCCATTAGGGATACACAAAGTGGAGAGTGGAAAAGAAGAAGCAACAAAGACATTTATGATCCGTTTAAGTCCCCGTTAATCACTGGTATCATGAAGGCTGATAGACTTCAATGGCTGGGGCATATAGACAGAATGGAAGATAGGGAAACAAAACTCGCTTACACTCCAGAAATAAATGACCGTAGACCCCGAGGTAGATCAAGAAGACGGTGGAGAGATAATATACATTCAGGCCTACAAGCACTTGGAATCAGCGACTGGCAAGAGAAGGTCAACCAGAGAGACGAATGGTGACGGCTTGTATCTGCAGCAAAGAACCTCAATGGCTCGGAATGCTGATGAAGAAGAAGAAGAAGAAGAAGAAGAAGAAGAAGAAGAAGAAGAAGAAGAAGAAGAAGAAGAAGAAGAAGAAGAAGAAGAAGAAGAAGAAGAAGAAGAAGAAGAAGAAGAAGAAGAAGAAGAAGAAGAAGACACTCATAAGCACACACTCAGAGACTCACACACACAGCAGGGAGGAGTAGGTGACCAGGGACACGGCCACCAGGAGGGCAAAGAAGAACATATCCAGGTCTCCATGAGACATGCGGCACCACCAAGTGACCACGCCACGCAGACGCCATCTTTTGGAGCATCTGAAAAATCCTTTACCTTCCGCGATGAACAGGACATTGTCTTGCTTCAGCTCCTTTGTGTTGCACGAGTTGGGATATACATTAGAAAACGCCGGAGAAACATCCACCGGTTCCATCATCACCTCTTGTATCTTTCTTGCCTTCTGATTCCCGTAGAGACTTTCTGATTTGCCTTTTGTAATGTGATGAAATCGGCAAGAGTTGTACCGACGGAGGACAACTGCTGTGGCCGCTGTTGCTACAATGACTTTGATAACTACAAAGACTAGCAAAGCATTGATGTGTGGCAGGCTGTCCATGCTCCTCGGGATCGTCTCGACAATATAGTTGAGGAAAACGGAAGTTGAGACAAACACCGACACTAGGAAGGAGATTTTTTCGCCTGACTCCGCGGGAATCCAGAAGACGATTAGCGTCATGGCAGAAGTGAACAGCATGGGGATAATAAAATTGGTTACATAGAAGGAGCTGCGTCTGTTGATGAACAGAAAGCATTCTACGTAGGCCGTGACATCGTCCCTGCTGAAGCAACCTCGCGGCTGCAGTTCCCACTCACCTCCCTGTTTGAAGAACATGGCCACGTCCACATGTCGCCGTGTGTTGTCGGGGAGGAGCTTGAATGAGCTGTCTCCCATGAACACGATCGTGCACGTGTGGTGGTCAAAGGGAAAAAGGTCAGGTCCAGTTGACATAAGCTGTTTGCATAGCCAGAGAATGAGCTAATAAAATTTCCATCGGAGGTTAAAGTTACGTGGTCTGGCAACTTGATCGTCCCGTCCATGATGCTCTTAGGAAGTGCAAGTCTGGGGATCCACACTGACGAGGTCTCCATCTCGATCTCGCTGATGTTTCCGTACAGCGCTGGATTCCATCTCATGTTTGGGTCAACCCAGCGGATGTCTGTGATATGAGACAGGTGGATTGTCTGCTCAACCTCGTCGACAGAAATGAGCTGAAGCGGCTCCAGGTATAAGTAAACAAAGTCCGAGTTGCTCACAGAGGGTGGGATCTTTTTCTTGACCACGGAACGGCCCATGAGGTCATCCTTCAATCGCCCATAAGCTTCCATGGCGGACAGAACCTCCGCTGTTGATATGGTTCCATCTGTGCTTGGTTTTCTTACCAGATGTTGCAGGGAGTTGATGTCCACCACCTGCATGATGGAGTAGTTAACTAGAAGCGCCACAATCAAACACTGCAGATACCAAAACATTATTTCTTCTATTTCCAGTAACTTTTACACAGCTTTTACAGGACTAAATACCGTTGTAGGATATTGATCCGAAGTAGCCGTAGATTGGAATAATTTCCAGTCATAGAATTCACCAGCTGAGTTGATTTCATACTGCTACAGTCAACCGGCGATGAGGCATTGAAGTTAATGAGAGGCGCAGTTTCATCAGTCCCTGTTATACCGATTCAGAGGTTCGAAATCAACCGCGGGCGATTTGAAAGCAGGCCACTTTTTGTTGTTTTCGATGGCATGGGGAGTCGGCGTTCAGACAGCAATGGCAAACTCCTGAAATAGCATTTTCTAGTAAATCAGAATCAGGCAGTAAATGCTGGGGTTGATTGCCACATCCAGTAAATGACCTCAACTGACTTGCTTGTGATTTCACTGCCAGGTTAGAGTCGGGTATATTTTTGAACAGATACCGAGTTCATCCAGTGTCTGTAACGTCTTTTAATAGACTGTTAACTGATAAAATATGTAAGCATAATTGCAAATCGATGTAAACCTGTAAGCATGATTGTTAATCGATGTACGGGTTTGGACTCAGCCAAAACGCCCCAGACTAACTGCATCAAATAAATTAATGTATATCTCTCTAGCAATACGTATGCAGCCACACACAAAACTGCATTCTCCAGAAGTAAGTATTAAAGGAAACTTCACGGTAGTATGTGTACCTACTGAAAAGCTGTATCTCACAGAACACAAACATCACTGCATACGAAAACCATCTAAAATTGAAACATATCTGCCCAGTCAAGATTCAATATTTCCAGTTCTGTCTGTGCAACTAGAATTCGCTATCTGATCTGTTACAGCATTCGGTTGGTCATTAAATATCAAATGCCCTCAATAAAACAACGGGTTGGAAACAGCATCAAATGTCATCAGCGGTTGATAATCAGGGAGATGCAAGCATAGATAAGGTTACATTATGCAGGGAAATGGTTGAGTTTTAAAGTTTCAGGAAAATATCGCTGTGAATTGTAGTTCGCTGGCAGATATCGTTAATGAATGCAGACGTTTATCAGCTTGTCTTCTCTCTGGGTTTGTTTTAACGACTCATTGTCGCGTTCAACAGCAGAGCAATCTGATAGCCGTGTTTGCTGAGCCTTGACATCAGCTCGCCAAGTTCCTGCAGTGTCACAGTTCTGTTGCAAAGTGAATCAAGCAGTTGGAACTGAACGCAGTGACCATTTTAACGATTTTATGCAAAATGAGAATTGTAGAGTTTAGAGTAGTTGTGTGGACACAATTCAAACATTTGTGTCACATTCGCTAGTGGGTTGCTCGGCATCAGGTTGTCAGCGGAATCAAACATTCAGGGTCAATCTCCACTTTAGCATCTTTGGCTTCAACTTTAGCAGATCCCATATCAATCCAACCTCAGGCAGATCAAACTTGCTGATTCCAGTGATCAAATCACCCCCAGCCAGATTAAACCTGCAGATTCCGGTCTCCGGTTGGCAAACTCTTGTTTTTATGTTCCGTCTCCATTTAACGAACTCTGTTGTTATGTTCCTCGCTTACATTATTTTTACAGTGTCAGTTTAAGGAACTCTGTTGTTATGTTCCACACTTACATTTTTCTACAGCCTGTTTAGAGAAATCTATTTTTATGTTTCACACTCACATTTTTCTAGTCTCTGTTTACCGAACTCTGTTTTTATGTTCCACACTTACATTTTTCTACAGTCTAAGTTAAGACACTTTGTTTTTATGTTCGACACTCACATATTTCCTAGTCCGGCATTTGGTGCAGGAGAGTCTGGCGTATGATGCCACAACATCTAGCTTAAGAATGGAGGTGGAGCGGTCAGTGCAGCTTTCTGCTAGATAGAGAACACGATACATACACACATTGTGATTGTAACTGACTCAGAAAGCATGCTGAGGAGGGTGAGAACAGGCAAGTTTCGTGCAGAGTGGCTTGCTTCGCTTCGGAGGTCACGGGTAGCAAGCATCACCTGGATCTTTTCTCCTGGGCATGCCGGTGTGCTGGAAAATGAACAGCCGGACAGATTGGCTGGCTTGGCAAAACTTGGTGGAGTATTGATGCATGACAAAACAGACGTGGTTTCGGCCTTGTGGGAGCACGTGTACACCTCGGAGGAGCAAATGGATCACCATAGTCTGGTAAGAATGAGGCAGCGAGGTGTGACGAGGGGATCTGGCCGACGCTCAACGCTCAGAGGAAAGGCGAGACGGACATATAATCAGATTGCTACTGGAACTATTAGTGTTGGAACTCTTCGCTGGCTGCTGAAGATGGGGACGGAGCGCTTATGGAATGCCCCGAATGCTGTGATGTCGGTTCCTAAATCAGTCAATCAATCAATCAATATTTCCTAGTCTCCGTTTAAAGAACTATGTATTTTTTATGTTCCACTCTTAATGTAATATAAATAGCTTGTAGCTTGTGCTTGTAACAATTGTCACTACTAGACGAGAAAAACAAATAAGTAGACCTGTGTGAAGAATGTATTATTTCTCTCACTTATTTAGAGGTCTGTACGGCCGAAAGGCTAAACACGACAGCACTTAAGCTTCCTGTGCGCTGATGCCTGGGTTGTGCATTTAATCCCTACGTTGGTCGGTTGGACTTAAACGTTGAATTAGTATTTTAAAACATAAATAAATGAAAAAAATGAACATAATATTGCCTGTAAATCACCAGGGGTTGATCACATAGTGTGATTTTATCACACGTATTTAACAAATTTATCACATGTATTTAACATTTTTATCACGCGTATTTCACATTTTTATCACATTTAATTCGCATTTTTATCATGCGTATTTCACAATTTTATCACACGTATTTCACATTTGTATCACATATTTCACATTTTTATCACACGTATTTCACATTTTTATCACATGTATTTCATATTTTTTTCACTTGAATTTCACATTTCAGGCCTCCCAGGCCGATGTGCCCTACAGGTCAGCGACAGGCACCCTAATTATCCTGGTTGAAGACGCCAATGATAACCGGCCCGTCTTCACATCACAGCTTAGTGCGACCATCATGGAAGACGCCCCTGACGACAGCTACGTCATGGAGCTCACTGGAGAAGACAAGGATGAGGTGACTGGTTTTCTTCTTCTTTTAACCTGGATTTTCGTGGCTGTGTGATCTGGAATATAGATGCAAACCCAATCCTTCAATCAAATCGAGTAGAAAAATAGTCACAGGCATAAGTAGACGCATAATAAACTAAACATGCATTAACTGGTAATTTTGCACTTCACATGTAATACAATGGAATGACAGAATCATCAAAGTGGAACTCATGGAGAGAACTAGGCAAATACCAATAAACCAAAGAGATGAAGAAAGCTGGGCCGGACATGCGTTGAGAAACCCCGAGAATAGTATAACAGGAAAGTCATTTGTATTAAAAACACAGTGCAAACTAAATATAGAAAGAGCTAATTACACAAGGAGACGAGAATTAGAGACAACAATGATTTTTATACAGGTAAGATATGCAGGGAGCTTTGTTATCTGGTCAATGATAAGACGATGTGGAGTGAGTTGGATGCGGGATGGGTTGGGATATGCACACATGGGACTACTACTACTACTACTACTACTACTACTACTATTACTACTACAACTACTACTACTACTACTACTACTACTACTACTACTACTACTACTACTACTACTACTACTATTACTACTATTGCTACTACTGCTACTATTACGACTATTACTACTACTACTCTGATGCTGCTGCTACTACTACCACCACCACCACTACTACTACTACTACTACTACTACTACTACTACTACTACTACTACTACTCTGGTAATACTCCTACTACCACTACTACCACTACTATTACTACTACTACTACTATTACTATTACTACTACTACTACTACTACTACTACTACTACTACTACTACTACTACTACTGCTACTACTACTACTATTTCTACTACTGCTACTACAACGACTGCTACTATTACTACCGCTACTACTGCTGCTGCTACTACTGCTACTGTTGCTAATATTTATTTGAATTGCCACTTTATCATCCGTCCGCCGTTGCCTAATGTTTGTGAATATCTGAATCAACAGGGAGACAACTCGATATTTAACTTCAATATCACCAGCGACAGTCTTGGAGCATTCACAACAAGATTTGACCCAACAACCAACAGATCGCAGCTTGTTGTCGGGAACAGCTCGGCCCTACGAGGACACGCCCAAGCAATTGTTCAGGTGATAAACAACTTCCACACTCTCATCCTGTTCTCTAATGAGCTATCGTATCATGTCCGTGGCGAAGGGCGTTACGGACGCAGTTCGTAATCCCGCAATCTGCGTTCGAAACACAGCTGTGTTGGTTGTTTTTAAGAAATGGTATAGGTGCTGTTGTTCAGAAAGCAATGGCACACTACTGAAAGTAAACTTACCCAGAGATCACAAACAGCTAAAAATTGCGGGGGTTGACTGCTACGGTCGTAAACGATATGCAACAAACTAACTAACTAACTAACTAACTAACTAACTAACTAACTAACTACCTAACTAACTACCTAACTAACTATCTACCTAACTAACTAACTAACTAACTACCTAACTAACTAACTACCTAACTATCTAACTACCTAACTAACTAACTAACTACCTAACTATCTAACTACCTAACTAACTAACTAACTAACTATCTAACTACCTAACTAACTAACTAACTAACTCAGCTTGTATAATCAAGCCATACCTTCTCAGATAAGTACCGTCTGTTCATTGAACTCGTCTCTCATTTAACTGATTTAGTGCCGAAGGATAGTGTATCGTCATATGTGACCTCCCGTTTGGACAGAAGGAGGATATATTGCCATACTGCCATGTTGTGATTCACTATCTTCATTGGCAGTATTAGCTCGTTTTCTCAATTGAATATGAACGGACCAACTGGTAAACTCTAACAGTGTCTATCAATGACGCCGGACAAGCGATTCCTATTCTGTTTTAGTTTTATTTAGAATACAGTCTTCAACGATCCTTACAACATGCTCAAGGATTCAAATCATCCATACTCGCATTCCCGTTGTACCTTGTCGTTCTGCTCTAATAACTAAATACGAATTAGCATCAATCTTGCCATAATTACTTTGCACTCACCTAGGTTGACTTGTATCCATTAATATTACCTGTAGCAGCAGCTGTTTATCGGGCGATTCCCTATACTTCTTCTGAGTCGTTGATTATCTTCAATAATGGCGCATCAGCCCTATTTGCCCTTCATGTCCACTCTTCAGTTATCAAATCGTGCCTCATTGTCCATATTCTCTCTGTTGGTTTTCTTTCAATATCTTCATATCTTCCTTCGTCCTGTAACCAACCATCTCTTCCTGATGTTACACCTTTCACATAAGCTCTTCGAATTCTCTTGTGATGATCTAACTTCTTGTCTCCTTTGTTGATCTCTCCCGTTCCTATCTCTCGCTCACTGACGTACTCCTCACCAAGTCAGTTATAGTGCGTTCAATGTGTGCTGTATTTTCTTATTTCCCGATTATCGCATTCTTTGTCCTGCGACACATGGCACATACTAGGGTTATCGTGTTATTTGTTTTATTTCGTGGTATCTTCCTCACTTTTAATGCTCAGTGAACAGAAATTTGTATTATAATACTTGTTTATTTGATTGTGTGCCATGTTTGGTCCATACTTACTTTTTGCTTGCACTGAATGAATTAAATGCCATGGCTTCTCACACAATAAAATCAATTGAGACTGCTTTCACTTACCCCTAAATATGTTCTTCCTCAGGTCAGCGACTACATGCAAGTCACCAACCATGCTACAATAGAAGCTGAAAGTTCCTGTCTTTGAATCTAAGATTTGCCTTCATAGAAGATAAGAATTCCCTTCATGGAAGATAATAATTCCCTTCATAGAAGATAATAATTCCCTTCATAGAAGATAATAATTCCCTTCATAGAAGATAAGAATTCCCTTAATGGAATATAATAATTACCTTCATAGAAGATAATAATTCCCTTCATAGAAGATAATAATTCCCTTCATAGAAGATAATAATTCCCTTCATAGAAGATAAGAATTCCCTTAATGGAATATAATAATTACCTTCATAGAAGATAATAATTCCTTCATGGAAGATAAGAATACCCTTCATAGAAGATAAGAATTCTCTTCATAGAAGATAAGAATTCCCTTCATAGAAGATAATAATTCGCTTTATAGAAGCTGAAAATGTCTTTAATTGAATAACGAAGGCACAAACAATGGATTCCACGATTTATTGCCTGGCATATTTCGCTGCATCTCGTCAGGTACATACTGCTGGAATCACACAACGTAAAGTGAAAAAACTAGATAAATGCTTCAATGTGAAATATGCACATATTCACACAGTAATGTCGATTGTCTACCACGGTAATTTTAAACTGACTAACATGTCTTCCTGCTTGCACAAGGCCGGCTTACGCAGGTTGCTGAAATACGGTGAGGAAATATTCCCGTCTTTAGGCATTCCTCGAGAAATCTCAATCGACAATCCTGTACCGATATTTTACACTTCAGCTTGAGTAATCCATCTAATCGCTTCACCGTTGGTAATGGGAGGCGACGTTTCAGAAATTCAAAACAATGTTTTCCGTAGTGAATTTGAATAACGAAGACACAAACAATAGATTGCACGATTTATTGCCTGGCAGTCAATAATTGAATCCAAGAATGGATGTTATAGAAGCACATAATCTCCTTTATAGAAGATAAGAATTCAATTCACAGAGGCTAAGAATTTCCTTCACAGAATGTAAGAGTTCCTCTTATATAATATAAGAATTCATTTCATAGAAGAGGAGAATTCAATTCACAGAAACAAAGACTTCTTTTCATATCAGTCGACACTTCTCATTGGCACCTTTCCGTCTTGACAGACGATAGTTTGGTACATTGTGCTTCAAAAAGGCTTAATAACTACGATCCATCGCGGTGGCGAGTGTGGCTGGTAAGGCCAATTCTTGCTGCAAATGTTTGCCCACAGTAGGTGCATGTGAAAACATGGTCATTTCCACCATTTTGCACCATCTTACGTCTCTCACGCTCTGTGTGTGCTTTATCTGCAATCATTTTCTCCTTTGTCTTTATTCCATTTCTGATAGTTGCCCTCCATGCAACACGTTCAGCGGCGACGTGCTCCCAATGTGCATATCAATGCCTGTATCAATCATGTCCCGCTTACACACATCTTTGTATCGTAGTAGAGGCCGACCCTGAGATCTCCTACCCGTCTGTAATTCACCAAAAAAGATGTCCTTTGGTATTCTACCATCATCCATCCTCCTAACGATGTCCTATCCATCTAAGTCTACGAAGGCTGAGCATGGAATACACCGTCACACAATCTGATCTTTCCAATACTTCAGTATTTGTGATTTTGTCTTGCCACTTAATACCAAGTATTCTTCGCAGGCACCGCATATGAAAGCTGTTTAAACGTTTCTCTTGGCGTGAGTAAGTTGTCCAGGTTTCACTGCCATAAAGAAGAGTACTAAGACCACAGGCTTGGTAGACGAGGACTTTTGTTTTGGCAGTAAGCTTCCTGTTCTAACAGACTCTTTTTGCTAACATGTTCATTGTTGTTGCTGCCTTGCCAATCCTGATGTTGATTTCCTGATCGAGGGATAATTTGCTATTTACCTCTGATCCTAGATATGTAAAATGGTCTACTATCTCCAGTTCGGCGTCGTCAATAAAGATTGATGGTACACCATGTGTACCTCATGACATAATCTGTGTCTTCTTTTTGTTAATTGTTAAACCAAATTCAGAACAAGCATTGGAGAATGCAGATAGTAGATGTTGTAATTCTTCCTCAGAGTGGGTCGTAATCGCAGCATCATCCGCAAAAAGCAACTCTCTGATTAGTACCCTCCTAATTTTGGTCTTGGCCTTCAATCTCTGAGCATTATAGAGGCCACCATCTGAGCGTGAGTGAATGTATATACCGTCATCCTGATCACGAAAGGCATATTTCAGTAGAAGTGAAAAGTATATCCCAAAGAGGGTGGGGGATAGTACACAACCTTGCTTAACTCCACTCTTGATTTCAAACTCTTCTGAAGTTGAGCCATCAAACTTGATTATACCCTTCATGCCTGTGTGGAACGATTCCACAATGGACAGAAGAGTTGGTGGGCAGCCAATCTTCTTTAGTGCTTTGAACAGACCCTCACGACTGACCAAATCGGAATGCCTTTGTGAGATCGATGAAGGCAATAAACAGTGGCTGATTTTGTTCCCGGCATTTTTCTTGCATCTGTCGCAATGAGAATATCATATCAATGGTAGACCGGTTCTGACGGAAGCCGCACTGTGATTCGGGGTAGACTTGATCTCCCAGGACTTGAAGTCTGTGCAGGACAATTCTGGCAAATACTTTCCCAACAATACACAGAAGTGAGATACCCCTATAGTTGTTACAGTCGCTCCGATCTCCCTTGTTCTTGTACAACGTTATGATGTTGAATCTTTGAAATCCTGTGGGACTTGTCCTTCTCGCCAGCATAGCTCTATTAGCTGGTGGATCTGTAGAGCGAGTGGTCTTGCCCACTCCTGATTACCTCTATTGGAATCCCATCCTTACCTGGAGCCTTGCCAGATGCAAGCTCATTTATAGCACACTTAACTTCTGTTATAGTGGAAGTGTGTCCAGATGGTCAAGAGTTGGCAGGGCCTCTATGGCGTTGAGGGCATCATCGCTAGCTTGGTCTCACTTGAGTAAAGCTCTAAATAGTGCTCGACCCATCTATCCATCTGCTGTTTCTTATCAGTGATGATTTCTCCAGTCAAGGTTTTCAGCGGTGCACTTCTTTTGATCATTGGACCACAGGCTTTCTTTATCCCTTCATACATGCTTCTGATGTTTCCCTTATCACTTGCGATTTGAATGGACTCACATAACTTGATCCAATAGTCATTCGCACACTGCCTGGCAGCCTTTTGTACATCCTTCCTCGCTTGCTTCAGCTCACTCAGAGTGTTACGCGTTGGTCTTTCCTTGTTTCTTAAGAGAGCTATCTTCTTTTTATCAATCAAGGGCTGCAGTTATCTGGCTGTTTGCCGCAAACAGTCCTGCCTCTTATGATCCACAGTGCCGCTAAACCCCTACCGCTGTTTTATAAATAGTTTCCTTAAGTTTACTCCATTTATCATTACTATACAATTTTCTGATGTATCATTGAAAGCGTCTTCAAGTTGCTGTTGAAATTCAAAGCACTTTCCAGGATCGTGAGTGTTAGTAATATTAATCCTGGGGCTAGACTTGTGTTTAGCTGTTTGTAGATTCTCTTTGGTTCTCAGTCTAACCCTTGCAACACCCAAAGAAAATGACTGTATCACAGTCCGCACTGTGGTAACTTCGAGTTAATGATGTATGGTTCAGATGTTGTCTCCGTGTGATAATGAAGTCCAGCTGATGCCAATGGCGGATCTTGGATGTTTCCATGTGACCTTATGCATCTCTTTGTTTTAAAAAAGACGTTTGTAATACATAGGTCATTTTCTAGTGCAATGCTCCAGCAGCCTTTTGCCCATTATCATCATGCGACCGATTTTGTATTTTCCAAGGCACACTGGCCATGAACTCTGAGTCCTTGCCCACACGAGCATTGAAATCACGAGCATATAAATGTAGTCGGATTTTGGAAACTGCCTTGATCGCAGAGGTCTAGCTGCTCATAGAACGTATCCTTCACATCATCAGAGGAAGCGAGTGTCGGTGCATATGCAGTGAGATGGTGGCAAATCCACAAGAGGTTGCCAAGCGCAGTGATAATAATCTTTCATTACCTCTCAGCTGGATATCAATCATTCCCAGTAGCGAATTCTTCACTGCAAAGCCTCACACCCGTGTTGCCTTTTTTTCTGCCTGCCTCTCCCTTCCAAAAAAAGGTGTAAGTTGTTTTTCCCTGAGTGAACCTTCCTCAGCGAGGCGAGTTCTCCTGCAGGCCAGCAATATCAATGTTAAGACGATTGAGTTCAGCATCAATCACAGCCGTTTTATCTCACATCGTCAATTATTTGGTCAAGTCAGTGGGAAAATCCTGGACACATGGTTCTCACGTTCCAGGTTGCAAGCCGTAGCTTGAGGTTTCTATTATTCTTTTTATTAGTTACCTGGTGCATTGGTTTTTACAGCCTGCGATTCAGATTTTTGTCCTTAGCCTCCAAGCACCCATTGAAGCAGGCAGGCTGTGGCGGATCAGCACCCAATTGGCTGGGGCTGCCCAGCTTGAGGCGGCGGTAGCTGATCAGTGACCACCTATGGTGTCCTCCACCGTCATAGGCAACGCGTGGCGCCCCATGTCTACGCCAATGACAGGACTTATAACCCGTAAACAGTTTGCCTCTCGCTTTGATATCGAGACCAGGTTAAGACCAGGGATGGAGTTATTGCCTCTCCATAGCACAAAGCCTGGGCTAAAATATAGAGACATCATGTGTTGCCCATGCAGCATGATCCCTCTCTCGGCTGCCTAGTTCACTCCAGAAGGAAAGGGTAACCACCTATAATCCTGGAAACAAAGACCAAGCTGCAGAAGCTGCCGATCAGTACAAGCAATGCTCGAGCTGTCCGCCTGTCGGAGCTTCGATCCTAGACCAGTCTGCCAGCCAAGGCTTAGGGGCATGGTCTGCTCGGTGCCATGAAATTTGGTCTTTAGGTTGCATTTCCTCGCCTACCGAGGATAAGGGCTTGTACACTCCGAATTGCGCATCTCCGCCCGAAGCAGTGGCACAATAGTGGGGTGTCAGGGTTTGGGAAGCGCCGCCCAACAGTTCAGGCGCTGACACAAAGCAGGTAGTACCGTCTACTGTCATACGGTAGCTCAGTCATATCTGACTAAGACCTGACTCGACACTTCTAGTGACTCAATAATCACAAAAATTAACCAACCTCCTTTTAGAGAGGCCCCAATATTTGAGGCTCTACAGGGATGTGTGCTGTCCCCTATTTGTTTAACCTGAACGCTGAAAATATCATGAGAAATGTCAGAGATGATATAAACAGGGACCTATATGATGCCCTAAATATCGGCGGTCATGACATACCGGAGATTCGATATGCTGATGATACAGTATTGATATCCACAACACAGAATGGCATAGAAATCCTAATAACCTCAACCCAACTGAATAGTGAAAATCACAACTTATATCTTAACATAGCGAAAACAAAGATAATGCATACAGGTAAATCTACTATGGATTAAGAAATATATGTTAATGAGGACAGATTGGAAATGGTGGAAAAAGTTTGAATATCTTCGATCATTGATTACCAACAATGGTGACACAAAGAAATACATTAAACGACGACTATCAATTGCTATTCAAAGACTAAAACAACTGAGTACATAATTTATGGAATGGGACAGATAATTACAAAATTTAGATTTTTAAAAGCATGCATCTCTCCCACTGCAACATACGCCTGTGAGACCTGGACAGTTACTCAACAAGCTGAACAGTTCATAAATGCCTTTGATTATATTTGTTATAGACGGGTTCTAAGAATACCTTGGATAAAGAAAAGAACAAATGCGTCTATACTTCAAGAGCTGAATATTGAAGACGGTTGGCTAGTAAAGACGATGAAACAAAGAAAATTGATATATTTTGGTCACTTGAAACGTCATGAGAGTTTGGAGAGAACAGTAATGGAGGGGCGTAAATCTGGCAAGAGAGGAAGGGGAAGGCAAAGAGAAGACGGGTGCAGGATGTGGCGGATGATCTCCAAATGGGTGTATCGGACGTAGGACTTCTTGCTTGTGATCGAGAAGTTTCCCCGAAGGGTGTTATGGGAGCGAGGTTCTGAGGACATGCTACTGGATGGATGGATGGATGGATGTGATGGATGGATGGAAGGAAGGAAGGAAGGAAGGAAGGAAGGAAGGAAGGAAGGAAGGAGGGAGGGAGGGAAGGAAGGGAGGGAGGGAGGAAGGAAGGGAGGGAGGGAGGAAGGAAGGGAGGGAGGGAGGGAGGAAGGAAGGAAGGAAGGAAGGAAGGAAGGAAGGAAGGAAGGAAGGGCAAGGCTCTGCCTTCCAGACAGACAGACAGACAGACAGACAGACAGACGAGGAGAGAGGAAGAGAGAGAGGGGGGGGAGGGAGGGAGAGAGAGAGAGAGAGAGAGAGAGTGTGTGTTATAATTTATAGACATAATACCAGTAAGGCTGGAAGGAAGGGCAAGGCTGGAAGGAAGGGCAAGGCTGGAAGGAAGGGCAAGGCTGGAAGGAAGGGCAAGGCTGGAAGGAAGGGCAAGGCTGGAAGGAAGGGCAAGGCTGGAAGGAAGGGCAAGGCTGGAAGGAAGGGCAAGGCTGGAAGGAAGGGCAAGGCTGGAAGGAAGGGCAAGGCTGGAAGGAAGGGCAAGGCTGGAAGGAAGGGCAAGGCTGGATTAGGTAAAGTATAGGACTCGATTTCCATTCCATCGTTTCTCAGGTCCGGTAATATTTTGTTGACACGAGATGGGGTTTTCAGTGATGTGACAATCTATTACTAGTCATCCATGAATATTTCAACAAACATTAGTTGTAGAAAAGACGTTTTGAGAAGAGAGTGAAAGAGATAGAACGATCCTGTTTAGAGAGCGAAAGAGAGAGAGCGCGATATATATATATATATATATATATATATATATATAATATATATATATATATATATATATATATATATATATATATATATATATATATAAAGATAGATATACAGACAGACAGCCTGACAGCAAGATAAAGAGAGATAAAAACAGACAGACAGACAGACAGACAGACAGACAGACAGA
Source organism: Cepaea nemoralis (assembly GCA_014155875.1). Lineage (NCBI taxonomy): Eukaryota > Metazoa > Mollusca > Gastropoda > Stylommatophora > Helicidae > Cepaea > Cepaea nemoralis. The sequence goes on along the minus strand of JACEFZ010024922.1, from coordinate 425,916 downwards.
CAGATGAGGAGAGAGGAAGAGAGAGAGGGGGGAGGGAGAGAGAGAGAGAGAGAGAGAGAGAGAGAGAGAGAGAGAGAGAGAGAGAGAGAGAGAGAGAGAGAGAGAGAGAGAGAGAGAGCGTGTTATAATTTACAGACATAATACCAGTAATACATGTTACAAGATTGTCACACTATTGATTATTCATGTCATTAGAATGATGCTCTATGTCTGTATCATGTACATTATTCATTAATTCAGTAGCATCTCCCTTGCTAGCAAAAGACCAATTTCTACTCCTACGTGGCGAAAATGTTTTAACTAACAGGAGAAGAGGCGACGGCAAGTCTCTGGCGCGGTAAAGCCAGACTTCTCTAGATATATGTATGAACATACATGCTAAGACACGTTTATACATACATACACATCTAAACTCGAGTCAGACCACAGTCTACTCTAGCAAAGGAAAGGTGCTGAAGACGGAGGCGACCAGCCACGAGATGTCCCATAGAAATCAGAATGCCGCGTAATCATGCCATGAAATATGTTTGTCCTTGACTTGGGGATATAAATTATAAGTACCTCTGAAGTCGGAGTGTATTCGCCTGATGGCAAGGGACGCTGGAAGCAGGGAAAGCTAATCCACGCGCAAAAAGCAGTCCAGTGTACTGGAAGTAGTAGCACTGTATGAACTACGCTTGAGTTCAAAGGAAAATTGATTTTTTTTTTAAACAACATCAGTTATATGGTAAATATAAGATTGTCAGACATGATGTGTTATTGATGTCACCTCACGTTATACATAAGTTATCATTGTATTCCAGTTCTACTTAAGAGAAATCCGGCCAGTCGTGGGACCACCGTGCACCAACACCACCACGTGTGCTGGACAAATTACCATTGACATTACAGATGTTAATGACCACACTCCACAGTTTAATTATTCAAGCTACACCTTTGTGTTGCCAAGCAACACAAGTGGACGATACGTCATTGGTCAGGTAAAATTTTCTAACATCTTTTGCTAATAACGTTAAAGAAGGGAATCGGTTACGCATATCAGACATGAATTAAAATAACACAGCCTTTGAACGCACTACAATGTGGCAATTCTAAACGAAAAAGGTTGAAAGAATCTTTACGTTCTATTAAGAGTCGAGTTGAGTCAGGAACCGATATCACAGCACTCAGGAAATTCCCATACGTGCTTCGTCTTCACCTTCAACAGCCAGTGAGGAGTCCCAGTACTAATGGTAACCATAGCAGTCTGATTATGTGTCCATCTGACCTTTCCTCGAGATGCTGAGTGTCAGCTGGATCCTATACTTACTCCCTGCGTCATGATTCTCTCCAGGTGATGATCTATCTGTTTTTTCACACTTTACACACGACCCCACAGCCCACCCCCTCCACCACCTATGCCTTATCATGCACCAATACCCCCCCCCCTTCCCGCCAACTTGCAAACCCAGCCGATCCACTGGATTTAATGGCTAAATCCTACCCTTTCAAAATATTCACCAATCAACCAATCTTTACCAAATATACTCGATTGGTGAAATGGTGGATACGATACCTGTGACTTTTCAGAATATGTCCCCGTGCCCATTTTAGACTGGGGCAACTTTAGAGCCCGGATCATTTTTAAAAGCACCCCAAACCTCAATTATGATTGATCATATTCCCACTGGTCGCCAGGCAAGCATGCAGAAGAGTCCGCTGCTAGGCATCCTCAATGTGCCTGCATTAGTAGGTTGTTTTTTGCCTGATGAAGGTTTTCTAGTCGCAACGTCCATTCCATCACTTGTGATCGTTGACCCCTTGTAGTTTTCTGTGTTCGAGATGTATCCATTGATTGGGTAAATAAACCAAACAGTTGACCTCACCTTGACCTTCTGGCCTTAGGCACTGTACACTTGGTGTCACTACTTGTATATCTATGTTGAGCAGCGTGCTAAGAAGTACTTGAATATCTGTCTAGTGTTGTACCCACAAGTTAAATATCTGACTGATGGTGTACCTACAAATTGAATATCTGACTACAGTTGTACCTACAGACTGAATATCTGACTACTGCTGTCCTACAAATTGAATATTTGACTAATGTTGTACCTACAAATTGAACATCAACCACTATTGTACCTACAAATTAAATATCTGACTAGTGTGTACAACTTGAATATCTTACTTCTATTGTACCATCAGTTTGAATAATTTACTTATGTTGTACAATAGATTTTATATATTACTTATATTGTACCGACAACTGTACAATCTTACTTACATTGTACCGATAGATTGATTATCTTACTTATGTTTTACCAACAGCTTCAATGTCTTAGTTGAATTGTACCGACAGATTAAATCTCTTACTTATGCTGTACCGACAGCTTGAATATCTTACTTATGTTGTACCGACAACTGTAATATCTTACTTATGCTGTACCGACAGATTAAATATCTTACTTATGCTGTATCGACAACTGTAATATCTTAATTATATTGTACCGACAGGTATTTGCTGAAGATGGAGACAGGGGCAATAATGCAGTTGTTAAGTACAGCTCTACCCCTGTCACTGGCCCACCTGAATGCGCCACTATAACCCTGGATCCATCAACTGGGGTCCTGGCCACGAACCAACACTTACCGCCGGGAGCCACCTGCTCCTGGCTACTCACCGCATGTGACTCGCCAGTGGATGCCAACACACGGTAACGTCGGCCATTTTATGTATGTTTATTTGTGTAGTGGAATTTTATAATGACATTGATAATGCTTTGAAGAAATGTAAAAAATCAGAAATAAACATCATAATGGACGACTTCAATGCTACAGTAGGAAATCAAGGCGATAGATGCACAGTAGGTAAACATGGTTTGGGAGGAAGAAACGAGAGAGGATACAGACTTACAGAAAGGGCAAAAGAGCATGACGTGATTGTCTGAAACACTGGTTCAAGCAACATTCAAGAAGATTACGGACATGAAGGAGTCATGACAGCAGGATTAGAAAACCAGATGGGTTATATCCTGATTAGCAGAAGGTTTCGAAATGCATTAACAGTCGTAAAACAGTTCCAAATGCAGACTGTTACAGTGGTCACAGATAGATTACAGGCACATTAAAGGTATACACCAAGAAACGCTAAATATAATTTGTGTACACTGAAAAATGACAAGGAAATACAAGACAAATTCAACATAGAAGTATAGAACAGATGTGATATATTGTCTGATCTAGAGATATTATAACCGGTCCAAGTTTTGTATTTACCTATTATGTTGCATGAACTTTACACAGGGTGAGAAGCAATGACAAACTACTGAACGTAAAAACTTGCCCAGGAATCACGAACAGCCAAAATGCTGGGGTTGACTGCTACGTCCTGTGAAGGACATGCAACTAAATTTAGAATTAGGGTGATCAATGGGAAATGTTGAATAGTTCGATCAGTTTGGCTGCAGAAACAACTATCCCAAAATTAAATAAAGTATGTCATAAGAAATGGATGACTGAAGAAATTTTACGACTATGAGGATATTCACAGAAACGTTTGAAACATCAGATCATTATATAAGGAGGCAAAAGAAGCAGAGCTTGAAAGGAATTGGATAAACATTGAAAAACAACACAACAGTAAAAATACCAAGTTAATGCACAAAAGAATTCAGGAGTTTACTAATTAAAGAACATCTGCCTCAACAGGCTGCCTGAAACCAAAAAATTAAACATTCATAATGGAAAAAGATCAGATGTTACATGTATGTTAAGATTATTCGAAGAACCTGTATGATGATACAAGAGAAGAACAATATGATATTCGGAGTAATAATGAAGGACCATCAATTTTGAAGATAGAAGTTCAGACAGCTCTTAACCATAAGACCCCGGGTCCAGACAACATCACAACAGAAATTATCAATGCCTTAGAAGAATATGGAATAGACCAGGTCACCAGACTGCTGAACACAATATGTGATACTGGGGATATGCCTCCTGAATTATGTAATTCTATATTTATTGCAATCTTGAAGAAATCCGGAGCCTTAGAATGTGATCAACATCGAACAATTAGTATAATGAGCCACATCACGAAGATTTTGCTAAGAATTATCATGCGAATAGTTAGGAAGAAAATACAACCCGGAAAAAGAGAAGAACAACCGAAGGCCAGTATTTGGAGTGCATATATGTAAGTTAGGAGGCCAATGGCCAGTATTTGGAGTGCATATATGTAAGTTTAGGAGACCGATGGCAAGTATTTGGAGTGCATATCTCGAAGTGGAGAAGTAACTTAGTTGTATATTCTTTACTGGACGTAGCAGTCAGCTCTGTCTTTTTTTTTTGGGGGGGGGGGGGGGGGGGTTTGTGATTTCTGGGAAAATTTACGTTCAGTAGTTTGCCATTGCTTTCTGAACGACCGGCACTCATACTATTGTATGGTAACCAACGCAAAGCGATCTGCTTCTAAATTGCCGGCAGCTGTGTTTCGAACGTGATATATGGGATTACGAATTGCATGTTCAACACCTTTACCACGGGCCAGTTGAGAAGACTGAAGACCAATATTTGGAGTGCATATCTGTAAGGTTGGGAAGCTGAAATCCTGAGAGAAAATTATGAAAGGGAGAGAGAGAGGGATGAGTGAGTGAGAGAGAGAGAGAGAGAGAGAGAGAGAGAGAGAGAGAGAGAGAGAGAGAGAGAGAGAGAGAGAGAGTTAGTGAGAGAGAGAAAAAGAGATAGAATGGTGAGAGATAGAGAGATAGAAGAACAATATTGCTTCAAGATTCGGCCCACGTTGATACCGTGTAGGAATTAACATATCAGCTTGTTGGGGAAGACTGCATTGGCAGACGTAAATATCGATTCTGTCTTGTCCTCTATGAACTAGTTACACGTCTATACTTGTTTCAATATTGCAATGGCAGGTTTAGGACCAGCGTACATTTAGTGCACAGTTCTATCTGTCCCTTCAAGTCGCAAATAATTTCAACGTCGATGGCGAATTCATTTGTGGCATATATTTACCACATCAACATTCACCAAATTTCGCAGCTGCTGGCTCCGTGATCATGCCGCGCCAAAGATCTAAGCTCTATGTTATGTGTTCAGTGTGGCGTATATCTTCAGTAACCGGTCTTTGTATGTCTGGACAAGAACTGTTCCTTGGTCAAGGTCTTCGTCGCTGGCAACAGGCCTCCACTTCCATGGCTTTCTTTAACCGTCCTACAACACTCATTGTATGCCCAGTCTATGGTGAAATAAAATAAAAGGGTTAAGTATGACCCCTGCGCGCGCGAGAGAGAGAAAGGGAGAGAGAGAGAGAGAGAGAGAGAGAGAGAGAGGGGGGGGGGAGCTAACGCTGTGCGTATCTTACAACGAACACAATCCCGAATATCCATCCCCCACTACGATTTCAATTCAACGAGATTTTGGGAATCTCGATATATGAAGCTCATAAAAGGACACTCTCCCACTGTCAGTGGCGTGCAGAGGTTCTTTGATGCCCGGGGCCAACGCCTTGATTGGATGCCTCTAAATTGTTCTTTCCCTAATTCATTCCTCCTCCTCCGCCCCCCTCCACTGCACTGTGCTGTCCCCTCTCCCTAATTGGATCCCCCCTCCCGACTGGATGCCCGAGGCCGTTGCACGCCACTGCCCACTGTTTATGTTTCACCTCGACACCGCAACGTACAAGAGGAACAAGATGGGATGAGGTGATAAGATTTAATTCGTTAGTTAGTTAGTTAGGTAGTCACGGTTCCAACTTCACAGGTATGCATGCCTAGTTGCCTTTCTCTAATCCGAGAGTACCGGGCGATTGTTGCATCATTTCTTGTTGTCACAGCGTCTATGCAATCAGTCCATTAGTTTATGGCGCCATTTTGTATGCCGCAAGAGACAGTAGCTAGCTCTTCTACAACTGGAGGTGGCGTTTGGGCTGTGTCTGGTGCATGTTTAGGCGCATGTTGCCTGCAGGTCTTGTCCTAGTGCTTCATCTCTAGGCTTGCATTTGGGCAAGCCCAGGGCATAACTGCTGCTAGTATACTTAGATATATTTTAATTATTTTACTTTATAAGAACCACACAGTGATGCAACAAAATATTAACTTGCCATTTATATATGTGTGACATTACATGTTTTAGATATTATTACTTTATAAGAATCACATAGTGATACAACAAAATATTCACTTGTCATTTAGATACTTGTGTCATTACATGTCAATTACATTTGCATATTGCATAACCTTGAAACATTCTTTGATCCCTCCATGACGGGCAGAAGATGCAGCTCTGTCCCTTTGTCCGTAGCCGTGATTCTCTCCGGGGATGTAATAGAACTTAATGTGACACTACCTGAAAATGTACCTGTAGGAACACTGGTAACAACCCTGCCTGTAAGTGATTTCTGACTGGAAGATCTACATCGTAAACAAGAGCTTTGACCTAAAGAATCTTGCCATGTCGTCGCTGTTTCTGTTAGCTGGATAATATTTTTAAAAGCTTCGCTTTTCATGTTATTGCTTTCTTCGCCACGCCTCCATTCCACCTTCTTCCATTTTCTACTTATTTGCTTTTGTTTTTATTTTACTTAGTAACCGTTCTTCTGCTATCATGTAGAGATAACTTACGTTTGATTTATTATCCCTCTCCTATCTTTCTTTAGTGAGATACACAACGACTGATTTATCATTCCTTGCCTACCTTCCTTTGTTGAGATACCTTACTATTGATTTATCATTTCGTCTACCTTCTTTGTAGATATACCTTACGATTGATTTATCATTTCGTCTACCATCTTTGTAGAGATACCTTACGATTGATTTAACATTTCGTCTACCTTCCTGTGTAGATATATATACCTTACGATTGATTTATCATTTCGTCTACCATCTTTTGTAGAGATACCTTACGATTGATTTATCATTTGGTCTACCTTCCTTTGTAGAGATACCTTATGACTGAAATATCATTCCTTCTATCTTTCATTATAGAGATACCCTACGAATGTTTTTATCATTCCTTTTCTTTCTTTCTTTGTAGAAAATCCTTGATTTGCATGTATTGTCCACCTTGTTGCGTTGAGATTTCAGATGCCTGGGTAGTGGTTTGTTCTCTTCCACTCTGTCGTGCTAGGGTACCTTATAATGTTGTTTGTTCTATCGGGTCAGTGAGTGAGTCAGTAAGTAAGTGAGTCAGTGAGTGACTCCAGAAGAGAGGGGGGGGGGGGGGGGAAGAGGGAGAGAGTGAAAGTGACTACTTAAGACAGTAAGTCAGTATCTTATTATGTAAATAAATGAGAGTCGGTAAGTGAGTGAGAATGTAGGAGAGTATGTTTGTAAGAGAGTGAGTCAATAATGAGTGAGTCAGTGAGCGAGTTGAGCCAATGAGTGAATGTGTCTCTATAAGGATTAGTCTGAAAATGAGGAGTCATTGAGTTAGTCATTAAGTTAACGAATCAGTAACAGAGTGAGTATGTGAGTGGGGGTTACTATCTAGCTGGTACCTCAGAGTTGTATGCTGTTGTTACAGATCTATCTCGACTCTCTCCTGATCCGTTCCCAGTGACTCATTAGTGTGACCAGAGCTCTTCAGAGACTCCATAATCTGTAGCGTGTAATCATTCTGTTTAATCCAGATTATGTTTAACCCAGATTCTGTTTAACGCAGATTCTTTTAACCCAGATTGTGCGGCTAATTAATGCTTACCTTGTGTTCTGTAGAACGATCATGTTTAGCTATAGCGTCTTTTAAAAGACCTTCCGTGCAGATATTCAAGACCGAGAAGACAGTAAAAGGTATGTACTGAATGTATAAATATTATATAAATGTCTTTATTGTTACAATCACGTGCCCCGTTATGTCTTTATTGTTACAATCACGTGCCCCGTTATGTCTTTATTGTTACAATCACGTGCCCCGTTATGTCTTTATTGTTACAATCACGTGCCCCGTTATGTCTTTATTGTTACAATCACGTGCCCCGTTATGTCTTTATTGTTACAATCACGTGCCCCGTTATGTCTTTATTGTTACAATCACGTGCCCCGTTATGTCTTTATTGTTACAATCACGTGCCCCGTTATGTCTTTATTGTTACAATCACGTGCCCCGTTATGTCTTTATTGTTACAATCACGTGCCCCGTTATGTCTTTATTGTTACAATCACGTGCCCCGTTATGTCTTTATTGTTACAATCACGTGCCCCGTTATGTCTTTATTGTTACAATCACGTGCCCCGTTAACTGGCTTAGTTGTTCATGTCTCCAGACAAATCTGGGTCTTTGGTGGTCTGGATTAACTCTGTTGATGATACTTCTCCACGTCACCATGTCAGCATTATTTCTTTCAGTCGTCCTCAGTCCTTTTTCGCTTGATATTTCCAGTTGTCGCAGTGTTTTCCAATACCTATCTCCTCATCATATGATTCAACAATGATGTTTGTCTCTTTCTTATTTATGTATGTATTGTTCTAAGTTCATTGGCATCTTCCAACCAATCTTTGTTAGTTACTCTGGCAGTCCAAGGTATTCAGAACACTCGTCTCAGGAACCACATCTATATTGTCTCCAAGCTCGTCCTAATGTGTTCATTCGAATTCCATGATGCACTGCCATACAGCAAAACAAGCTCTGTATAACATGTCAGTAGTCTTGTTCTTACATTCAATGACACTGACGTAGAGCATACAGTCATTGTGCTTCTTTTAATGTAATTTTATAACTTGGTCATGCACATAATAAACTGTCGCAGATGGTATGACAGTCTGTTGTTGTAGCAATCTGTTGTGCATGCTGAGGCTGTCACGGTGTATCATCTTTGAGTGACTTCACAAACGTCAGGTAGGAGCTCCCTGCATTGTTCTGTTGTCTTTTTCCCGTTATCTAACTTCCCATTTGGAACATACTTAATATATGTTCTAAATGTTATTTTGCAGGCAAATTTTGACACGCATGAGGTAGTTTCAAACTGTTGGGTGACTTTGTTTCTTGTATTAACATCAGCAGATGTACAAATATTAACATAATATTTATTTCGGAATAATACTTTTCGGGAACTATACATCATTTCACAAACTAGTGTTTGTGTTAGAAAAGAAGGTTTAAAATGGTATAACAATATCAATAATGTGGGACTTTAGAAAGGACTAGAAAAACTAGAAGAATCAAGACGTGAGAAAATGATACTGGCGCTGGATAGGACATCGATTCATTGAATCTGATAACAGGATAACCAGGAAGTCCGTTCTCGAGAAGCCACGGAGAATTGAAATAGAAGGGGATCTAAATCACACGGAGACTCACGTGAACAATTTGTTGGAGACATTTAAGCAACTGGGAGAGTTTGCAAAATATAGAACACTGTTACGGTCGAATTTTTGGTGGGAAAGGCTGGTCTAAGGGGTGGATTAGGGAATGAGGTCTCCGCATCTCCTTGTCGTACCTTTACTATGTTAAGATCGCTATTTTGGCAACGTGCATCTATCTGTTGGAAACATATGTTGAAATCATTATTGAAAGCATCTTTCACGTGTATTGCCACCTTGATGATAACATTATCGGTATTCTTGGATCTCAGATCTCATAGAGCTGGTTTCAGGTGAGAGAACAAGACAAATTCTGGTGATGGAAGGTCTGGATAATATGAGGAATGTTCCAAATTTGTCGCATTGTGCGTTGCGAGGTAATGCTTCGCCAGTAACGATCAATGTACAAAGTCGTCCACACAAAAAGCGACCTTCACGGAAACGTTTGCGCCACTCGTGAACTTTGACTTGTTCGTTGTAGTATCACCAGAAGATTTGTGAAGCGCATTAATTTTAACGTCCCGAGTGCTGATGGCGATGTAGTTTGTTCAACTCCTACACCGCTCACTTGAGATAAAATGTTCACTTCTCGTCCTTGACTTGGAGACGTTAATTACAAGTACCTCTGAATTCGGAGTGGGTTCTCCTGATAGCCAAGGACACTGGTAGTAAGAAAAGCTAGCCAACACGCAAAAATCAGTCCAGCGCACTAGAAGTAGTAACACGTATGGACTACGCTTGAGTTCAAAGCGAGCTATAGCCAAAACAAAAATTGTCACGAGGATGTCTTCTCAAGCAATACACAAAATGTTCATTTGTACTAAGCTTAATGAAGGACGTTTTCAACTCTGGCAATGCTACATGCACAACACACAAGCTTCAGTACTAGAGTATGTGAGAAAGTGTCACCAGCAAGGATGTTTCATTGCAGCGATAACCATCTTATAAAACTATAATCCCCAAGACAGAATCCATCATTCACACGGAGTCGACGAATCTAGGGACGTTATAAGCTGCATCTTTTATGTGTCAAGGTGTCTTCCCGCTGCCCAGTTTAGTCATATTATGTTTTAATTATCTTTCAACTACCTAGTTTAGACACAAATGTTTAAGTTCTCTTATCAGTTGTGTTCCATTTGTTTTCCCCTTACCCAATTTAGAAACACATTTGTTTTGCATGTTTTCTTTGTGCTCAATTTAGACATATATTTTGTTTTAATTATGTTTCCACTCTCCAGTTTACCAAATACCTGTTCTGGTTATATTTTCACTGCCCAGCTTAGACACATACATTCTAATTGTTTTTCCGCTGTGTCTTTTAGAGACTGTATGTTCACATTTCTCTTAAACTGCCCAGTTTAGACATAAATGTTCAAGTTCCCTTATCAGTTATGCCCCAATTGTTTTCCCCAATCCAGTTTAGAAACATATATGTTCTTATTGTTTCCTTGTACCCAGTTTAGAAATATAATTTAATTTTATCATTTTCCCACTCTCCAGTTAACCAAACACATGTTCCAATTGTTTTTTCATTGCCCAGTTTAGACACATATATTATGATAGTTTTTCCACTATGACTTTTATAAACTAAATGTTCACATTTTACTTCTACTTTTTAGTTTAGACACATGTTTTAATTTTTTTCGGTTGTGTAGTTTATGCACACATATATTCTAACTGTGTTTGCGCTGCCTAGTGTAAACACCTACATAAGTATGCTTTAATTGTTTTTCTGTTGCCTATTTTAGAAACGTAAATGCTTCATTTCTTTTTCTGCCGCCCAGTTTAAAAAGAAATATCTTCCAGTTCGTTTCATTATTTTTCAACTACACATACATTTTCTGTTGTTCGGCTGCTCAGTTTATACACTTACGTCGCAATTGTTCTTCTGTTGTCTGCACCATATGTTTGTGACCAACCCACCCTATTTCCTTAGGCAGTCTAGATAATGAATTTAATACTAATACTGCCTGCTACATTCTGATTCATGTTTATTCATTTTTAAATTTTATTGAATTATTATACCAATAATTGCGGTACGCGGACAGTAGACGTAAATTCGAAATTATCAATTCCTAAATTATATTGAATTGTTATTCCAATATTGAGGAACACAGACAGAGGAAGTAAATTAGAAGTTATCCATTTCTAACTTATATTGAATTATTATTCCAATAATTAAGCAACACTGACCTTGTTCTGACGTTATTTACAATTTCTGTCATTTGTGAGAATCTGCAACTTCTCAAATGTAATGTTTGAACTTTATAATATTAGTTGGACTCTTGGTATACGACATGTCACCATCTGCGGTGCTCAGTTTGTCCTCACCACGGGAAAGCTATGTCAATAGGATATGTCAGATGATACACAACGTTTAAGCTATGTGGAAGCTATGTCAATAGGATATGCCAGATGATACACAACGTTTAAACTATGTGGAAGCTATGTCAATAGGATATGCCAGATGATACACAACGTTTAAACTATGTGGAAGCTATGTCAATAGGATATGCCAAATGATACACAACGTTTAAGCTATGTGGAAGCTAAGTCAATAGGATATGCCAGATGATACACAACGTTTAAGCTATGTAGAAGCTATGTCAATAGGATATGCCAAATGATACACAACGTTTAAGCTATGTGGAAGCTATGTCAATAGGATATGCCAGATGATACACAACGTTTAAGCTATGTGGAAGCTATGTCAATAGAATATGTCAGATGATACACAACGTTGAAGATATGGGGACGCTATATCAATAGGATATGCCAGATGATACACAACGTTTAAGTTATGTGGAAGCTATGTCAATAGGATATGCCAAATGATACACAACGTTTAAGCTATGTGGAAGCTATGACAATAGGATATGCCAGATGATACACAACGTTTAAGCTATGTGGAAGCTATGTCAATAGGATATGCCAGATGATACACAACGTTTAAGCTATGTGGAAGCTATGTCAATAGGATATGCCTGATGATACGCAACGTTTAAGCTATGTGGAAGCTATGTCAATAGGATATGCCAGATGATACACAACGTTTAAGCTATGTGGAAGCTATGTCAATAGAATATGCCAGATGATACACAACGTTTAAGCTATGTGGAAGCCTTGTCAATAGGATATGCCAGATGATACACAACGTTTAATCTATGTGGAAGCTATGTCAATAGGATATGCCAGATGATACACAACGTCAGATGATACACAACGTCAGATGATACACAATGCCAGATAGTCCGAAGTGCTCATCTATACAGATGAATCTGTTGTAAAGCAGCAGAGAAGTGCGTAGGCATTTACAGCCCGTTCAGCGGGCCGAACCGTTCAAGAATCCAGTGGTGCCCACTCTATGACCACGAGCAGCATGACGATGGAGGTGATGGCAGTTACACAGGCTTTCATATGGCTGGAATCACAGCATTATACCAACGTGTCTGTACTAAGTGATTCAATGAGCATGATTCAGAAGGTCGAAGCTGGATCTGTACGTAGGCAGTGGACTGAATCGCTGCGGAAGTCTGTTGTCCGTAAAGTCACCTTCATCTTCGTCCCGGGACATGCGGGAGTCGAGGGAAATGAACGAGCTGATAAACCGGCTGGTTCTGCACCCCCTGTAGATGGCCAGCCCATGGATCGTGCCGATGTTATTAACGTCCTCAAAAATATGGCGAGAACAGAGGACCTTGACGTCAGTGATTCCACATCGCTGTCCAGGATGAAAGACTTGGGAGTAAGAATCGGCAGGGCCAGACGCGAGAAGTACATCGGCAAAACAAAGCGCCTCGTCAACAAACACAGAACTGGCACTATTAGCCACCGGAAGCTGATGCATATGTTGGGGGGGGGGGGAGGATCTGAGCACCTATGGACATGTCCGGAGTGCAATGAAGATACCCCAACTGATAACTGATAACTGATAACTGATAACTGACTGACACAAAGTTGAAGCTATGGGGAAGCTATGTGGAAGCTATGTCACACAGAAGCAACAAACAATATGTTGCACGATATATTGTCTGACATATTTCGCTGCATCTCGTCAGCTATATATCGTTTGGAATGAGTAGAAGAAAATAGCTCTGCGGTATGCACCGGACAAGATGCAGCGAAATATGCCAGGCAATAAATCGTGTTTAAATTCACTAAGAGAACACATTGTTGCGAATTGCCATCGTTACATAAATTGTAGCCAGATCTAATTGTTATAAGGATGTATTCTTAAAATACTTTATACTTATGTATTCATTATGGATAAGTGGTTTGTTCGCTGTTTCTTGTTCAGATTGCTGGACTTTATACAACAAGCACAGACTTTGAGATTACAGACAAGTGAGTATTCATCATTTCAAGGAAATTGGAAGTGTGTGAGATTTAAAATGATGTTATACCAGTCCCTCATACCGACATGCGTTGGTTCATTATTGTTGTTGTTGTTGTTGTTGTTGTTGTTGTTGTTGTTGTTGTTGTTATTGTTGTTGTTGTTATTGTTGTTGTTGTTGCTGTTGTAGTTGTTGCTGCTGTTGTTGTGGTTGTAGAACCCTCGGATTGTTTTGCTAACTCCTGTCCGTATTGAAGTTTTTACAACTGATGGCCACTTGGTTCCAACTTGGTAGCCAAAAGAAAAAACAAATAATAATTAATAAATTGTCCCGAAAGCAGTTTCCAGCCATGCGTCTGTGGAGTGACAGCGCCATCACGTTCTGTAGACCGAAGAGCAAGGGGAAATAGATGATCAGTCTTTCCTTCACGAGCCCGGACGTTGAACCCACGACCGACAGTGTTCAAGACAATGCCAGCGCAGTACACTATGAACGTCGCTAGCACTTCAGTAGGCAAGCAACGTTTTACACCGCTGCATGCGTTTCCGTTCTCATTCCGCGCATGTGTGAGTTTTCTTTCCGCGCATGTGTGAGTTCTCATTCCGCGCATGTGTGAGTTCTCTTTCCGCGCATTTGTGTGTGTTCTCATTCCGCGCATGTGTAAGTTCTCATTCCGCGCATGTGTAAGTTCTCATTCTGAGCTTGTGTAAGTTCTTATTTCGCGCAGGCGTGAGAGTATTCATTACACGCATGCGTGGAAGTCTCATTCCTTGCATGTGTGTGAGTTCTCATTCCTTGCATGTGTGTCAGTTCTCATTCTGTGTAAGAGCGTGAGTTCTCGTAGCGGTGAGTGCAAAAAGTGGGTGCTGACTGTTCACCATCATTGCAGGCAATTGCTGCGGCTCTCTTTGTGGTTCTCTTACAGTCTTGCATTACGGAAATTCAAGATCTCGGCCATCATCATCACAGCGGAGACCTTGACCACTTATATCCATGGTAGCTAGATTAGTGCCCGAATGGGATGTCCCTCGTGGATGTCAGGGGAGATCCAGATGTGGAAGACATCAGACCCTGGAACATCCCTGCCTCTGGATTCTTGTTGTAGATTTGAAATTGAGTAAAACACAATTACATGCCAGGAATCACAAGGTGAGATAAAGAGGAAAGCCTTGGATAGGACACACGCCGAGATCATCTGTCAATAATATAGCTAGAAAGTTCGTTCTCTGGAATGCACGGAGCAACAGACATGGAGGGACGACGAAAACACACGGAGAAGAGTGTTGGAGACAGAGGTGAATGACGTGTAATTAATAATGACCCAATATAACCCACTCATTCTATCATATCATTTGTTTTTCAATATCGCACCCAATATAACCAACTCATTAGATCTTATCTTTTGTCCACATCACAACCAATATAGCCAACTCATTCTATCTTATTTTTTGTCCATATCGCACCCAATATACCTCACTCATTCTGTCTTATCTTTTGTCCATAACGCACTTAATATAACTCACTCATTCTATCTTTTCTTTTGTTCATATAGCACCTAATATAATCCACTCGTTCGATCTTAAGTTTTTTCCATATCGCACCCAATGTAACCCACTCATATATCGTATCTGCTGTCCGTATAGCACACTGTTTAACCCATTCACTACAACCTAAACCTTTCTATACCCCACTCAACCTGACATATTCATCTGCCCCTTTGACAACTCAACCATTCATGTTATCCATCAAATAACAGTTATCTTATATTCTTCAAATCATCCACCTTTTTCTGACCCCTTCCTTCCATTCATCCACAGACGCACCTAATCCCATCCACAAACCAATATAAAAGTTGCTTAATAGTCGACAAGGTCAACTTCATTGCACTGGGTTTTTATCCCATATGGCTCAGTCTCTTTCCGCAGCGCGGAAAGCGTCGCAAAAAGCACGAACTACGTAGCTCCATCGACGACCATCAGGAGTCTCCGAAAACATGTACGCGTGAACCGAAAGATGCGGCCCGGAATCGAACCGACAACCTTCACAGCACGAGGCAGACGCCACGGAGACTCCCTAATCCCATCCACAAACCATCCATCCATCATGCATCCATCCTCCACCCAGCCATGTGTTGTTTCATTGCTCGTGTACGTAAATGACAAGGATGCAATTCCCATCTACAGCTTGTTGCTTACAAAAGTTGACATAGACAGAGAAAGGCAAGATTTCTTTCAGGTTCCAATTTTCTCCAACCAAAGTGTAAGTATTACGGTGCTTCACTTGTTCAATGTTTAGCATTTTAAGATTAAATGCAATAAAACGTGTTGCGTTTCACTGCATAATGTATGTGTATTGTTAAAGATCATGATTCTTTCTCGTGGTATATTCTTTCCTAACACATTCTACAAAATAAATTGCTGATAAAAACTGCTCACATGGTTAATTAGTTGCATGTCCTTTTTAGGATGTCGCAGTCAACGCCACCATTTTTGGCTGTTTGCGATTTACTTCGCAAGCTTAATTTCAGTATTTTGAGATTGCTTTCTGAATGACTGACGCTCATACTATCATACATTAGGGTATTTAAATTTTTAATTCACCGCAAACAAAGAAATCCAGGGAGTTCCCGGTTACCACCGCAAGTCGGTCTGCGAAATTTAAATCCCATACAGCTGGTATCATTAGTATTGGGACTCTTCGCTGGCTGTTGCAGATGAGAACGGAGCACGTATGGGAATGTGCAGAGTGCTGTGATGTCGATTTTTGACTTAACTCATACCCGGCCTTCTCAATTACCAACGATACAATAGGACGTCCTTGTGCAGCTTTCCTTGTGAAAGATCTATCAACAAGGGGAAATAATACATTGTCATGTCCCTTTACCCAGCTCATCAGGTCATCATCCTCTTTCACTTCTGCCGTCAAGCGTTGTCATGGTAATAGTTTGCATTCCAGAGCCCAAAGGGTGGCACTGGTTAGCTAATTGTAACATGTCTTGGATGTCGTCGATCCATTTTCTTCTTGGGCGTCCAATTACTCTTGTATCAGATCTTATTTGATGAAGGGCCAGTGCTGGTATTTGATAGTGTTGCATTCTAAAGAGATGGCCAAACCATTTGATCTTCTGCTTTTCAATATATGTGCACAAGTTATTGATCCCAGTATCTGTCTGATAACATCATTTTCTAATCCGTCACGGATAGTTAAGTCGGCAGCTCTTCTCAAGCACCTCATAATTATCATCCAGCAAGACCTTTGACGAATATCTCTCCCACCACACCCGGGAAAGATTATCCGTCCTTCGACAGTTCTCCTGTCCTGTGCAGAAAGTGGCGGAGTGGCTTGTGGGAGCCACGTCAGCCTCTTGCATGAGCAGATCTATTTCCATTCACGACGTGGATGGTCTGTATGTTTACAAGATGGGACAAGAATTGAATATACACCGAATATTTCCAGGCACCGAATTTAGTCCGGGTACATCAAACACGCTCCGCGGCCAAGGAGTTACGGACGAAGTTCGTTATCCCGTATACCGCGTTCGAAACACCGCTGCGAGCGATTTGGCAGCAAATCGCCTTGCATTGGTTTTTTTTTTACTGAAATGGTATGGGTGCCGGTCGTTCAGAAAGCAATGGCAAACTATTGAGCATAAACTTGCCCAGGAATCACGAACAGTAAGAAACTTCTGGGGTTGACTGCTACGTCCTGCAAAGGATATACAACTAACTTTGTTAACATCTAGAAACCTTGGTGATTTCGTAAAATTAAAACCCCCGGTTCAATTGGGATCCCCACATATGAACACCGGACTGGCAGGTAGTTAGCTCCCCTCCAACATTAGCATATGTCACCATGAACGTACATGTGATATACATTCTTGACTTTCTGACTGACAGATGAGTACCCCCGTCATGGTCGTCAATGTCAGTGTCACGGATGTCAATGACAACAGCCCAAGCTTCGCCAACAACAGCTACATCTTCACCCTGGCCAGCAATGACAGCTCAAGTTCTACCGTTGGCCAGGTAAGGTTTTGTTATCTCGGCTTTCACATTTATTCCATTTATAACTGCTTTTTCGTATATAATTGATATTTCTTCTTCTTCTTCTTCTTCTTCTTCTTCTTCTTCTTCTTCTTCTTCTTCTTCGTCTTCTTCTTCTTCTTCTTCTTCTTCTTCTTCTTCTTCTTCTTCTTCGTTCTTCTTCTTTACCCTTCTTTGTATGCTTCTTTTTTTCTTCTTTCTCTGCTTCTTCTTCACATCCTGCTTCTGATTGCGTCTTTGTTGCTGCTGCTGCTGCTGCTTCAGAAGTCGGGTCTGTACGAATGCAAACGCTGGACAACGACTAATGAGATGATCAAGAAACTGAAGGCGTGCAGATGTGTATAAGAATGTTGAGAGTCTGACGTACAGAGAGGAAAACCGTATACCACAAGTAATGATGTGCAGACTAAATGGAACAGAATAAGAGCCCGACCATGTAAACGATGGACAGAGGGAATAACAGAATCCATGGGAATTTCAATATATGAAACCCATAAACGGGCACTCTCCCGCTGTTTATGCTTCACCTCGACACTGCAAGGTACAAGGCGAACAAGATGAGATGTGGCGACGATGAGATGGGATGAGATGAGATGAGATGACGATGAGAAGACAGCAATCTCTGGGGCACTGACAGCTGCGGATATTTCTCGATCGTCCATGAAAACCACGATGACGAATCAATGAAATGTTTGTGACATGCAAACATTGGAAGTGGAACAGAGATTACGATGATGATGATGATGATGATGATGATGATGATGATGATGATGATGATGATGATGATGATGATGATGATGATGGTGGTGGTGGTGATGGTGATGGTGGTGGTGGCGGCGGCGGCGGCGGCGGCGGTGACGATGACGATGACGATGACGAACTAAGAATCGACATCACTTCACTCAGGACATTCGCACACGCGCTCTGTCCCCTCGTTTAACAGAGTCATACTGCTAACCGTTCCACTTTCCTTCTGATTGAAAGTTCTCCAGGTCTTCCCTGTCAGTTTTGAGATTCTTCCAGAACCCTGCCGATCCACCGTCATGTCATTCTCTCCCCGTACCGATGCTCAGTCTGTTCCACCACCTTCTCCACCTGGGCCCACAGGTTCCCGACCACCTTTCCTTTGTCGATAGGTAATCTACCACCGAGAGGTGCATTCCTGACAGCCTATTAGTATTCGCCTGTTCATGGAACAGAGAAATGAGCCTTGTGTGGGTAACATACCAGACAAGAGAAGCAAAGGACAATTTTCAACACTAAATTTGTCCCAAGCAGGTTTCTGCCATGGTATGTGGCATGATAGTACCATCACATATTGTAGGCCTAGAGCCAGGAGGAACAGGTGGTCAGTCTGTCCCTCACATTGACACGTGACGAGCCCAGCGTCGAAGCCGCGTCCCACCCTGCTCATGACATTACCATTATAGTTCCCTATCAACTCCGCTAGAAGATACGAGACTAAGAGACAAATGTACGTGAATAAATGTAAATATCCGGGCAAGGGATAATCATGTATTTAATATCAACTTCATGAAAGTAGCAGATAGCAGAGGGTGACGGAGAGTCGTGATCGTCAATGCCTGGTCCAGACCATGTTCCTGAAGAAGAAAAGTTAACTCAAGTAATAGTTGATACAAGTGCTGCTACTTACAGAGGCACTGAACTGATCTTAGCGTGGGTATTAGCTTTTCCTATTACCAGTGTCCCTCGCCATCAGGTGAACCCACTCCGACTTCAGAGAACTGTAATTTAGTCCCAAGTCATGGACGAGAAGTCAACATTTCAGTCCAAGAAGTGAAGTATCTTCTAGTGATGGTCACTTTAAGATGTAGTTGCTGCCAGGCTAAACTGTGAAGCCTGGTGGCATATAATTTTATCAGGATCAACAGATGGCGCCTGTGTGGATGTATCTCCGCAGATCTCGTTTCCTGGTGTACTGGATCAGTTCTACCGAAGTTATTCCTCTTTGTGTTCATCTTAAGTCGAGAGCGGAGGACTTTGATGCAGTGAATCCACATCATTGTCGAGAATCGGAGACTCGGGAGTAAGAACTGGCACAGCCAGACACGAGAGGCACATCGGAGAACGAGGGGTCTCGTCAACCAATACAGAACTGGCACTTAACTGCCGACGCGGATGCATATGTTTGGGGTGGGGGAGAAGGGGTGGAGTCTGAGTACCGTTGGACTTTCCCGGAGTTAGTTAGTTAGTTAGTTAGTTAATTAGTTAGTTAGTTAGTTAGTTAGTTAGTTAGTTAGTTAGTTAGTTAGTTAGTCGACAGATCATCCTCATTGCACATCGAACCATTCAGTCCATAAGTGCTCGGATCCTCTCCTCAGCAAATCCCGCAGCGTGTAGCGGCTAACGACACCAGTTCTGTGTTGGTTTATCAATCTTCTTTGGCTTCCTGCGTAGTGTTCTTGTTTGGCCACCCCTCTTTTAATTTGCAGTTCTCGCTGTCTGACCATGGTTGTAGATTCACAGTCATCACTTGGTTCTCGCAACAGTCTAACTTCTCGTAGAGCATCCGGAGTGCAAGGATGAACCCCAACAGACAACAGATCTTAAACAACCAACATAATTTCTCTGTCCACTTCTGCCTTGTCTACGCTGATCCTCCAGTCAACACGACATCCTCCATGCGTCTCTTCTTGTTGCATGACCCGACAACATCGTATGTCTCATTCTTATAGTTGAATATAATATTCTTCTTTCAATAGCCCATCTTTCCAGGCACTAATTAGTTACTCTGACAGTCCAAGGTATTTGGAACATTCATCTTCTCGGGAATAAAATCTTCGTTGCTTCCAAGTTCTTCCTAATGTGTTCATTAGCATTCCATGATTCATTGCCATACAGCAATACAGCTTCTATATACATTTCAGTACTCGCTTGTTGATATTTAATGCGAGTGACTTGTTCCAGATAATGAAACGTACTGTATGCAATAAGTCACTATTATTGGATGTCAGAAAGACGCTACTGAAATGTTACATAGAACATGTTCTGTTGTATGACAGTGAATCATGGTACGTAAATGAACACATTAGAAAGACCTTGAAAGCAACAGAGATGCGACTTCTGAGATGACTGTTGTGAATTCCTTGGACTTTCCAGCGTAACTAGCAACGATTGCCTGGAGAGTCTAATGAAACTAAACCAATATATAGAACAGTAAGAAATAGACAAAATGCTTTCTTTGGTCATGTGATGAGAAGAGAGGTATTGAAGAACATCGTGACAACTGTAATAATCAATGGGAAAAGATGCATAGGCATACCAAGAGTAATGATACTGGATGGACTGAGGCGGGGGCATGGAGGGACATCAGCAGTAGAGCTGATCCAGAACAGCAGGGACCGAGATCTGTGCAGAGACATGGACACCCACGCAAGCTGTCAGGGCACATGGTGGTGATAATAATGACTTATTACTTACAAGGTACTTTTTTTATTGTGTAAAATATTCTGGACATATGGACATAACATGAAACCAACAACAAAAACAAATATTATTTTCATCAGCGGTTTTCAACCTTTCCGAAGCTACGACTCCGCTGACCAACTCTTTCTTCGGTCTCCCTATGAGATAACTTGACAAGCGGTGTTTCACCATTTCACATCACATTTCTTTTAGGCAGAGACTTTTGGCAACACTTTAATATGTAGTAGTACAATTTATATTATATGCACAATGTACAAAACAATAGACGAAGTTTTCTTTGATAACTTCCACTGTAAAAATGACAGCATGACAAGTAAACTAGTTATATGTTTACAAATAAATTCGAAAAATAATCACGTACACTCACGCCATGGCTTTCCATGGGGCAGCACTACACGGGAGGAAAACCGCTGGCTCCCCTACATAATCTGATATCTGGTGGGATCGTCGATTTTCAGAATAGGGATATCGGGATTCACTTCGTGACCGGTCGACAAGTTTGTTTGCAGCAATATGCACCCAATACTGCATGTCATTGTCTTCACAAAAGGCAGATACATCAAAGATGAGCGCAGACAGATGGGACATACACAAGATAAGACGAGTAGCACAAACTCCGACGACAGTTAGGACTCTCCGGACCCAGAAGCATTTATTGCATCCATCGATCGGTCTAGCAGTCCACCACACACTCAACCGGAAGTGATCGACAACACATTCAATTTATTTGGTATTTTATAAAAATAAATACATTATAGAGTATCACTTGCTTGCCTTCTACTTGCGAAAGCAATTATATGTCTGTATCTGTAATTAATATCAACACATCCCTACACCCACTATGGAATCACCTTGATATCACGTGATTTCGTGGGAACTCCCATGATTCCTATGATTGCGGTGAATTAAAACTGAAGCACCCTAATGTATTCTGTTATCTTGAACAGGTGCAAGCCACGACAACGACAGCAAAGAAAACGCAGATGTGGTGTATAGTTTAACTTCGTTCGCGGGATCTGTGAATGTTCCAGCTTTCAGATTGCCCCAAAGACAGGAGAACTGTGACAGACAAGCCACTGAGATCAGGTGTTGAGTGTCCACTGTTGGTAACTGCCTGCGATACTCCAACAGATGTCTCTTTGAGGTAATTAGATAGATTCATTGCCATTACGAAGGTGGCCTTTTGCAAGATGAATAACATACTGACCAATAAAGGGATATCAATTGAAAGGAGAAAAAAAAAGTGTTGAAGTGCTACATAGAACCTGTACTGTTGTATGGGTGTGAAGCGTGGACATTGTGCATTCAAGCTGAAAAACATCTGATGGCTGTGAAAGTGTGGTTTCTGAGGAAAATGCAAAGAATACCATGGAAATAATAGAAAAACCAATAAACAAGTTTTTCAAGAAGCAAATGAGATCGTAAACTGATTAGAGACATTAGGCGTAGACAGTCAAAATTGTTTGGCATGTTATGAGAAGAAATGAATTGAAGAACTTGGTGACAACTGGCAAGATCGAAGGGAAGAGACCAAGGAGAAGACCGAGAAGTAAATACCTGGATGGTTTGGCCACATGACATGGTCGAGACAGAAACACGGAGCTGATCCACGACTCTGCTGATCGAGTGAGATTGCAAAACATGACCGTCCACGCATACCAGCATGGCACATGATTGATTGAGATAGATCCAGCTATCGGAAGTTAGTTGGTTGGTTGGTTCTGTTGGCTGATTGGCTGGATGGTTGGTGTGTTAGTTAGTTAGTTAGCTTGTTAGTTAGTTAGTTAGTTAGTTAGTTAGTTAGTTAGTTAGTTAGTTAGTTAGTTAGTTAGTTAGTTAGTTAGTTAGTTAGCTAGCTAGCTAGCTAGCTAGCTAATCAGTCAATATGTGGTAGAATACTCGCACAACCTCCAAATCACACATGATGAGGAACATATTTCAAGAAACAAAACGATATGGTCATTGTCTGAACACCAGTACTAGCAATGTATTGTCTGTGTTATGATTGTGTTTTACTGCCGTCATCTTAAATTTGGAACTAACAGTGCATTGTCTGTGTTATGATTGTATTGTACTGTCCTAATCCTTAGGAACTAACTGTGCATTTTCTGTGTTATGATTGTATTGTACTGTCCTAATCTGAATGTTGGTACTTGCTATGAATTATCTGTGTTGTCATATTGCCTGGAGTCACACACTGTAAACAATAAACAATTTGAGGAAATTACACACGACTTTCGAATTGCCTGTCTTTGGTCTCTCTGGGCAGATCTGTAATATACTGCTTTCACAGATATTATGTGCTTTCTTTATAGATAGGTTTTTTGTTTTTAAGTTTTGAAATTCAGTCTGGGCAGCAGCCCATGGACCTGCTCTTGGTGTTATCCAGATGTCAATAGGTTTTACAATGTATGCAACATCCATATGTGTCCTAGTTTTTCCCCAGTATCTTGAGAAAACCAGATGTCCCATACACTACCCCAGAATATTGAAAGAATATACTACATTTTACTTATTTGCAGGTGTGGTAAGAGAAGACAACTATTTGAATGGGAAGACAATAAGCAAGGATACAATGAAGATCAGATTGACATATGCCTGGGTCATTGACATTGAAATGAGTGACCTGTGTAGCGGGACTACGAGGAAAACAATCAACCCTGAGAAATAATGGGGCGGGTGTGAGTGGATACCCCTAGGGCGGATGGGGCGAAAGACAGTTGTGTGTTGTGTGAAGTCAGGAGACTTGAAAGGCAGTGAGAGAAGAGACCGACTGCGGGTCAGGTCGTTTAAGAGAGTTGAGTTTTAGACACCGAACGAGTCGGTAGTCCACGGAGAACGGTGTTGTGTGATTCTCCGAGCTCTGAAGGCAGGCCTAAAACCCAGAGTGGGTTGCACAGTGAGCAGAGGCTCTGACCCAGTGTGTGGGTCGTATTGTGTGAGATCCAGCCGTGGATAGTAGCTGGACTAAATGTCTTGTGAATTTGAGATTCAGCAGGCCGTGAGAAGACAGTGATGTGTGCTGGTTAAATTGTGAGGAGGATATTTATATTCTATGGATTACATTGTTTCTGGATGTATAAACATGTTCCGTCTGTCCGTGTTCTTTCTGGATTAAAAGATTATGTGCGCCAACTCAATCTTGTTTCATGACTGGTGAATGTGCACTGCAGGGGTGAGTTGGATTAAGAGACAGTTAGATAGCTCAATTGACACACCAGGAGCATCGTTACCTAGACAACGACCATCGCACGAAACTTATCGTCCCCAACGTCGTGTGATACAGATGTTAGACAGTTAATTGCATGTCCTTTACAGGATGTAGCAGTCAACCCCAGCATTTTTGGCTGTTCGTGATGCCTGGGCAAGTGTACGTTCAGTAGTTTGCCATTGCTTTCTGAACCAACGGCACCGATACCATTTCATAAAACACCAACGTAAGGCGGTCTGCTGCTAAATCGCCCACAGCTGTGTTTCGGACGCGGGTATGTGGGGTTACGAACTGAGTCCTTTACCCCTTGTTAGACTGTACGGTTAAGATAAAGTACAGGACCTGTGTATCAAGCCACGGGGTGTACTGTGAATAAAATGATAATTCTAATTTTTAGATCAATTGGCAAACTCGCTTACACTCAGGAAATAAATGACCGTAGACTCCGAGGTAGACCAAGAAGACGATGGAGAGATAATATATATACAGACCTACAAGCACTTGGAATCAACGACTGGCAAGAGAAGGTCAACCAGAGAGACGAATGGAGACGGATTGTATCTGCAGCAAAGAACCTCAATGGCTCGGAACGCTGAAGAAGAAGAGGATCAATTGGCACTCGATTTTAGGCTGATCCGGCTTGGTAGCCCAGGTCAGTTTTTCAAAAAAAAAAAAAAAAAAAAGAACACCCTCCTTTAAGGAGTATTAAAAACACGATCATCGGCCACCACGGCTTCTCTACCATCATGGCGTGAGACAGAATATACTAGAGATACACTGTAGCTAACTGTCGATGTGAAGGCGGCAACTGGTGTGACCTGAAATTCAAATTACATGTAACGATCAAAGCTGGGAGAAGTGGTCACCGAGTGACTCGAATAACGAGTTCTCTTTCGGGAGACCTGGGTTCAAATCATCGGTAAGGTGTGGATTTTCTTCTGTCGGGGGCAAAAAGAAACCCCTAACCTGTACAGTTTGCGTCGACTGCACTAGCCAGGCGGCCTTAATTCCTCAGGATCAGGACCCCCCCCCCCCCCCCCCCCCGTTCTACACCGCAAGGTACTATGGGCAGTAGCTGACACTTCTTGTTGTTGTTGTTGTTGCTGCTGCTGCTGTTGTTGTTTTACAGATCAAAGCTGAATCATCATACAAATGTAGGGACAAGAAGTCGTGTGACTCCACCAACTAACTAATTTACTGTTTCATCTCTCTGTGTGTGTTGACAGGCGATGTAGCTCCGTGCCTGTAACAGTGACAGCCATCCTGTCCTCGGGTGTTGTCGAATACAATGTGACCTTACTGGAAAATGTGCCTGTGGGAACTCTGGTGTTCGTCCTGCCTGTAAGTGTGCAGATATTAACACAGATAGTATTATATGGAACTCTGGTGTTTATATTAACACAGATAGTATTATATAAAACTTGGATATCTGTCCTGCCTGTAAGTGTGCAGATATTAACACAGATAGTGGTATATAGAACTCTGATACTTGCGTGCATGTAAGTGTTTACATATTAACCATGCATGCATGCATGCATCCATCCATCCATCCATCCATCATGTGCCATACCGATAAGCGTGGGCAATCATGTTCTTCCATCTCACTCGATCACCAGAGTCGTGGATCAGCTCTGTGTTCCTGTCTCGACCATGCCATGTGGCCAAACCATCCAGGTATTTACTTCTCGGTCTTCCCCTTGGTCTGTTCCCTTCGATCTTGCCAGTTGTCACCAAGTTCTCCAAATCATTTCTTCTCATAACATGCCCAAAAAATTGTGACTGTCTACGTCTAATGTCTCTAATCAGTTTACGATCTTCATCTGTACATATTAACACAGATAGAATTATATTCTTAGTCAGATATGACTGAGCTACCGTATGACAGTAGATGGTGCTACCTGCTTTCTATCAGCGCCGAATGTTGGGCGGCGCTTACCAAATCCGACACCCCACATTGTGCCAACGGCTTCCTGCGGAAGAGCGCAATTGGGAGGGTACAAGCCTTATCCTGTTATGAGGAAATGTAGCCTACAGACTAAATGTCATGGCAGGGCAGACCAGCCCTATGACCTGGTCAGCAGATGGACTAAGATCGAAGCTCCGACATGTGGATAGTTAGAGAAATGCTTTGCTGATCCGGCAGCTTCTACAGCTTGTCTTGTTCCAGATTATAGGTGTTAACTTTCCTCTGGAGTGAACTAGGCAGGCCGAGAGAGGGATCATGCTGCATGGGCAACACATGGTCTCTACAAGTCAACCCACGATCTGTGCTACAATAACAAACTATCGTCTGTCAAGCCGGCAAGATGCCAGAAAAGGCATTATATAGAACTCAAGTAGTCTTCCTACTTGTAAGTGTGCAAATTTTAACACAGACTACCATTGATTCCCATATGCCCATATTTCTAAACGCTCATTAATATATTCTTCCATACACGTAACTTCTGAACTGTGAATTTGCATTTACACAATACTTCTAGGTTGTGATTGTCTCACATATAACTTCTAGACTGCGAATTTTACACACATAACGTCTAGACTCTGGATTTCACACATATAACTTCTCGACTGTGAATTTCACACATATAACTTCTAGACTGAATTTCACACATATAACTTCTTGACTGTGAATTTCACACATGTAACTTCTTGACTGTGAATTTCACACATATTAAATCTAGTCTGTGAATTTCACACATATAACTTCTTGACTGTAAATTTCACACATATAACTTCTTGTCACACATATAACTTCTAGACTGAATTTCACACATATAACTTCTTGACTGTGAATTTCACACATATAACTTCTTGACTGTGAATTTCACACATATAATTTCTAGTCTGTGAATTTCTCACATAAACTTCTGGCATGTGAATTTCACTTTTATAACTCCTAGAATGTGAATTTCACACACTTCTAGACTGAATTTCCATAACTACATAACCTCTAGACCAGTCATTCTCCTATTCTGATCAACTCTAGACATCCCAGATTTGTGACATGCTCAGAACCTTATTTTAGGAAAGATAATACGGTGGATTCTCCTTATTGTCCGCATTAACAAACGTTTAGTTTTATTTATATTGTTTATTTTCAGTTGCAGATTTTCAGAATTATTACTCTTAAGTAAATTCAGAATTATTACTCTTAAGTAATCAGTTCATGGATTTATATGTGACATTTAATAGCATTTGTATTTATGTGTCCACATGGTGTAACGCGGATCATTTATTTGCTTCTTAGACGAACGGCCTTGACACAACAAGTACAGACTTTGAAGTCAAAGATAAGTAAGTTGTTTTCGTTGTAAATTGGAGACAATTAATATGTAGCCGCAACTGGGGACAATTTACAAACTCACTTCTTCTGACGGCCAGAAATTGCAATGTTAATGTGGAATGCCAGGGAAACCGATCACATTATCTTCCTAAATACTTCACAAATCTACACTGGACACGCGATATGTTTAAATACACAGTCTTTATATAGAAGTCCACAGCGGGCACTGGTGCGAAAGGAATACGCAATCCCGAATACCGCGTTCGAAACACAGCTGCGGGAAATTTGGAATCAGACCTCCTTGTGATGGTTTTCATATAAGTGTATGAGTGCCGGTCGTTCAGATAAAAATGCCAAACTACTGAACGTAAACTTGCCACGAAATCACAAACAGCCAAAATAAAATGATGGGGTTGACTGCGGCGTGCTGTAAATAATCTGCAATAAACTTATGAAGTATTTATATGGAGTAATCCGACAGGAGATGACATAAAAGTCTTCAGACAATATATGTGTATTTAATTGCTCAATAATTCTATCAATCATTAATATTTTGCATATCTTATCCAAATCCTCCTCTTTCCGTCGGTCTATCGATCTAGCTGCCATCTACCTAGTATTATATCTATCTTCTTCTTCTTCTTCTTCTTCTTCTTCTTCTTCTTCTTCTTCTTCTTCTTCAGCGTTCCGAGCCATTGAGGTTCTTTGCTGCAGATACAATCCGTCTCCATTCGTCTCTCTGGTTGACCTTCTCTTGCCAGTCGTTGATTCATTACAAGTGCTTGTAGGTCTGTATATATATATTATCTCTCCACCGTCTTCTTAGTCTACCTCGGGGCATTATATCTATATACTACAGAAATCACACCACATTATCTAACATAATTAGATACATCCCTCAAACTGAAAAGTACAACACACATATCCACAGTAATTTGACGAGATGTAGCGAAATAAGCCATGCAATAAATCGTGCAATCTATTGTTTGTGTCTTTGTTATTCAAATTTACTTCGCGGAAACTTTGTTTTGAATCTATAGTTTTGTCCATTATTTCTGATACTGTATTTGTAGATATTTTAGCTGCATAGCCGGACTGTGGATTTGTAGTAGTGAACGTGTTTCACAGCGCCCCGACATCCGGAGTTGAGGGTTCGAAATCAGCTGCGGACGATTTGGAAGCAGACCGCCAACTGTTCGATGTTATGGGCGTCGGCCGTTCAGAAAGCCATGGCAAACTACTTAAAGTAAACATAGATTAGTACATACAAAGAACCAGAAAATGCTGGGGTTGATTCCATGTCCTGTGAAGGACATGCAAGTAACTTTTTTTTTGTAAATCCATTATAATATTCGTATTTACCTTTCCTCCATCTCAAGATGAGTGTTTTATGTTATACTTATGTTTTTGCATATGTGTTAGGTTATACAATCCTGTTGTTTCTGCATTAATGGTATGCAGGAAGTGGCCAATTGATCTAGCCGACACTCAGGACTGTTAGAAAAGACCAGACTGACACACAGTCAGACTGCTTCTGGTACCATCAGTATTGGGACTCTTCGCTGGCTGTTGTGGATCAGGACGGAGCACGCATGGGAACGTCCTGAGTGCTATGGTGTCGGTTCTTGACTCTTCTCCTGTAATATTTACAGCTCGTCATAAAAGATTTAAAATTGTAGTCTTTAACTGTACAGACTTAAACTCCTCTTAAATATAGTAATTCCTCGACAGCTCGCTAGTAACTAAAGTTGACATGGACAGAGAGAACAAGGGTTTCTATAACGTTTCAATTGTCACCAAGCAAAATGTAAGTACTACTCTGTTGTTGTTGTTGTTGTTGTTGTTGTTGTTGTTGTTGTTGTTGTTGTTGTTGTTGTTGTTGTTGTTGTTGTTGTTGTTCTTGTTGTTTTTGTTGTTGTTGTTGTTGTCATCGTCATTGTGTTTGTTGGTATTATTGTTGTTGTGTATGTGTCTGCTGGTATTGTCTTTGTGTATGTATGTATGTGGTTAATATTGTTGTGTTCAGTGTGTCTTCAATCTCCTGTATCAGTTGTCCCATCCACCCACTGTTGTATCCAGTGTGTCTTCAGTCTCCTGTATCAGTTGTCTCATCCAGCCGTTGTTGTTTTCATCCTGTCTTTAATCTCCTATATCAGTTGTCCCATCCACCCATTGTTGTATTCAGTATGTCTTTAGTCTCCTGTATTCCGTGTCGTTAATCTCCTGTATTCCGTGTCGTTAATGTCCTGTATCCAGTGTCATCAATCTCCTGTATTCAGTGTCATTAATCTCCTGTATTCAGTGTCGTTAATCTCCTGTATTCAGTGTCCTTAATCTCCTGTATTCAGAATCATCTTAGTTCATCCCTATCCATTCGTACACACAACTTTCAAAATATAATTTTGACTTTCAGACAAGCTCCCCCATCATCATCATCCATGTGGACATCGCAGACGTCAATGACAACTCGCCAGTGTTCGCCAGACAACTGTACGAGTTTACTGTGGCCAGTAATGCCAGTACAACCGCAGTGATTGGAATCGTAAGTTTCAGAATACTGCACATCCATTATTGTCTTTGAATTGATGTGTTGTTTTGATTGATTAATGGCTCCTGAATTTGTGTGCGCTGTTATGGTTAATAACAGCGCCGGTATCCCAGGCCTAGGGGTTAACGTCTTTCTCCGTAATCCCGTATATTCTCGTGAGTAACGTAACATGCGCGAGAATCGGTAACGGTTCTCGCCGCGTTGGTAACTTACGGGGTATGTGATCCGGTCGCTCAGAAAGCAATGGCAAACTACAGAGCGTAATCGTGCCTAGTACATCAACAGGAGCTGAAAATGTTGATGTTGACTGCAACGTCCTGTAAGGGATATGCAAAAATAAATTATGGCTAGTTTTTAACTGATGAATTTATTGAGTGATAACTACTAATCTGATTTGCTGTAAACTGTGTGTGTGTGTTTTTTTTTTTTTTTACACTTATAGCATGGTATTGGGGTTGGGGGTGGGGGTGAAGCAGGAAGAAAGTAAGGAAGACGTAATGAAGAAGATGAGACGGAAGCAAGGAAAACAGAAGAAAAAGAAATGGGAAACAGGGAATGAAGTAAATATGTAGGAAGTAAAACGGCAGGCAATGAGTGAAGGAGGGGGAGAAGTAGGAAAGAAGGGGGAAAGGAAGAAGAGAAGAAGAAAGAGGAAGAAGTAGAGGAGGAAGAAATCTAGAACTACTGCAATAGTAGTAGATGGAAGAAACATCGGTACTTCAATTTTAATTCACCGCAAACAAGAAGTCGACGACAGTGAGGGCCCTACGGGCCCAAAAACTTAAAAAAACATCCATCGATCGGTCCAGCAGTCCACCGAACACTAAACAGGGATACTTGTTAATACTTGTTTGTTTGCGGTGAATTAAAATTGAAGTACCGAAACATCTGCATGCAGGCAGGTACCACTTGAGAAAATAAACATTTGCTCTGTACTCTATCCCAGACTACGATGATTCAATGAAACGCCATGTGTAAAATTGTAGTGTTCATTACATTATGATTGAAAGTTATTATTTTCAACATAATTCACACAGGCACATTATTTTTTATGCACCTCATTGCCCTCATATCTTGTTCTGACCAGGTTTCAGCTTCTGACCGTGACATTGGAGACAATGGTGAAGTCCACTATAACTTAACTTCAACTTCCGGCCCTGAAGAATGCTCAAGACTGACCCTCCACCCTACAACTGGACAGCTGATGACCAGCCAACAGCTACCAGCAGGAATTATCTGCTCTTGGATTGTTATTGCTTGTGATTCTTCTGTGGTTATTTCCTCACGGTAAAACATAAGCATAACATCAAATGACACATGCACATTTTAACATCTAAATGACAAGTGAATATTTCTTTTAGTTGATGTTTCTTGTTGTACTTTGTTTATGTTGTAAATACAATATATTTAATGTTTGTCTCCCTTACTTTATTGACACATTTCTTTTGTTTTGAACCTCTGTAACCAACGGCAGGAGGTGTAGTGTTGTTCCGTTGACCGTTTCCGTGATTCCTGCAGGAAATATTTTTGAAAACAGCGTTACTATACCCGAGAATGTACCCGTGGGAACTATGGTGAAATTATTGCCTGTAAGTATCGTAAACATTAAATTGTTCAAATTAATAAACTTATTGTGGTTGACTTACACTTACAGAAAACACATGACAAGGCGCCGAATTTGCTAGAATTTGTTTAGAAAGTAGATGAAGAAGAGTAGCATTTGCTAGAATTTGTTTAGAAAGTAGATGAAGAAGAGTAGTATTTGCTAGAATCTGTCTAGAAAGTAGATGAAGAACAGTAGTATTTGCTAGAATGTGTCTAGAAAGTAGATAAAGAACAGTAGTATTTGCTAGAATGTGTCTAGAAAGTAGATAAAGAAGAGTAGTATTTGCTATAATGTGTCTAGAAAGTAGGTGAAGAAGAGTAGTATTTGCTATAATGTGTCTAGAAAGTAGATGAAGAAGAGTAGTATTTGCTAGAATGTGTCTAGAAAGTAGGTGAAGAAGAGTAGTATTTGCTAGAATGTGTCTAGAAAGTAGGTGAAGAAGAGTAGTATTTGCTAGATTGTGTCTAGAAAGTAGATGAAGAAGAGTAGTATTTGCTAGAATTTGTTTAGAAAGTAGATGAAGAAGAGTAGTATTTGCTAGAATGTGTCTAGAAAGTAGATGAAGAAGAGTAGTATTTGCTAGAATGTGTCTAGAAAGTAGGTGAAGAAGAGTAGTATTTGCTAGAATGTGTCTAGAAAGTAGGTGAAGAAGAGTAGTATTTGCTAGATTGTGTCTAGAAAGTAGATGAAGAAGAGTAGTATTTGCTAGAATGTGTCTAGAAAGTAGATGAAGAACAGTAGTATCTGCTAGAATGTGTCTAGAAAGTAGATAAAGAACAGTAGTATTTGCTAGAATGTGTCTAACACTGATGTCACAGTACTTAGGGTATGTCAATAAGTGCTTCAGTTTCCTTCAGAAGGTGTCAAAGACAAAGAATTGAATTGATATTTATTGAATTGAATTGATCCTTATTTTCAAAGGGTAAAAAATTGGGCGCGTAGGCCCGTCTTACATTCGGCCCTTAAGAATGGGCATATAGCTCCAGTTATTATGTGGTTATGGACACACCTACTACACCTGACATCCTTGCTAACCCAGTGGTCAGTTGGTTACACATACATCTACCACACCTGTACGGACGGACGGACGGACGGATGAATGGATGGATGGATAGACACATACACACTCACGCGCACACACACACATAGAGGTATACATTGTTCTGGCGTACGAAATACAGGTGTAAGAGACACCTGCCATGAACTTCATTCCTGGGAGGACCTCCTGTCCACCTCAAGTATACTAAGATCAATTTCTGACATTGCAACCCCTGAGATTATAACCCTGAGATTACAACCCCTGACATTACAACCCCTGACATACACTCCTGTCCACCTCAAGTATACTAAGATCAATTTCTGACATTGCAACCCCTGAGATTATAACCCTGAGATTACAACC
Source organism: Cepaea nemoralis (assembly GCA_014155875.1). Taxonomy (NCBI): domain Eukaryota; kingdom Metazoa; phylum Mollusca; class Gastropoda; order Stylommatophora; family Helicidae; genus Cepaea; species Cepaea nemoralis. The sequence continues at coordinate 392,749 of JACEFZ010024922.1, read as the reverse complement.
CCTGACATTACAACCCCTGACATACACACTCACGCGCGCACACACACATAGAGGTATACATTGTTCTGGCGTACCAAATACAGGTGTAAGAGACACCTGCCATGAACTTCATTCCTGGGAGGACCTCCTGTCCACCTCAAGTATACTAAGATCAATTTCTGACATTGCAACCCCTGAGATTATAATCAGTATAACGCCTGACATTATAAGCCTTGATATTATAATCCCTGACATTACAACCCCTGACAGTATAATCCATGACATTACAACAACTGACATTACAACCCTTGACATTATAACCTCTGATATTATAACCCCTGACATTACACCTGACATTACAACCCCTGACAAAATAACCCCTGACATTACAACCCTTGACAGTATAAACCCTGGCATTACAACCTCTGACATTACAACCCCTAACATTGCAACCCTTGACATTACAACCCCTGACATTAAAACCACGGACAGTATAACCCCTGACATTAAACCCTTGTTAGTATAACCCCTGACATTATAACCCCTGACAGTACAACCACTGACATTACAACCCCTGACAGTATAACCCCTGACATTACAACCCCGACATTGAAAACTCTGACTTTAAAACCGATATTACAACCCCTGAGGTTAAAACCGATGATATTACAACCCCTGAGATTACATACCCTGACATTGCAAACCCTGACATTACATACCCTGACATTACAGCCACTGACATTGCAACCCCTGACATTGCAACAGAATGCACTTTCAAAACACCAATAAATTGCATGTCCTTTGATAGATATTGCAATCAATCCCAACCGCAGCTGGATGTTCTAGACAATGTTACTTTCAACATTTTGCCATTTCTTCCTGTGAGAAATGACGACATTGAAGTCCAACTGACCGCTGTAGCGGTTGATAACTGATAAACCCCGTCATCATCGCACGGGAATTTTAAAAGTTATAGATCTCTTATCCTGCCGAGCATGTCCCCCGCTAATGCACTCAAAAGGACAGAATATACATCACTCAAGAATGGGCTATTTCTTGTCTTGAGCTTACCAGTGTTCGTACCATGTGTCTCTAGTGTGCCTTAATTCTTTTACTACTGGACAGATTAAAGGACTACAGACAACAAGCGCGGAATTCGAGATCAGAAACGAGTAAGTACTTTAGTTATCACCATCATCATCTTCTACTTTTGTCGTCAAGCATCATCAGATGGAGTATATGACGTTTCAGCGCAGTATGGGAGGCACTGGATACTGTCATTCCTTGTGACTGTACAATGTCTTTGACGTCATAAATCCATGTTCTTCTCAGGCGTTCTCTTGCTCTCGTATCATGTCTTCTTTGATGTAGCCGGTAGCTGATGGTGTTGAATTCTAATGAGATGACCGAAACATTTGATCTTCTGTCTTTCAATATATATGGCACAAAGTGTTGATGAGAAAGGAGAGAGAGAGAGAGAGAGAGAGAGAGAGAGAGAGAGAGAGAGAGAGAGAGAGAGAGAGAGAGAGAGAGAGAGAGAGAGAAAAGGGGTTGTTTTAGTACCTGTGATATGTCACATGGGATGTGTGGAATTGGAAGGTCTAAAAATACGAGGCTTCACTCATACATAAGACCAATAGGGTTGATTGAAGTATCACGTATGGTAGGATCAAATCCCCCAATGCATTGTGTTATTGGATGTGAATAAGAAAAGACCACAGATAATACACATAATATGGATAGGTACAGAGAGGCAAGATGATTGATGCGTAACTCCCAGGTTTTCTCTTGTTGTATGTGAGTGCATATCCCGTAGTGGAAATCATGCAACGACATATACTAGAAACAGCCGGGATGATACTGTGGGTGTGTCAACCCCCGATTCTTTCCGTGCTATTTATTGCAAGAGATAAAGAACAGATAAGTGTGTAAGGACGCATAGAAAGACCTAGAAGCAAATATCTGGATGGCTTGGCCTCGTGGCATGGTCGAGACAGAAACACTGAGCTGATCCACGACTCTGGTGATCGAGTGAGATGGCAAAACATGACCGCCCACGCTTACCGGCATGGCACATGATGGATGGATGGATACTTACGCTAGTCGCCGAAACGCCCTTGTATTGCTCATAATTCTGTTCTGTAAAGCTGCATTTTTTTTCATATCCTATTTACAGGACATCGCTGTTAACACCAGCATTTTACTGCTGTTTTTGATGTCCTGGAAAGCTTACGTTCAGTAGTTTTCCATTGCTTTTTGAACGACTGGCTCCCATACCAACACATTAAAACCCAGCACGACGCGGTCTGCTGCCAAATCGGTCACAGATGTGTTTTGAACGCAGGTAAGCGGGCTCACGAATCGCGTCCTGCAAACATTTAGCCACGGAGACCGGAAAAGCTGCATTACTTTGTGTTATTTTATATTGTTTACATTTCCACAGTTTAACAGCAGTTCCACATATTTTATCTATTTATAGCAGTGTACTGTACACGAAAGTGCCACTGGACAGGGAACAACGGGACAGTTACGAGGTTACAATTGTATCAGAACAGAACGTGAGTTACCTGATCCTAATGAACACTCTGTATGTTACATGTTATGTCTAATGAAATGGTGACGGGGAATGGGGAGGTGTGGAGATGTGTTGTTTGACAACAGTGTTGAGAATGTCGTGGTCAGAGAAGACTGTTGAGAATATCATGGACATGGTTAATTAATTAGTTGCATGTCCTTTATAGGACGTCGCAGCCAACACCCAGCATTTTATGCTGTTATGATCTCTTGGAAAGTTTTTGTTCAGTAGTTTACCATTGCTTTCTGAACGACCGGAACCCATATCATTTCGTATGCAAGACGGTTTGCTGCCAAATCGCCCGCAGCGTTTCTAACGCGGATATACGGGATTACCAACAGTGTCAGTAACCTCTTCGCCACGGAGAATGCCTTGGACAGGGAAACAACCAAATTGTCCAGATATTGACAGCTCCATGAGTTGCCGGACCACTACTCAAAACCATATAGAACGGACAAATGGAGTTTACGTACCACACCACCAAGAGAGTTCTTCTCTAAAAGCACATGCTGTGAGGCATTGAGGCATGCTATAGAACAAGTATATTTGCCTCATGTGGGAAATATTAGGTAAAAGAAGTAGTGAAAGACAATTGTGATATGTGTGGGAATCTTAAACGGGCTGGACTTAAAAACAAAAACATCAACTTCATTTAAATATCTGATGACAGAGAGAAATGCAGGGGTACTATTGCCAGTATCTGCCCTGTCCAAATGCAACAAAATTAAGAAAAAGAAGAAAAAGGAGGATGGAGAAGAAGAACAACAACAACAACAAGTAAAAAGAGGAGGAGGAAGAAGGAGAAGGTGGTTTGGTTGGGTGCATGTGTCCCAATGGTGGATAAAGGACAGAAGAAGAAGAAAGAAGAAGTGATAAACTGAAGGAAAAAAAACAGTTAGTTAGTTAGTCGCAGGTCCAACTTCACAGCAACGGGTCGTCCCCATTATGCTCCGTTCCTGTGCCAGTGAATATCACACAAAACGCTCCCCACTGCCTAATGTGAAAAGTGGAAAAGACAGGAGTCTCGACAAACAACAGCCCGCACAGATATACTGTGCATAATGCCGCCGCCAGAATGTCATCACACCAGTCCCCCACGAAACACCCTGTTTATCTCTGATGGAATCGGCAGTCATTTTCCTATCTGAATGTTTCCTAGATGTTCACCCACACAGTCCACGAAAATACAGTTTATCGCTGATGGCAGTGGCAGTCAACCAGAAGTCCAGCAGCCACGCATTTCTGCATAAGGCAAAAACCGGTCAACTCTGGGACATAGCCACCTGCCATCGCTCCGAACATGCAGTCACGTTCCAAAAAAACCTCAGGCAGATTCAAAAGCATTTCACACGAAACTCACAGCTCACAGTGTCGCGCCACGCACTCACTCAGTAGCAGATAAACTGAAGGAAAATAACAACAATTATGTTGTAATTTATTTACTGAAGTTGTTTACTCCAATGAATAGGTCAATGTCCCTGTGATGATTGTCCATGTCAATGTCAGCGATGTCAATGACAACGCTCCAGTGTTTGGACAGGCAGTCTACGTCATCAACATGGACAGGGGTTGGAAGTTGAACCAGACCGTTCTACAAGTCAATGTGAGTGTCTGTGTGTCTAGTCACTTGTTGTTTGTTGTTGTTGTTGTTGTTGTTGTTGTTGTTGTTGTTGTTGTTGTTGTTCTACAAGTCAATGTGTGTCTGTCTGTGTGGTCACTTGCTGTTGTTGTTGTTGTTGTTTTTGTTGTTGTTGTTGTTGTTCTACAAGTCAATGTGAGTGTCTGTCTGTGTGGTCACTTGCTGTTGTTGTTGTTGTTGTTGTTGTTTTTGTTGTTGTTGTTGTTGTTCTACAAGTCAATGTGACTGTCTGTCTGTGTGGTCACTTGCTGTTGTTGTTGTTGTTTTTGTTGTTGTTGTTGTTGTTCTACAAATCAATGTGAGTGTCTGTATGTGTGGTCACTTGCTGTTGTTGTTGTTGTTGTTGTTATTGTTTTTTTTGGTTGTTGTTGCTGTTTTTGTTGTTGTTGTTGTTGTTGTTGTTGCTGCTGCTGCTGTTGTTGTTGTCTTTATGAGTTACGAGACTGTGCAACATTAGTGTTACCCAAAATGCAATAATGAATATGTAACAACATTGCAAATGTTACATGTCATCAGCTGTGCATGTGTTATCTTTCTTTAACGAATGTCATGTCTCCACCCCAATGGTTATAATTATACTTTGTTAAACTAATGTCATGTCTGAATGCCAATAATTATTATTATATTATCAGTCTTCAACTAATGTCATGTCTGCATGCCAATAATTATAATTATGTTATCTTTCTTCAACTAATGTCATGTTTTGATGGCAACAACTGTAATTATGTTATCTTTCTCCCAACAATGTCATGTCTCTGCGGCAGGCTACAGACGCGGACATCGGACCTAATGCACGTCTGGAATTCTCAATGGTCACTGGGAAGTAAGTCCCTCCGTTTCTGTGTCACAGTAGTTATAGTCAAAGATTCTACCAGGACAAATATCCCCCATTTCTCTATTTTACCGTAGTTGTAGTCAAAGATTCTACCACAACAAATATTTCCCGGTTATGTGTGTTACAGTAGTTGTAGTCAAAGATTCTACCGCAACAAATATCCCCCATTTATGTGTGTTACAGTAGTTGTAGTCAAAGATTCTACCACAACAAATATCCCCCGTTTATGTGTTACAGTAGTTGTAGTCAAAGATTCTACCACACCAAATATTCCCCATTTATATGTGTTACAGTAGTTGTAGTCAAAGATTCTACCACAGCAAATAACCCCCGTTTATGTGTGTTACAGTAGTTTTAGTCAAAGATTCTAGCACAACAAAGATCCCCGGTTTATGTGTGTTACAGTAGTAGTAGTCAAAGATTCTAGCACAAAAAGATCCCTGGTTTCTGTGTGTTACAGTAGTTGTAGTCAGAGATTCTAGCACGACAAACACCCCCCCCCCCTCGTTTGTGTGTGTTACAGTAGTTATAGTCAAAAATTCTACCACGACAAATATCCCCCATTTATGTATGTTACAGTAGTTGTAATCATAGACTCTAGCACGACAAAAAGACAATTGCCAAGTAAGAAGCGTAATCTTCAGAGCTGCTTGTTTCGTTATGCCCCAATTTAGTAAACAGACAATGACAGAGTACATAGACTGCCACTGCCAATATATTGGAGGTGAACCACTAACCACAGACGACATTGTCGGGACCAATCTCAGAAGTAGGAGTGGGTCCGCCTAATGGCGAGGGGCACTCGTTATAGGGAAAGCTGACCTGACCATGCGCAAATATCAATCCAGTGTGGATTGCTCTTAGTTCGAAGCAAAAGAGCTAAGAAAATATAACAGTTATCACTAATGTGTCAAGTTTATTTCTTTTCCTTGTGACATGAGGATTCCAGAAAATCTCGACTGTTTATGTCTAATTACTATAATCAGTGCATGGATTTAATCAGTTTCTTCAGGATTACATTCTTTTGCCTTGACTCAGTGGATCTCTTTGCACTTTCATCATAAACCACAATATCTTTCACAATTTGCTTGCTTATTGTCTAGATCTCAAAAGCAGCAACAGTTTATGTTTTATATTGTATTTTAACACTCATTTGTTGCTCACATTAATACTTTAATAAAACAATCAGTAAATGTTATTGTCCATTTGCATTTTCTTATTTTTCTTTTAGGGAATATTTTGCCATAGACCCGACTACAGGTCAGATTCGATTAACGAACTTCCCAACAACGAAAGACTCGGAATACCAACTGCTGGTTTCGGATTTTGGTCTACCTTCATTGTCAACCGTGTCCACTCTCAAGGTGCCTGTTGTGAACGTGCTGTCCTATATCTTAGCTTTACAACATCCCAGTGTATCTATTTTAAGCGTGCAATCTTGTGTTATCTTTACATGTATCAATCTGTCTATTGTAAAAGTGCTACCTTGTGTCTTAAATTTACCTTTCGCAATTTGTCAGGGGGGGGGGGGGGGGGGGGGCTGAGTGGTCTCGAGGTATGGTGTTCGCTTCGATTGCTGGAGGTCCCGGGTTCAAGCCCCAGTGAGGGCCGGGATTTATTCACGCGGACTTCTAATAAAAAAATTGCCCCTGATCTCTGGGTAGTGAGATCAGACGCGAGTGTGTATTGTTGCGCACGTAAACTATCCCTTGGCGGTTGGAAATCGAAAGAGAGTAGCCTAACGGCGCTGCCCGGGCAAACTTTTGGGTTAAAAATCTACCCAAAGTATTTCAGGATCCTCACCGGTGCTACGCACTTCGTGCACTGAGCTGAGTTTCTCCGGACTGAGGCTTGAGTTAGGAGTAGAACGGAGCACTTATGGGTTACACCTGTGTGCCGTGATGTTGATCCGTCGACTAAAACTAAACTAAGCAATTTGTCAATTGTATTAGTGCTGTCTTATATCTTATCTTTACATATCACAATCTGTTCATTGTACCAGAACTATCATATATCTTAACGTTACATATCGCAATTTATCAGTTTTAAAAGTGCTAAGTTATATCCTATCTTTACATATTGCTATGTATCTATAGTATAAGAGCGATCTTATATCTTATCTTCACATGTATCAATCTATCTGTTGTGAAAGTAATATCTTACATCTTATCTTCACATGTATCAATCTATCTGTAGTGAAAGTGCTATCTTATATCTTATCTTCAAATGTATTAATCTATCTGTCTGTTGCGAAAGTGCTATCTTCCATCTTATCTTCACATGTATAAATATATATGTTGCGAAAGTGATATCTTACATCTTATCGTCACATGAATCAATCTATTTGTTGCGAATGGGCTATCTTATATCTTATCTTCACATGTATCAATCTATTTGTTGCGAAAGTGCTATCTTATATCTTAAAATCACATGTATCAGACTATCTATTGCAAAAGTGCTATTTTACTTCTTATCTTCACATGTATCAATCTATCTGTTGCGAAAGTGTTATCTCTTATCTTATCTTCACATGCATCAATCTATCTGTTGCGAAAGTGATATCTTACATCTTATCTTCACGTGTATCAATCTTCTATTGTGAAAGTGATATCTTTCATCTTATCTTGACATGTATCAATCTATATGTTATGAAAGTGCTATCTCATATCTTATCTTCACACGTATCAATCTATCTCATCTCATCATGTTCCTCTTGTACCTTGCGGTGTCGAGGTGAAGTACAAACTTCGTGAGAGTGCCCGATTATGGGCTTCATGTATCGATATTCCCATGGACTCTGCTATTCCCTCCGTCCAACGTTTACGTGGTCGGCCTCTTCCTCTGTTTACATCTGGTCTGTACCTCATTGCTTGTTGTGGTATGCTGTTGACTGGTAACCTACTTGCATGGCCAAACCATTTGACTTGCTGCTTTCTGATAAAATCTAGTGCTGCTTTAACCCCCACTGTTGTGAAAGTGATATCTTACACCTTATCTCCCATCACTGTATAATAGGTCCTTTGCAGGACATCGCTCTCATCATGAGCCCTGAAAAGCCTCTCGATCTCTGGCCATTTCCTCTGCCACGTATACCCTCATGTACCCTTATGTACCCTTATGTACCCACATGTTCCCTCTTGAACCATCATCAACCCTCCTGTACCCTCTTGTACCCACGTGTACACTCATGTATCGTAATGTACCCTCCTATTCAATCATGTACCTCATATACCTCCCTGTACCCCAATGTACCATCATGTACCCTCATATACCTCCATTTACCCCCATGTAACGTCATGTACCCTCCTATACAATCATGTACCCTCAAATACCTCCATGTGCACTCATGTGCCCTCATGTACTATCATGTACCCTCATGTACTATCATGTACCCTCAAATACCCTTATGTACTATAACAGAGCTCCATCTCTGTTATAGATAGTTAGGGGGAAATAGAGAAGGTTTAGGAAATGTCGCACCCGTGAGCACTATTGAAAGCACTATTGTTAGGGAAGCTCACGGGTGACGTCAAGATATAAACAGTTCCAACTTAACCTGTGGTCGGTCAGGGTGTGTTTTCATGAAGTTATATCAACTTTGTATTACTGGATAATAAAAGCCGTTTACACTCATCAAAGGCTTCAATGTCATCTCTTGAGATTACCGTTCAACTGTTCACTCCGTTACAGTACCCTCATTTACCTTCCTCTACCATCATACCAAAGGTGTTGTCTTGTATTCATCATCATGCTATTCGACCTTTGTCTCTTCTTCCGGGAACCATGTCTTCCATCACCGTTCAATCTTTCCAAGCCATTATAATCTTTAAAATGGCCACAGTACTTCATTGTCCAAGCAATTATAATCTTTGATATGCCCACAGTACGTCATTTTCCAAGCAATTATAATCTTTAATATGGCCACAGTACTTCATTGTCCAAACAATTATAATCTTTAATATGGTCACTGGACGTCATTGTCCAAGCAATTATAATCTTTGATATGCCCACATTACGTCATTTTCCAAGCAATTATAATCTTTAATATGGCCACAGTACTTCATTGTGTAAGACATGATAGTGTTTATGGGCCAGTCTTTGCCGATGTTATGATCTTGTAGAATTAGAATGTGGGTATTTTTCTTCTTCTTGTCTACAATATTCTAAGAACTTTTATGTAATATTTAAGCTTAAAAAAAAAAGAAAGAAATATTTTCTTCTTTAATGATTGTCAAATAATCCATGTCTGATATCCATATACAAAGGCTGTCCGTATTGTAAATTTTCTCATGCATTCCTGTTGTGCTGTCCTGCAGGTGTACAGCCCTGTGTTTAACGAAACAGCCTCTGTCGTGCTGCCGGTCAGTAGAGACCAGCTCATGGCTGACCGAGATAATGTGGCCAAGTAAGTGTTTCTGTCCAAACAACTCATCTACTAACTCATTTGCTAGGGTGGACAGATCAACAGCATGGTAACAACTCTATAATAATAATATTTTGGTCAGACAGAGCCCACAAGCCCGGGAAAGCAGTCTGTCTATGGGAGGAGGATTCCAGAAAGGAAACCTCAACCGTCGAAGTCGAAAGATGTTAGCCCAAGTGGGACGGGACTAGAAAGCGAACATTACGGCATTACATTAGCTGGTATGCACCAAACATAGCAAAAGTTGTTCGTAGAATTGGAATGAAGGAAGGGAGGGAGGGAGAGAGGGAAGAAGGGAGGGGGAAGGAAGAATAAGAATATTAACAACAATAATAATAATAACAACGAACGAACAAGCTTTATTTTTAAAGGGTTAAGAATTAGGCTCGCAGGCCCGTCTAACATTCTGCCTTTCTTATCTCTCGGCTCTCATACATTACTTCATTCATACATCTATATCTATAAAAGAGACTGTATGTATGTCCGTTCTTTATGCGTTCGCGAACGGTCTATCCGATTGAGATGAAATTTTCTACACGTTTTCTTTTCATTCCTGTGCAACTTTCTGTCATAGTTTTTTAATTTTTTTTTCGGCTACTTACTTACTAGAATTTAATATTTCATTTTTCATTATAATTTCTATATAGCAAGGGGACTTAACTCTAGAAAAGTTATTTCAAGGGGCATAACTTTTAATAACATTTCTATATACTGTATAGTCATATTGTTGCATCGTTTTCAAAGATTTATAAACTCTTTATCTATAGTTATTTACAGGCAAATGAGTTATAATAAATAATGATATAATCTTTAAGGCATTTTCAAAGTTTTCATAAAAATAATGCATAATGTATAACATTGTAACTCATCTTTTTATGCTTAAAGAAGTTATCTACAGTCATGTAGGTGATTAAAAACAGTTTTCATTAAAAATAATGGATGGTGTGTGGAAGGACATTCTTTTAAGTTACTGTGTGAATTTAATGAGACGCTCCCCGCCAGGAGCTGGGCGAAGCCACGCCGGGTCAGATAGATAGACAGACAGACAGACAGATAGTCGGGAACGGGAGCTTATATGACTACTTATATGAATTAAATGAGATGCTCCCCACCAGGGACTGGGTGAAGCCGGACCGGGTCAGCCAGACAGACAGACAGACAGACAGACAGACAGACAAGCAGACAGACAGACAGACTGATAGATAGATAGATCCCCTCCTGGGACTGGGCAAAGCCGGGCCGGGTCAGCTAGTCAGTTATAAAGCTAACTTTATACAGCGACGACAACAACAGAAACAATATGCATTATAAACGCATGGGAAATGTGCAATAATCAACAATACAGGACTCAATAAAACTAATGTTGATTATGTTTAACTATTATAAACGTGTGTAAAATGTGCAATAATCAACAATACAGGACTCAATAAAACTAATGTTGATTATGTTTAACCAGTCCGTCTCTGTAGCGAAGGAGTTACGAACACAATTCGTAATGTGCAGACTTTTAAAACACAGCTAATGGAGATTTGGCTACAGCTCGCATTGCATTGGTTTTCATACAAGTTCAAGTCGTTCAGAAAGCAATGGCAAACTACTGAATGTAAACTTGCCAAGAATGCACAAACAGTCAAAAATGCTGGTTTTGACTGCGACCTCTTGTAAAGAACAAGCAACTAACTTAACAACAACAGGAGAGATGATAAATTTCTGCACATTGAAGCTTCCTGTGTGCATGGGAATGGGATCTGTTGACAATAACATACCTAGAAACAATGGAGAAGACATGACCTACTGTCAATCTGCGTTTTATATGGATGTGAAGCGTGGACAATGAGCAGACAAGCTGAAAAACATCTGATGGCTGTGGAAACGTGGTTTCTGAGGGAAATGCAAAGAATACCATGGACAAACAGAAAGACCAATAAACAAGTCCTTCAAGAAACAAATGAAGATCGTAAACTCATTAGAGACATTAGACGTAGACAGTCAAAAATTTTTGGGCATGTTATGAGAAGAAATAAATTGGAGAACTTGGTGACAACTGGTAAGATCAAAGGGGAAAGACCAAAGGGAAGACCGAGAGTAAATACCTGGATGGCTTGGCCACATGGCATGGTCGAGACAGGAACACGGAGCTGATCCACGACTCTGGTGATCGAGTGAGATGGCAAAACATGACCGCCCACGCTTATCGGCATGGCACATGATGGATGGAGACGAGGATCGATTTACCCTATAGTTCAACCTTCACTTGTGGACAGTTCTTCAACACTAGACACGGAATGGTCTAGCCCAGGGGTGGGCAAACTACGGCCTGCGGGCCGCATGCGGCCCGCCAAGTGATTTTATGCGGCCCGCGAGGGCATGTAGAAATAAATAATTTTAAATCGTTTTTAAGTTATTTTGTTGAATTCTACATAATTTCATGTACCGTTATGATGAGTGTCAATAACAAACGTAAGATTGAAGATGAATGCCGTGTTTCTAATGATGAATGGACAACTAAGTACTGTTTTATAAAAGTTGGTAGCAAATCAATTTGCTTGTTTTGTCTGTCTTCAAGGAGTACAATTTAAAAAGACACTATCAAACAAAACATTCCGATTTCGGATACAATATAACGACCGAAGAGAAGGAAAGGAAATGCCTTGAGTTGGTGAAAAATTTGGAGAAACAGCAAACTGTTTTCACTAAACAGTCTTCAAGTCAAGGTGCTGCAACTGAAGCTAGTCTTGTGCTGTCACACAGAATTGTAAAACAGAACAAGCCATTTTCTGATGGCGAGTTCATCAAGGAATGTTTGCTAGATGCAGCAAACATTATGTGTCCAGAACACACAAAAAACAGATTTGACAACATTACTTTATCAAGGAGAACTGTGATCAGACGTGTTGACAAGATCAGTGACAATTTGATGCATAAACTTCAAGATGCAAGTAAACAATTTTTGTGGTACTCTATTGCATTGGATGAGAGTACCGATGTACATGGTACTGCCCAATTATTGATATTTATACGTGGAATAATCACTTCTTTCAAGCTCACTGAAGAGTTACTTAGTGTTGAGTCACTCAAAGACACAACCACAGGCCATGATATATTCAATGCTGTTACTAACTGTATTGAAAGAACTGGGTTGGTTTGAAACAAGATGGCAAGTGTTACAACTGACGGAGCTCGTGCTTTGACTGGAAAAAATGTAGGTCTGGTAAAGTTGATAAGTGATCAGATTAAAGCAGAATATCCAGACCACACATTATTACCACGTCATTGTGTGATTCATCAAGAAAGTCTGTGTAAAACTGTTTTAAATATCAAGCATGTTATTGACCCAGTTGTCAGTGTCATCATACTCATCAGATCAAGAGGACTTAATCACAGACAGTTCAAGTCATTACTTGACGATATGGAAACTGAACATTCCGATGTCCTGAACTACATCAATGTTCGATGGCTGAGTCTCGGCAAGGTGTTGAGGCGAGTATTGGAACTCAGAGAAGAAATAGAGATGTTCCTAGAGATGAAGGGCGTTGAATGTGACTTTAATACTAACATTGTCAATAAATAGTGGCAGTTAGACTTTATGTTTGCCATTGAAATTATGGAAAAGTTAAATGAACTGAATGTCAAACTTCAGGGCAATGGTGTATTTGCATATGAATTGTATGTATATGTAAAATCATTTCAGGCAAAACTCTCACTGTTCTCCAGACAAGCAAGTGAAAAAAGATTTTGTCACTTCCCTTCGCTGAAACAAGAAACCATTTCTGGTGAAAGTGACTGAAAAATACAAAGCCCAATTAGATGCATTGATTGAAGAATTTGGATGGAGATTCCAAGATTTCAAGAAATTAGAGCCATAGTTCAATATTCTCAGTTCACCTTTTAGTGCAGAAGCTGATACAGCCACAGAGGACATACAGTTGGGGCTGCTTGACTTACAAGCAGATCATGACCTGAAAGAGAAATTCAAGACAGATGGTTTGCTTGATTTTTATGGATCGTTATCACAAGAATCATTTCCCAACTTGAAAAACTTTGCAGCTAAACTTTTATCATTATTTGGATCAACATACATTTGCGAACAAGCATTCTCTTGCTTGAAGATCAACACATCTAAGAATAGGTCTTTATTGTCGGACTGCAACTTGCATGCTGTCATGCGAATTTCAACAAGTAAACTTGCTCCAGATTTCAAGAATATTGTCAAAAATTGCAAGCAGTTACATACATGTCATTAGAAATCAACAACTGTAGTGACAATGTAGTTGCTGTGTGTCTAAATTAAAGCCATTGATAGATAATAAAGAATATTTGTTATAATAACAAGTTGTAAAATCGTGTTAACAAATTAGTAAAAGTTTTTGTCCATATTGTCAAATATATTGTATAAGTGTATAAGTAAAATAAAATTGCAATAATTAGTTATTTATACTGCTTAATAACCTATAAATAATTAATAATTACTTATTGTGATAGGTTGCTGTAAACAAAATGGATATATGTATGTATATATATATATATATATATATATATATATATATATATATATATATATATATATATATATATATATATATATATATATATATATGCGGCCCGCCAATAGCTTTACATTTGTCAATGCTGCCCTCCGCACGAAAAGTTTGCCCACCCCTGGTCTAGCCTACAGTTCAACCTTCACTGGTGGACACTTTCTCCAACAATAGACACGGATTGCTCTACCCTATAGATCTAGCTTATCAAACTGACTATCAGATGTTACCGGAGATGTCATGTAGCTTGGAAGAAAACTGAGAACCTCATCTCCTAAAGTATCAAGGTTACATCCATGAAGTGGCATGATGCACATGGACATATTATTTGTATTGCTTTACATCTGTTCAGAAAACTGGGATCAATTACTCGGGATGTCCGTCAGAATCTACGAAATAGAGAGCTTGGGACCCGCTGGGTGAGTTCTTTAGTTTGCTGTATTGTGACCTGATTTTGATAAGTCCTCATTGTAGATATGAATAAAATCATTTTTGTTTTTAATTTATTCAAACTCATAGAAAAGAACAGGGGTAGAAATAACAATAATACTTTCTAGACAATAACAAGAATGAAAACAAGAGAAAACAATAGACACAAGAGGACATACTAGACAGTGGAAAGAAATCGATATAAGAGGACACACTAGATAATGGACAGAAATAGAAACAAGAGGACACACTAGATAATGGACAGAAATAGAAACAAGAGGACACACTAGATAATGGACAGAAGTAGAAACAAGAGGACACACTAGATAATGGACAGAAATAGAAACAAGAGGACACACTAGATAATGGAAAGAAATCGATATAAGAGGACACACTAGATAATGGAAAGAAATAGAAACAAGAGGACACACTAGATAATGGAAAGAAATAGAAACAAGAGGACACACTAGATAATGGAAAGAAATAGAAACAAGAGGACACGCTAGATAATGGAAAGAAATCGATATAAGAGGACACACTAGATAATGGAAAGAAATAGAAACAAGAGGACACACTAGATAATGGAAAGAAATAGAAACAAGAGGACACACTAGATAATGGAAAGAAATCGATATAAGAGGACACACTAGATAATGGAAAGAAATAGAAACAAGAGGACACGCTAGATAATGGAAAGAAATAGAAACAAGAGGACACGCTAGATAATGGAAAGAAATCGATATAAGAGGACACACTAGATAATGGAAAGAAATAGAAACAAGAGGACACGCTAGATAATGGAAAGAAATAGAAACAAGAGGACACGCTAGATAATGGAAAGAAATAGAAACAAGAGGACACACTAGATAATGGAAAGAAATCGATATAAGAGGACACACTAGATAATGGAAAGAAATAGAAACAAGAGGACACGCTAGATAATGGAAAGAAATAGAAACAAGAGGACACACTAGATAAAGGAAAGAAATCGATATAAGAGGACACACTAGATAATGGAAAGAAATAGAAACAAGAGGACACGCTAGATAATGGAAAGAAATAGAAACAAGAGGATACACTAGATAAAGGAAAGAAATTGAAACAAGAGGACACACTAGATAATGGAAAGAAATAGAAACAAGAGGATACAAAAGATAATGGAAAGAAATACAAACAATAGGACACAATAGGCAATGAAAAGAAGTTAAAGCATGAGATAATGGAAAGAAGTAGCATATTTTGACCTATTATGCGTATCTTTTTTGTAGCCTGACATATCAAAGTTACTTGTGCCTGTTGTATGGAGACCACACACATGTACGGAGACAGACAGACAGGCGGACGGACGGACGGACGGACGGACGGACGTACATGCAGGCAGGCAGGCAAACAGGCAGAGTCCATACAAAACACAAATACCATATTACTTCGACATAACACAAAAAAGCAATCATCGATCCGCAAGTTTGTCCTTGATAACTCTTCTGAGTGCATCTTATTTACATTACAGGTCGATGGTTTACATCAGCGCCACATCAGCCGAAGGCCAGATCGTCAGTCCGACAGAGCTGAAGAAGTGAGTAGAGAAATGCTATACATGTTGTCGGCTCACGTCACTCACACACCTCGCCGGTGGTGAGGGAGAGGGGGGGAGCCGATATAGATGTGGCGAGTGATGACACTGTTGTAATGGTGTCTTTACATTGACCTTGTGCAGGTGATAACACTGTTGTAATGGTGTCTAGCACATTGCCGGTTCTGTAGTGAAGGGCTTATAAACGAAATTCGTAATCCCGCATACCTCGTATGAAACATACCTGCCGGTAGCATATCGCCTCACGTTGATTTTCATACACTTGTATGAGTGCCGGTCGTTTAGAATGGCAAACTACTGAACTGCTAGATACTATTAAAACAGTACATTAAACTCTTTCTCTGTCAATGGATGATACATCGTCACAATTTACCGTCAGCGGCGCTCATGGGTCCTTACATCGTCGCATTGTAATCAGTAAACTTACCAAGAAATCACAGTCTTAAATTGCTAGTGTTGACTGCTACGTCCTGTAAAAACCAAGATATGCAACTAACTTAAACTCGTCGGGTAAATACTACGTGTTTTAAGTATTTCAGCCAATGTATTATTCAATCACTTTATCTATATATATATATAAAAAGGAAAATGTTTGTTTGTGTCTTTGTTTGTGTGTCCTTTATGCGTTCCCGAACGGTACATCCGAATGAGATGAAATTTTCTACAGATGTTCTTCTCACTCCCGCGGAGTCAACTGGCAAAGTTAGTTAGTTTAAAATCAACATTTTTTCCTCCAGCACGAAAGAAAATGGCACGAGCTTAAGAAAAAGACGAATACATGTCCCGCCATCTTGCTGCAAGGGAACTCACTCTCTGATTAAACCAGAAATTAATTATGAACAGTTGTTGTTCTCACTCGCGCGGATGCAACTGAAATAGTTAGTTAGTTTAAAATCAATTTTTAATTTTTGGAAACGGGAGCAGGGGCCGAATATGAATTAAATGAGACGCTCCCCGCCAGGAGATGGTCGAAGCCGGGCCGGGTCATCTTTTTTGGGAACGGGAACGGGAGCAGGGGTCGAATCTGAATTAAATGAGACGCTCCCCGCCAGGCTGGGTGAAGCCGGGCCGGGTCGTCTAGTAGGATATATAACTCTGCAGTATACACCTGGCGTTTGTGGCGCCTGAACGACGCTGGACTATCAAGAATAGCAACTCTGCAGTATTGCGACCAAGGATAACTCTATTACCTCTTCTGCTTCCGTGACATTTCCTCGTGGTTTTGTAGAGCTAATGACATCTGCAAGGGGATAACGATTTTCTCCGTAATCCCGTATATCCTCGTGAGGAACACAGCTGCGCGAGATTCGGTAGCGGATCTCGTGGGGTTGGTTACTTACGGGGTATGCTAGCCGGTCGCTCAGAAAACAATGGCAAACTACTGAGCGTAATCTTGCCAAGAATATCAACAACAGCTGAAAATACTGGTGTTGACTGTAACATCCTGTAATGGATATGCAACTTTAAAACAAAAAGTTACATCTGCGGTTAGTGACACCTCTGTGTTTGTCTTCTCTGTCCACGATATTCTCAACATTCCCCTCACGACCCACATCTCCACTGCCTCCAGTTTCTCCAACATGTGTACCCGTAAGAAGAACAATTTTAAATAACGCAAAGTTAAGCAGCTTTACAGAAAACATTTACAGCAAACAGGACGGTGCGGCAACTAGCCTTCATCAGCAAACAAATATATACACAAAACATCTATCTATCTATATATATATATATATATATATATATATATATATATATATATATATATATATATATATATATATATATATATATATATATATATATATATATATAAAAGAAAATTTTTGTGTCTTTGTGTGTCCTTTATGCGCTAAAGAGGGGAGCGAGAGCTGTCGCTGGCCTTGAATTCAAGCCTAGTCCATACACATGCTCCTGCTTGTAATGGTTGTTACTACGGGATAGTACACTGAACTGATGTTTCTTGTGGATTGGTTTTCCTTATTACCAGTGTCCCTCGCCATCAGGTAAACCCACTCTGACTTCTGAGGTCCTTGTGATTTACATCCCTAAGTCCAGGACGAGAAGTCAACATTTTAGTTCAACTGACCTGTGTACGGATTGAACCCACTATCTCTGCATCAGCGCACTGAAAGTTTAAAAGCAAATACTCCATTTATCCATTCGGCCATACTGACCTCCCATGCCCTGAGTGCTGATCAGGGTGACCAGATCGCCGTGATCAAAAGAAGCCAAGTCACGAAATAAAAAAGCCAAAATAAAGCCAAACACTGCCCAGTACAAAATGAAAAAGCCAAGAAAAAAGCCAAACATTGCCTGGTAACAAGATATATTAAAAATATACTTATATCACATGAAGACCTCTTCTTCAAATAAGTATTCCTCTTCATTGTTGAAATTCAGTACAGGATTCATTAGAATATACTATTCCAGCTTTGAAATCATTCAACGTTTTGGATGAAGGTACAAATTCAGTACAGCACTTGTTTGAAGATAATGGTTCTGCTCTAATTCTAATAATTGCTTCTAAAAGAGACAGCTGAAGTCTATTCCTTGCTTTGGTTTTTATGCATGTTAAAAGAGAGAACATCCTCTCCACTGCGGTATTGCTAATAAGTGTTATTAAGCAAGTAAGAATAAAAGAAGCAAGCTCTTTAAATTGGGGATGTTTCATGACTCCTTGCCAGAACTGCTCTGCATTTTTAGGCAGTCCATTTTCTTTAAATTGTTCTTCTTCCTTCCAATCTATAAAATTTTCTGTATTGTTCTTCAATAATAGTGTGGTTTTCTTCAGCCAAATTCAAAAAGGGCAATTTCGAAAATAGTGGTCTAGAATCCTGGTTTAAGGTTATTCCAGGTGTCACAAAGTGAATGTTGACTAAGTGACAGATAGAGTGGCTATGGTTGTGTCTAGGGTATGTCCTTGTAACAATGTGATGTTGAACAACAGATTAATCAAGATGCATCACCACCAAACACCAGTCAGTGAACAAGCGTTAATTTGCGCACATAATATTCCTTTAATTCTGAATTAACACAGACACATGTAACATATAAATCCAGGAACAATAATTCTCTAAGAATCTATCTCCATCCCAATGGAACACGTCGAATAGCACTGCCTCTCAAGGCTACTAAAATATCGTCCCACACGACAGGTATACTAGCCTCTCTCTAGGCCCGACTCAAAGTAACCCACTATGGGTCTCGAATTCCACTCACTATCCCTGGAACCCACAGTGCGGAGTTATCTTCCAAACTCCGTCACAATTCTTCACTTTATCAGACCACGACCTTCTCCTGGTCTGGTCTACACTCAACTCCCTCTCAGCTCGGAGTCCAAACCTCAACTGCCCGTCAATCTTTGTCCCTGTCTTTTTAAACAATTCTATGCCCCCACAATGCTCACACACACCACACAACCTCACTGCTCCAACTGTCTGCCTCACCAGCTGACCCTCCTCTCAGCTCCACCTTCAATTACTGTCCTCTCATTTACGCCCTCTGGGGGACCCACCATCCGCCCTATTTTATCTCGTGAACTGTTTATCTTGTACGGCCACTCACCTTAATGTCAATGACCACAGGAATGTGACACTACCCCACCCTCAAAAGAAAACATCGTTTTCAAATGTTGGGAGACTAAAACTTATTAAATATGTGACCCAGACACATTGCCTGGGTAGTCGTTAGTATAAATCCAACTTACTCTAGATACCACACTACATAATACATCAAATACTCATAGTACACTCCCATATTCCCCACACATAAATACAAACAACTTTCTATCTTTTGTATCAATGCATGAACTAATACATCACATAATAATAATAATACATCATAGAAAAGCATTATACTTATGTACCCACAGGTCTCTTACTACTTCACGACCACACAATACTATTTGTGTACCGACACTATATCAGGTGGTTCTGTTCTTGCATTAACCCACCTCTGATTCCTGTCGATGCTGTGTCTACCTTTCATGTACCCATCACTCATGGTACCTCTACAATTACAACATCTGTTTGCTATCCCTAGCCCTGGGTCAGTAATGTCGCGAACACTCTTTTGACCTGACTCAACTTTCCTATCTGCATATTGCACCATTACACTTGAGTCTCTGTTTAGTCTGAACTCTTTATTCAATCCTGGCCCATATATCTGGCACCTTTCTTTCTGCTGCATACGCCTTATGCCTATGTGCCCTGCACATGCACTATCCTGAGCTGTTCTAGTATATCGGTGTCTGTGTGCTAAAGGTACTGCTACTTGCCCACGTGCAGTTCCACTATCTGAAAAGCGGCGAGTAAGAACATTGTTCTTCCTCTCGAAGCACCATCTACCTTTCTTTGACTGCCTATGTTCTACTCTCCTACACCCTTGGGAACATTTGTTCAGAGTAGTATCTTGTCTCTGGGAGTCACTAGCACTATATTTGGGATCCATTCTCATCTGCTCAGCTGTACTATCCTTGTCCTGAGTTCCTGTGTCTACTTCAAGTGCCTCTTCTACCTCAGCTATACTCTCTAATTTAGGTTCTCTTGTGGTAACTACCTCATTACTGCTTACACTATATTTTTGGTCCCAATAAACTACTTCCTCTTCTGTACACTCTTTAACTCCTATAACATTTCCTATGATGAGATCTGCCACTGGTGAGTCTAAAACACATGCTGTCACTCTTCCTGTTATGTATGGTGTTTTTACTGTTATCACGGCTATTGGGTAGAATTCTACTGTCCCATTAAATGTTATGGATCTAATCTTTTCTCCTGTATAATCCGAGGGTTGCACTAAACTCTTTCTCACCCCGATGGACGTACATCCGGAATCCCTAATTGTTAACGCTGGCCTATCATTAACAAACCCATGATGCATCTTCAGACTTCCTCCTTCATGCACTGCTGATCCTGCTTTAACTGTGTGACCACATATTAAGACTGGCTGACTGTCTTTTTCAAAAAGAGGTTTGCACCCACTACAATCTTCATTGTTCAGCGTCTCAATTACTTGTGCTGCATTTGAGTGCTCTGTTTCTCTCATCCTACATTGATGACTGACATGCCCGTTCCTTCCACATTTGAAACAAGTGATCTCCCTTTTACTGTTGTTCGTTGGTCCATCTGATGGTTGTGCATCACAATCTGCCATTTTGTGTCTCCAGCTCCCACAATTCCAACATCCGGCATAATTTGGACGTCTCTGGAAGTTCCCTCTTCTATATGGGTACCGTCCTACTCTACCAACATTGTTTCCTCGGAAACCATTATCTTGAAGTTCTTGCTGCTCACCTTTCTGTGCTGCATCCACACTTTTCGCCCTTGGTCTAATGACTGGATTCTGGTCCTGTTTAGTGTACGCTGCACAGACTATTTCCTCACTCATTAGTTTCCCAATAGAACTGTTAGGATGTGCAGTCATATAGTTTTGCCCTAACTGTGACATTGTATCTATGTCCTTTGGCTTCCGTTCCTCAAAGAACGCCACTAAATTAGAATTGCATGCAGATACTACCTTGTCTCTTAACATTAGATCTACCAATTTATTAAAATCTTTCCCTACTTCTGCAAGCTCCATCCATTTGTTAAATGTATTCTTTACAGTGTTAACAAAATCTGTGAAATCTTGATTTGTCTCTGGCACTAACTGTCTAAACTTTGTTCTATATCCATGTTCAGTTAGTTGGAACTTTGTCAGCAAACGTTGACGTAAGATAGTGTAGTTGTTTCTTTCTTCTACAGGTAAATTGAACATGGTGTCTAGTGCCTTGCCCGTAAGAAATTCGCCAAGTCGCATCCCATACTCTTTCTCTGGAATACCTAACGCTTTGGCTGATGCCTCGAACCTGGCCAAATAATTTTCAAGTTGGTCCCGGTCTGTAAAATATGGCAGTTTTAATCTCTGTGACGACTGCGACGGTCTTCTGCTTTCCTCACTTTGACCTTTCGAAGATAGTTCTAGTTTTCTTAACTCGATTTCAGCTAGTTTTACTTGTGTCTCTTTCTCTTCCTGTAAACGCTTGTTTTCCATTTCAGCTAGTTTTACTTGCGTCTCTTTCTCTTCCTGTAGACGCTTGTTTTCCATTTCAGCTAGTTTTACTTGCGTCTCTTTCTCTTCCTGTAGACGCTTTGCCTCGCGTTCATTATGCCTCTCCTCTCTTTCCGTCTGCTTTTGTTCTTTCGCTTCTGCATACTCCTGTAACTCTTTACCTTTCAGGCCTATTCTTTCCCCTGCTTCAATATAATCCATTAAAGTAGGCATCTTGTACTTGTGGACACGTTGCTGTCTGTCAGCCAACTATAAATGTAAAGACTCTGCTGTTAGTCTTTGTGTCACTTCCCTAAGTACACCCGCACTCCCTGTGTACGTAAATCCGTAGTGCTCCAATATCACTCTGTACTCACCCAGTCACTCTATAAGCACTAGGTAGTGGGGGGAATATAACTATACTCCCTCCTATATATATATATATATATATATATATATATATATATATATATATATATATATATATATATATATATATATATATATATATATATATCAAATAACTGTAGAACAATTCCTGGAAATAGTTGTAAACATACATATACATACACAAATGGATGATACACACTAACTGCGAACTATTAAACGCTAGACGCAT
Source organism: Cepaea nemoralis (assembly GCA_014155875.1). Classification (NCBI taxonomy): domain Eukaryota; kingdom Metazoa; phylum Mollusca; class Gastropoda; order Stylommatophora; family Helicidae; genus Cepaea; species Cepaea nemoralis. The sequence continues at coordinate 370,088 of JACEFZ010024922.1, read as the reverse complement.
AGGCCGGTGAAACGCAAACGGATGATTACATAGAAATAAAAACCACTGACATAAACATGCCCATGAAAGACCATACCGTGCGCATAATATAAACTGACAAATACCATCTAGATAGAAGATGTATTAACATAAGCATTACAACAATACCATATATCCAAAGAACTCAAATATTATATGTAACAGTAAAGAGAAAACAGTAAAAAGAACAAATATAAAATGAATAATGTACATAGATCTGACGTAGACACTTGGACACCATGTATAATGTCGAGACGACCCAATGCCACAGCACAAAACAAACTGACTCGTCAGCTGTCTCTCAACCAATACAATGTGCACCTAGAAACTTCACCTTTGCTCTGTCTCCCGCATTTCGAGAAATAAAGCAAAAATATCCTACTTATTACGACCACTGGACCACATACAAATATTTACGTAACGCACAACAACAACAATACTTAGGACGATGAGAACAACAGAAGCAAACAAGGGTTGCCGACACCAATGCGATGGTAGAATCTGAAAAAAGTCCTTAATTTGTTTTCAATAGTCTCCGAAAATCGCCTGGAAATGTTTGTCGGTTACTGTTTTGAAAAGATTACGACGTTAGCTTCCCACAATGAATTAAAGTTCTGATGCGTTGTCACTTTTTGTTGACGTGGTGACACGATTTTCGACTGTCGTAAAAGTTGAAGATGATGATAATTATCCCAACGCCTTGTATCTTCACAGTCCGTAATGTTTTTGTAACCCTCCCTGTAGGGATGGCCTGTGATTGTATAATGTATGTGAACGCTCTTGTTTTGCCAGAAATATTGGGTTTTCGTTGCGTTTTGGGGAGCCGAAAATACCTTTAAAATCAATGAATGTTTATCTGCGTAGTCACTGTCGCTTTGAAGTGATGGTATGGTTTCACTGTTGCTGACCCGGTTAAACCAACGAATAGCAGAAAATGATCACGCGCTTTAAATCCGCTTCGCAAGTCTTTTTTGGTGAAAAAATGCGCTCATATTTGCGAAGACGGCACCTGAATGACTGTTGTGGTTTGTTTGCCGATGATGACACACACACACAAAGACGTTAAACGTAAATCCTAGTTTCAGTAGAAACCCAACGTGTTATTCTCCGTGGAAATTTTTCCGTCAAATTCCCTGGTTCTCGGCCTTGACTCACAAGGTCATCTCTGTTAGTACCTCAGTGTACTACAATCTTCACTGACTGCGAACAAAGTAATGTCCGGAACTTTTCCGTTATCCACACATACTTCGCTGTCCTCGTAAACAGCACTGACCCTCTTGTCAACCCAATTTGTCCGTGGCGACTCACAATTTCCACCGTCGTTTTACCTGTGGTGAATTCTTAACCTATCGCCCTGCAACCACCCTGTGCTTTGTCCTCAACACACACACAAGATATCTCACCACGCCCAGGACTTCCCAACGAAATTGCTCACTGTCATAAATCCTGTCTTCGTCACACCCACACGCACCTGTCAGAATATCATCTTGCCAGTATCATGGCGCCGACTTTTTGTACTGTTCACTTGACCTATAAACACACGCGCCTGTTTGCGTTAATTTTCTGACGTCCCTGATAGCCGAAGAAATACTGCCTGGTATCCAATTTACCTGTCCTGACCTTCTCGTGACCTATGTGCTACCCAGTTCCCGCACGGAAGAAACCCCAGTGTTTATATCGTGGACACACTTTCCCCGTCTCCTCTCCCCACTCCGAGTGAGAAATGATATTTTTACCTGGTTTCTCGTGGACTCTGTATTAATTCTCCGACACTTTTGACATGCGCTTGTCTACTGAAAATGGTGTTTATTCTTGACAGGAGAGCTCTCATAATTGTTGTTGTAATTGGGCATCCGACTAATGTCTCTGATGTTAGTGTTCTCTCTAATCGACGAAGCCTCCCAGAAATCTTCTCTGTCACAAAGTGAATGTTGACTAAGTGACAGATAGAGTGGCTATGGTTGTGTCTAGGGTATGTCCTTGTAACAATGTGATGTTGAACAACAGATTAATCAAGATGCATCACCACCAAACACCAGTCAGTGAACAAGCGTTAATTTGCGCACATAATATTCCTTTAATTCTGAATTAACACAGACACATGTAACATATAAATCCAGGAACAATAATTCTCTAAGAATCTATCTCCATCCCAATGGAACACGTCGAATAGCACTGCCTCTCAAGGCTACTAAAATATCGTCCCACACGACAGGTATACTAGCCTCTCTCTAGGCCCGACTCAAAGTAACCCACTATGGGTCTCGAATTCCACTCACTATCCCTGGAACCCACAGTGCGGAGTTATCTTCAGAACTCCGTCACAATTCTTCACTTTCTCAGACCACGACCTTCTCCTGGTCTGGTCTACACTCAACTCTCTCTCAGCTCAGAGTCCAAACATCAACTGCCCCGTCAATCTTTGTCCCTGTCTTTTTAAACAATTCTATGCCCCCTCACAATGATCCACACAAACCACAACCTCACTGCTCCAACTGTCTGCCTCACCAGCTGACCTCTTCTCAGCTCCCCCCTTCAATTACTGTCCTCTCATTTACGCCCTCTGGGGGACTTACTACCCGCCCTATTTTATCTCGTGAACTGTTTATCTTGTACGGCCACTCACCTTAATGTCAATGACCACAGGAATGTGACACCAGGGTTAAAATTGGTTAGATCTTTAAATATATTTCTTGCTGAAGGAAGCCGCTTTCTAACTTGATAAAGTGCTTCTTCTCGCACTGGTAAGCATCTTTCTTTGAGATCTAAGACATCTTGTTGGCAATTAATCTTTGTATCAGAACTTTTCTGAATGTAGTTATCACACTCTGACAGGAATTTGATGCCAAAATCAACATTAGAAACATCTTTTTTCTTATTATTGGTATCATAAGTCCTACTATTACGACGCTTATAATGCAAAAATAGTTCTTCATGTAATTCGTGAGGATCTGCCTTACTTTTCTGAAAAAAGGCTATTTAACCTTTCGAATTCCTGCACAATAGGGGTTGCGAAATGAAAATAAAGGTAGTTTCTTTGATCTAGAAGCATTTCGTTTATAAGTCGTGACTTAAATTTAGTGTAATAATTTGCTAATTCAGCAGAAATAAAATAAGCCTTGAGTTCTTCCCAATTTATTAGAATGTTGAACATTACTTTTCCCCGGACAAGCCAGCGAATAGAAGAAATTTTCTCAAAGGAAGTGATGCTGTTCTAGCTTGCTGAAATTCTGTCGATGAGTTCATAATTTTGAATAAATCTTTAAATGCTTCTCGTCTTAGATTGCTATGTCTAAACCAATTTGGTATTTCTGTCAGCAAAAGTCCAATGTATTAAGGTAGTTTTGACACTGCATATTTGATGCACAATGCTAATGAATGGCAAACACACTTATACTGAACACATGAAAGAGATACATCTGTCATTCTGGACCAAACTGAATTGTTGCATCCAACCATACTGGAAGCACCATCGGATGCAAAACCAATGCAATTGTTTAATGATTGATTGCATTTTTCAATTTCATCCTAATTTTCAGCTAATTTAACTCTTTCATAAATTTTCTTGCTTATTGTCACCACTGAAAGTGTTTTTTGTGAAGAAGATGGCGCGCTCCGCTTGTGTTTTTCTGTTGTTGCATGATTTGCGAGATTTGAAAATCTTGGAACAATATTACAATGGCACAGTTTGCAATATGCCTGTTCAGAACCGTCAGTGGAATTCTTGAGCCACACAAATGTCTTTTCCCATTGATCATTATATTTCCGATTAGTATCATAAGATGGTTTCCACTTTGGCATGATAATAGGTTCAGTCAATAATATTAATAAGAAATACTTGCGAGTTGCGACTCGCGATTGCTATGAAGGTATAATTAATATGAAAACTTAACTACTAAACAGTAAGCTGCGCAGTGCTTCAGTGCGCATAGAACATGGCCAGATAAGCTTATCATTTTGCATTTGTTTTTGCTTAAAAATAGTAACACAAGACAACAATTAACTTGAAAAATTCAAAAAAGAGGCATATACCATTAGTTAGTTAGTTAGTCGACAGATCATCCTCGTTGCACATCGAACCATTCAGTCCATAAGTGCTCGGATCCCCTCCTCAGCAAATCCCGCAGCGTGTAGCGGCTAACGACACCAGTTCTGTGTTGGTTTATCAATCTTCTTTGGCTTCCTGCGTAGTGTTCTTGTTTGGCCACCCCTCTTTTAATTTGCTGCTCTCGCAGTCTGGCCATTGTTGTAGATTCACAGTCATCACTTGGTTCTCGCAAAAGTCTCACTTCTCGTAGAGCATTCAGAATGTCAGCCTGGTCCATGGCGCGATCGCCCTCCACAGTAGCCTCACCTGCGAGCTTGTCAGCCCGCTCATTCCCTTGTACTCCCGCATGCCCTGGCACGAAGATGAAACTAATCTTTGCCAGCCGAGACCGCTTCAGAGGCAGCAACCATTCTCTTCGGATCGACCCCTCCTCTATCCTCTTGATCATGTTCATTGAGTCGCTAAGGAAACAAGCCCTAGTGAATGTCTGTGTCTCGAGCCATGTTATTGCTTTACTTATTGCCATGACTTCCATGGTCAGGCTACTTGTGGTTTCAGTGAAAGCACCAGAGTCCTCCTTCACAATTCTCCCTCCGGCCCGAGCTGTAAAGGCCCATGAGCTTCTCACATGTCGGACGACCGACCCATCTGTGTAGATGACCGCGTCACCGTCTAGCGAATTCTCGAAAATCAACGCTTGTACTTCAGCCTCCGCAGCAGCCGGATTTTCTTGTCTGCATTTTCTATCTAGTTGGATGCAAACTGAAAAGGATGTGCAGAAGTCTGTTGGCACTTGTACCCACTCCTCGCCAGGTTCTAAGTCCTCAAGTGAACACACCTGTTGAAGAATGTCTTCGGCTTGACCCATCCACGACCGTCCTCTTTTTAACCTGCTGCCCTTCACCTTCCTAATTTCACTATGCAGTGGATGTTGTGTGTTTGCGTTAATTCTGAGGTAGGCGCGTGCCCTGCAAACTTGCATTCTCTCTTCAATGGTTGGAAAATCAAGAAGGTAGCGCATCGCCCTGCATGCTGTATCTCTTGTACATCCAAGAATAATGCGCATAGCTTCATTCTGTATCCTTTCCATCCTTTCTATCTGCTTATGGCTGAGAGTCAGGATTGCCATTGCATACTCCAAAACAGACATGACCAGCCCCTCGTACAGAAGACATAGATGGCGCTGCTCACAGTTTGCTGCCGCCATCACCCGCATCGCTGCCAAACCCCGCTTGGCCTTTGTTATCACCTGGTCTATGTGCACATTATAAGCAAGGCTTCGATCAAACCGTATCCCCAGGTACTTCATTGCCTGCGTTCTTTCCACCGTCTCTGAACACAGCATTACAGTTGGTGTTGGATTGTTGACAATATGATTATTCAACGAGAACCAAGTCACTGTTGCCTTTGTTGGGTTGACCATTGCCCCAGCTTCATCACACCAAGTACTTATGCGATTGAGTTCGGTTTGTAGTTCCACAGCAACCTCCTCTCTATCCTTACCCTGACGATACACTAACACATCATTGGCATATGACAATGTCCTGCCAGGTCCAGTGATCTGCTCACTGGTGATTCTCACTGTGTAGGCGTTGAACAGTACCGGAGATAATGGTGATCCCTGTGGTAGGCCAGGATATATTGTTGTTGGTTCCGAAGTCCAACTGCCACATCTAAAAACTACTTTCCGTTGGAATAGGGCTGCAGCGATCCAACTAAGGAGGAATGGACTTACGTTTAGTTCAAGAAGCTGAAACATTAAAAAATCCAGTGGTACTCTGTTGTGTGCGTCCTCAAGATCAATCGCTGCAGCAACGGTTTCAGTGCCTGAGTGGAAACCTTCATAGACATCATGGGCAAAGACTGCTGCATTGGTCCAGGTTTCTCTTTTTGGACGGTACCCACCCAGGGTAGGTGGGAAAACACCTTGCCTCTCTAGTTGGCTTGATATTTTCCTGGCAATTACCTTCTCCAGCAGCTTGCCTATTGTATTCTGCATGGTTATAATTCGATATCCCTGAATTTTTTTGTGGTCTTTGTATGGCTTCGGCAAGGGAATCAGATAGCTGTGTAACCATTTATCCTTGATGCTAGCACTCCCTATACTGTTGTTGTACATGTCTGCTAGTTTCTCTAGCTCATTGTCGGTACACCTATGTATGTCGTCGTATCTTATGCCATCAGGACCTGGAGCACTGTTTTTTTTATCGTCGAAGCACAGCCTTGATTTCTTTCACTGTCACTGTGTCTTCATCCGAAGTGTTCTGGGCCTTGCATCTGTCTGAGGTGACCTCCTTGGCCAGATTTCGGCCTCCCATATCTGTCTGGTTGCTCTGCTCAAGGTAGCGTTCAAAGAGGGCTTTGCCCTTGTCCTCGTCAGTCCTCTGCCAGATGAGGTCAGCACCTCACAAATTGTTAAAAAGCCAAAAGAAAGCCAAAAAGCTAAACTGATTTTCTGACGCCAAACCTGTTTTTAAAAAGCCAAATTTGTCAACTTTGGCTTTTAAAAAGCCAATCTGGTCACCCTCGTGCTGATTGATATTAAAAAAATAAATAATTAATACCTTCTGGGTGGTCACTCTCTAATTCATTGCAAGTGGTCATAAGATCACGGTTGAATCCATCTGTAGGTGATGCAGGTTGATTTGAGAGTGCTACTACATATGTGTCATTGGCGTATCTTAGAAGATGTATATTGAGTCCTGCCACTCTGCTCCTACAAGAAGCAACAACAACAGCTGTTATTTTAGGAACTAGCATGCAAAGTCAGCAAAGGCCCCTTTCATGCGTATATGGCGCTTGACCTATATTTTTATTGACCAGTTAGCACTCAGTGAGTGACCGCTTGATGGGGTATTGTTGCCCGGTAAGGCAGATGTGGTAGGGACCCTTTGGGAGCTTGTGGATCGTTCTGAAGAACAACTAAGTGTTCACGGCTTGGAGAGAATGTTGCTGCAGGCAGTGACCAGAGGATCTGGCCGACACTCAAAACTCTTAGGAAAGGCCAGACGGTCACATAATCAGACAACTATTGATGTTGGAACTCTTCGCTGGCTGCTGAGGATGGGGACGGAGCGCTTATGGGAATGCCCCGAATGCTGTGATGTCGGTTCCTAAATCAATCAATCAATAATAATCAGACTGCTAAAATCATTAGTTGCATGTCCTTCACAGGACGTAGCAGTCAACCCCAGCCTTTTGGCTGTTCGTGATTCCTGGGCAAGTTTTACATTCAGTGGTTTGCCATTGCTTTCTAAACGACCGGCACCTATACCTTTTTTTTTCGAAAAAACCAGCACCGCTGTGTTTCGAACCCGGGTATAGGGGATTAAGAATCTCGTCCGTAACACCTTCGCCACGGAGTGGTTATCAGACTGCTACTGATACCATTAGTAATATGACACTTCGCTGGCTGTTACAGATGAGAACGGAGCACGTATAGAAATGTCTCGAGTGTTGTAATATTGGATCTTGACTCGACTCAACACTCACTGAGTGATGTCGCCAATTTCACACTGTCGCCTCCAATTCCCAACATGTTCTGGTACCCATTCTAAGCTGGTCTCCCTGGTCCAGGAGTTAGACGACATTCCCGTAATCCCGTATAATCTCGTGAGTAACGTAACGTGCGCGAGAATTGGTAGCGGTTCTCTCTGCGTCGGTAACTTACTGGATATGTGAGCCGGTCGCTCAGAAAGCAATGGCAAACTACTGAGCGTAATCTTGCCAAGTATATCAACAGCAGCTGAAAGATGCTGATGTTGACTGCAACGGTAAGGGATATGCAACATTAAAAAAAAAAATTCAAAGCTGCGTCGACTTTGGAGCCCGGATCAATTTTAACAATCTGTCTCTATTTGAATTCGAACCGATGACCACTTGACCAGCAGACGGGCGTCTAGCTACTACACTCCCGCGGCCACCCATACTGTGAATTACTTCAAACTAATTTACTGGTTTGTTATACTCACTTCACAGGCAACTGGAGACACGTGAAATGGAAATATACAACACATTCGCCAAGTCTTATCAGCCGACAGGGGACAGTGATGGCGGGCGGTCACTCAGTGTTCTAGAAATTATCCTCATCTGTCTGGCCAGCCTCCTTCTGATCCTGTTGCTGCTGGCAGCATTCTTCTTGTATAGGAGTCATAAAAAGTAAGTACCTCTTGAATAACTGCATGTGTGTAATGGTCATCTTGAGTTTCATCACATTCTTCTATCTCTTATCTTGTTCTGGAGCTTCTTCTTCCTTCTTCTTCTTCTTAAAAATCTCTCACCATGGAATATACCCTGAACCAACTGACTTAATGCGCCCTATCCTTTTCTATTTCCTGCAGCTCAGCCCATGTTCTCCCTAAATTATGCATGTTTTTAATTCTCCCTTCTCCTTGTGTTTTTAGGTCTCCCATTATTTCGTTCACCCTGTGGTTTCCAGACAAAGGGGGTGTCTATAGTCTGTTTACTTTTGTCTGCCCCAATATAAAATTGCATATCTCAGTAACCAATTGAGGAAAAATGGTGAGATTTAGCATATAACCTTATCATTATGTTCACCCAACAAAATTTTTTTTGTTCTGGAGATTGTACAGCAGATTTCAAAGTTTGTTTATATGCGGTATAAAATTTACGGGACAGAGATGAAGTGCATGTAATTAAATGTATTACATCTTGACACGGAAACATTAGCGCTGAATAGTTAATTTTCTCGTGGGACATGGGATTGGCCTTATGTCAAGTGCCTCGCATAGAGCCATGTGTCGTCATCCAAACTGGCGGGGAAATTACTGTAAAACAAGTTTGTTAGCGAGAAATCACTAGTTTTTCACCAAAACATCAAAGAAATGTCGCCGCTTTCCATCATTTAAGTTGCTTTTGGAACTATCAAAGACATATTCCTTGCGTGGGGGTAAATGTAAGACGGCAGGAAAAATTTCATAACGATGCAACAGACAATTTTCAAAATAATTGATCGTGAATGAGGGCATTCATTTCTGGACAGACTATAGTTATACTATCGTCAGGTCTTCTTAAAGTGTGTCCTATCAATCGCTGTCGTCTTTTCCTCAACTCCTAATTCACTGGGCTTTATTTAGTTTTCTCCGTGAGCTCTTCATTATCGATTCAGTCACACCGCTTTAGTGCCATCATTCTCCGCAGGCACTAATTAATGAATGTCTATTATTCTGAAACTTATGTCGCTAATATTTCTTGTCAATCCCTCCTCTCTTTACCCATCTCCCAGAATACTTTTATATGTTTTACTTATTAACTGATTCAGTGCGAAACAAAAGTTTGGACCGAACGGTACACAATCAAATGAATACGTAATGTGATTTCCGTTCATTGAACATTGAAATTGTGGAAGATATTGCGAAACGAAACAAATAACACAATGACCTCCACTATGGCGATATATGATAATATATCATCCTTCTATCCAAAAAGATGGTCTCATGTGGAGACATAGTTTCCTTCTGCATTTAATCAGTTCATCTCTGTCTTATTCATTTCTCCGAGATTTACTGATCCTTCTTCTATTTCTGTTACCCTTTTTATGTGTCTGGAAGTTGCCAAGTTCCGTCTATGAGTTTCACATTGGTGATTCTTTCCAGCTATATCATATCCTTTCTCAGGGTATACTGTATTTATTTTCATCAACATTATTTGTTTCAGGAGCTGTATAAACAAATGACACAACAGTATGTACCTTGATGAGAAACTGTGTATCATTGTGTTTGTTCGTACATGTGTGCGTGAGTGTTTGCTTGGTGGTTTTTGTTTTGATTCGAGGGTATTTATTCAGTTCCACACATATTTCCCAAATCAGTTAGGGAGAGGTCAGGCTTCCTGTCACTTGAGTAAGGTCAAACTACATATTTCTGTCACTTCACTAACATCAGGCTAAAGATTCCTGTCACTTCATTAAGGTCAGACTACAGATTTATGTCACTCCATCAATATCAGACTACAGATTCCTGTCACTTCAATAGGCTGCCCCAGCTCATGTCATGTCTAATGTTAAAGAACCTTGAGACAATTCAGCTGGCCTGAGAAAAATAGTCGCTGATTAACACTCATAGATTTAATGGCAAGAATTCTAGATCAGTCTAGTGGACCGAGCATTGATTAAAACTTGTCCCTTTAGGTTTGAATCATTTTACAGTTTATGTTGTTTATTGTAACCTCTCCATCTCTACCTGTTTGCTTTACTTCCGTAACAGTAACATATATTTTGTTGTATGTTTAATAATTGTAATGTTTTCTTTTTAATGTTCTAATGCTCCAATTTCAATTTACAGATTGTTCTATGTATGTTCTAATGCCCCAGTGTCAATGTACAGATTGGTTTATATATGTTCAAATGCCCCAATATCAATTTACAGAATGTTCTATATATGTTCTAATGTCGCAATATCAATTTACAGATTAAGACAGAGCCGACGTCTGTTTCATTCCCTGAACAAGGACACTGCCATCTACGACAACCCACGTAAACCCAGCAGTTCAGCAGCTGTCATCGCCAACAATAACAACTCAACCAACGCTCAAAAGATGATGGCGCGGCTCAGCAGCGGATCTGTCGGCAACAGCAGCGTGACGAATCTGCTGACTGCCCAGGGTGACGACAACAGTCAAGGTGTCACACCTCCGGGAAGCAGCGCCTCACAGCGCAAACAAGATCCTGACTATGAGAATGTGGGGACCTTGCCTTTGTCCAGACCTGTTGTTAATCATGAGGACATTGAAGTCACATCCCCTATTGAGACAGATCGAGAGCAGATAACCACATTCAGTTCACAGATCACTGCCGAGGATGTAACCACTACAAGTTATCCACAGATTGGCGAGAGCAGTCAGCATGAATATGTGAACTCCCAGGCTTGGGCAGATGATAATACTGCATTTTCAGGCAGACGCAACAGCAGTACAATCAGCGATACAGAAACCCAATTGGAAGATCCGGATGAAGATGACCAAGAAGTGGCCAATATCTTGTCAGACCCCAACCCTGGCGTCCAATCACTTGAAGACACAGTTGATGCACCTACAAATAGATCCAACCTTGATCTTATGACCACTTCGAGTGAGTTAGAGGGTGCCCAGCCCGGAGGTGTTGACAACCCAGTTTATTTGGACACAGAGAACCCGGAGAGCAGCGTACCTCCAGAACCAGAACCCGACTACGCCAAAAGAGTCAGATTTACTGACGTAACGGCAACAGTGGACAGCAGTGAAACCACAAACAGCCCAGAAAATGATGACAAGGATACAAGTTTGGCCAAATTCCTGAATCAGTATGGTGGTGCCGAAAACCTGGCCACAAATGCTGACACAACACAAGACAGTTTAGAAGAGATGACGGCACTCTGAATTTAGATTGTATTTCTTCTCAACTGTACCCCTTATTATTGTCTTTGAACTCATTCAGTCTTTCCTTTTCTGAGCTGGGAATTGGATGTACTTTAAGATGTTGGATTTCACAAAATGGTATGAATGCCGGTCGATTAAAAAGCAATGGCAAACTACTGAGCGTAATCTTGCCAAGAAATCACAAACAGCCAAAAGATGCTGGGGTTAACTGCGATGTCCTGTAAAGGATATGTAACTAGCTTTTTTATGATTACAAATAAGGAAGTCTAGTCTACTTAGTGACAATAAAATACAAATATTGTTAATACTTAAATGACGCCCTTATTCATCAGTCACAAAAAACAGAAATAATGACTTTCACAACCTGACTTTTTGTCAGTCAGGAAACAAAAAGCACACATCAATTAGGACTTACACAAGTTGATTGCATGTCAGTTTCACAACCTGTCTCAGTCTGTTTATTTATTTGAAAATGACTAATTCAATACAGGTAGTGGCAGAAATGGCATTCTTAATGTCATCATTTCTAATTATATATTCTTTTGGTAAAGTCATCACAGCACTCAGGACATTCCCTTGCGTGTTCAATCCTCATCTTGAACAACCAATGAAGAGTCCCAATACTAATGATGCCAGTAGAAGTCTGATTATGTCCATAGGGCCTTTCCTCAGAGTTGTGAGTGTCGGTCAGATCCTCTGGTCACTCCCTGCAGCAGCATTCCCTCCAGGCCGTGATGTTCTATCTGTTCTTCTGTACTATACACATGATCTAAGAAGGCCATGTCTGTATTATCATGTAAGAGTACTCCGCCACGAGGTTCAGACCCATCCAATCTGTCCGCCTGCTCATTTCCACCACAACAGCATGTCCTGGAGGGGGATCAAGAAGATGCTCTCTATTTTTGATTGTTACATTAAAGCCTGCCACTCTACCTGAAGTGTAACTATTTTCTTTCACCTTTCTCATCATAGTTTGTGAATTCGTTACAATGATGACATATGTGTGCTGTTTGTCCTCCGGCCAGGTAAACGCCGCTGTGACTGCCTCCACCTTCATTCTCAGACTAGATTTTGTGGTATCGATATGCCAGGCTCTCCTGCGCCAAACACCGCCCACCAACTTTCACCACAAACCCCCAGGCACTTCTTTCACCTCTTAGCACAGAGCCATCTGTGAATATGATAACATCACCTGGTCGCAGATTATTGTAAACTGACCATGCGATATTGCTGACAATGAGTTCTCCGTGAAAAAGGTCAGACGGACACATAATAAGATTGCAAATGGTGCCAGCAATAATGGGACTCTTTGCTGGTTGTTAAAGGTGAGGACGGAGCACTTATTGGTATAACCAGAGTGCTGTGATGTCGGTTCTTGACCCAACTCCTTGAGAACCATCGCTGGAGTCAACAATTTTACATGCATCAGTTTGCCATTGCTTTCTTAATGAGAAGTCAACTTTTAAGTTCAAGTGAGAGGTGTGCGGAATGAACTCAGTATCGCGCCGTCCGTCAGCGCACAGGCAGTTTAAGGTCGATAAATTCCCTGGCCATGTTGACCTGTATTAACATGTTACAGACTGTTTTCTTTTGTGATATAACATTGTGTAATCATCAGGTGTTTTCTTTTGTGATATAACATTGTGTAAACATCAGGTGTGGGAGTCTCTGTGGCGAAGTGGTCAAGCCGTTTGACTCATGCTCCGAAGGTTGTGGGTTCGATTCCGGGCCGTGTCCTTCGGTTTACGAGTTAAATGTTTCAGAGACTCCTGTCGGTCGTCGCTAAAAGCTACGGAGTTCGTGCTTTGTGCGACGCTTTCCGTGCTGCGGAAAGAGATCGAGCCATATGGGATAAAACCCGGTGCAATGAAGTCGACCCTGTCGACTTTTAATCATCAGGTGTTTTCTTTTGTGATATAACATTGTGTAATCATCAGGTGTTTTCTTTTGTGATATAACATTGTGTAATCATCAGGCGTTTTCTTTTGTGATATAACATTGTGTAATCATCAGGTGTTTTCTTTTGTGATATAACATTGTGTAATCATCAGGTCACAAATATATCGGCAAATACTATTTAAGGTCACAACCTCAGATGAGGGTCATGGACTTTGGCGGCTCAAGTCACAAGGCTGGTAGGGTCATGACCTAAACAAAATGTGCTCTTAGACATATGGGATACTTGTAAATGAATGTGGAAGGCAAGGGGAAACTAACACATTAATTTCAGATGAATACGTTTTTAGGCAGTGAGATTTATAGTGCAGTGACATGTTCTGGAATGTGTACGAGTCCTCGGCCGGCTTCATCAGACAGAACATCTTGGTCAGACCTCTTCTCATTAGCCAGAATTGGGTCTACCCAAGATTCCCCACATGCAGATGAAGAGATACTGTGGTCAGTTCAAATCATGAAGAGATATTGAGGTTAGTCCGAATCATTATGCCATAAAGATGCTGGAGCTACAGAGTTCATACTCTGTACAGTGCTTTTGAAAGGCTACTCTGCGGAATGACATCAAGCCAAATGAGATAAAGCCCGGTGAAACGAAGCTGATTCTCCTACCTGTAAAAACTTCCTTTATAACGATGTTTAACATCATTGCTTCCGCTGGTACAGATGTTACTGTAGAACATATCATCAGCAGAAGATCATTCCTTCCGCTGCTACAAATGTTAGTGTACAACATATCATCAGTAGAAGATCATTGTTTCCGCTGCTACAGATGTTACTGTACATGTCATCAGTAAAAGATCATTGTTTCCGCTGCTACAGATGTTATTGTACATGTCATCAGTAGAAGATCATTATTTCCACTGATATAGATGTTATTGTACATGTCATCAGTACACGCTTTGACAAGATTGTACCATTATGTTTTTGTCTGTTGACCAGCTTTGAGTGCAAACGACTGTTTTCATCTTTTGACATAAAAAGAAAAAGCTTTCATACATTGCACACTGAAATCTTACAGAAATGTATTTTATATATTGAACTATCATTCTTCCAGAATGTGGGAGTCACAATCAGGCAGCAGCTAGTATGGCTGCCTACTGACACTGTAGTCTTGTCTTTGAATCCCTATCATAGCACTCATTGAGTGCAGACAGGTTCATAAATATGGCGCCAGCATAATATATCCATCAAGCTTCAAGTTGTCGACTAGGGGTCCATACTTTTCTTACTACCTAAATATAGTTAACATTTTATTTGTATACATTATATTCTCAGTAACCTTCACTTGGTGTTCTCAGTATGCGTTTTTTTTTTTTCTGTGTATATAACTGTCTGGCATGATTTAGCAACTCAAGATGGTGTATATAACTGTCTGGCCATGATTTAGCAACTCAAGATGGTCTATATAACTGTCTGGCCATGATTTAGCAACTCAGTATGGTGTATATGTGTCTGGCCATGATTTAGCAACTCAAGATGGTGTATATAACAGTCTGGCCATGATTTAGCAACTCAGTGGGATCTATATAATTGTCTGGCCATGATTTAGCAGCTCAAGATGGTCTATACATACTGTTCAACAAAAGAAACGCAACATTTTTGGTGTTACTTTTATAATTGATATTCGTTGATTGGATATCAGTCAACCTATCAACTGTCTCCAACCGGTCAATAACTTCTCGTGGATACCTGAATTGTACTCACCTCATGATTCGTGAGGTCATGGTCAAAACAACATTTTTGACAATAACTCTTGACAGGTTTATAATCCTGTGAAACTTACTGAATACAAAACTCTCTGACCATATTATTGAATGCACGTAAAAGATTGACGCTCCTTGAATAAATTTAGTTGAAAATTCAATGCGCATGTATGGCTCATCTCACTACAGAACATCATCATCATTGGACGTTTATAGGCTGGGCAGTCACAAAGTGTATTAGCCAGAGAATTTAATGTGGTTAGAAGCACCATTAGTCACCCTTGAAGGCGATTTCAAGAAACTGGCTCAGTGGCAGGCCGGCTGTGCAGTGGAAGACCCAGAATCATAACTGCTGCTGAAGACTTCATACGGCTGCATCACCTTAGGAATTAATTTGCATCTGCGTCCTCCACAGTCCAGTCAATGCCAGGAGCTCATCCAATGTAAGATCAAACTGTCAGGAACCGGCTGCACGACGCTGGTTGTTGGGTTACAAGACGCTACAGAGCTTCTGTTCTTACGGACCGGTATCGCCAGAACCGACTGCAGTGGGCGAATCAGATCGTCAACAATGATTAATATGTTGGTACAAGTTTGCAACTGAAACTGCAATAATGTTGCGTTTCTTTTTGTGAACAGTATAACTGTCTGGCCATGATTTAGCCGCTCAAGATGGTGTATAGAACTGTCAAAATAAACCATGAACATAATATTCCTCTTGAGAAGAAGATGAAAGACTAATGAATATCTTAAGGTACCTCTACACCCAAGGGAAGAAGATGAAAGACCAAACAAGAATTAAGGTACCTCTACATCCCAGGGTAGAAGAGGACAGACTAAACAAGACTGTATGGTGCCTCTACACCCCAGGGTAGAAGAGGACAGACTAAACAAGGCTGTAGGTATCTCTACACTCTAGGGTAGAAGAGGAAAGGCTAAACAAGACTGTAAGGTACCTCTACATCCCAGGGTAGAAGAGGAAAGACCAAACAAGAATTAAGGTACCTCTACATCCCAGGGTAGAAGAGGACAGACTAAACAAGACTGTATGGTGCCTCTACACCCCAGGGTAGAAGAGGACAGACTAAACAAGACTGTAAGGTATCTCTACACCCCAGGGTAGAAGAGAAAAGACTAAACAAGACTGTAGGTATCTCTACACTCTAGGGTAGAAGAGGAAAGGCTAAACAAGACTGTAAGGTACCTCTACATCCCAGGGTAGAAGACGAAAGACTAAACAAGTCTGTAAGGTGCCTCTACATCCCAGGGTAGAAGAGGAAAGACTAAACAAGACTGTAAGGTATCTCTACATCCCAGGGTAGAAGAGGAAAGACTAAACAAGACTGTAAGGTGCCTCTACACCCCAGGGTAGAAGAGGAAAGACTAAACAAGACTGTAAGGTATCTCTACACCCCAGGGTAGAAGAGACTAAACAATATCTTCAGGTAACTACATCCCAGGATAGAAGAGGAAAGACTAAACAAGTCTGTAGGGTACCTCTACATCCCAGGGTAGAAGAGGAAAGATTAAATAAGGTCTTAAGCTACCTCTACACCCCAGGGTAGAAGAGGAAAGACTAAACAATACCTTTAGGCAACTACACCCCAGGAAAGATTAAATAAGGTCTTAAGCTACCTCTACAAAGCAGGGCAGAAGTTCAAAGACTACACAAGGCTCTAATCTACCTTTAAGACTGTGGTTCATAAGGGAAACAAAATTACTGATACATGTCGATTCTAAGCAAACAACAATAGTAGTAGTCATTCCTCTTCTACTCTGAAGTTTAGAGACACTTTATAAATATAGTTTCCCATAATTATTTGCATCTGATTATGCTATATCAATAGAGTGAGGCATTTAACAGAAGGCGCCCATGGTAATAATACTGAGTGCTCCTCAACCACAAAGACACATCAATCAAGTGAGGCATTTAACAGAAGGCGCCCATGGTAATAATACTGAGTGCTCCTCAACCACAAAGACACATCAATCAAGTGAGACATTTAACAGAAGGCGCCCATGGTAATAATACTGAGTGCTCCTCAACCACAAAGACACATCAATCAAGTGAGGACATTTAACAGAAGGCGCCCATGGTTAATAATACTGAGTGCTCCTCAACCACAAAGACACATCAATCAAGTGAGGCATTTAACAGGAAGGCGCCCATGGTAATAATACTGAGTGCTCCTCAACCACAAATACACATCAATCAAGTGAGGCATTTAACAGAAGGCGCCCATGGTAATAATACTGAGTGCTCCTCAACCACAAATACACATCAATCAAGTGAGGCATTTAACAGAAGGCGCCCATGGTAATAATACTGAGTGCTCCTCAACCACAAAGACACATCAATCAAGTGAGGCATTTAACAGGAGGCATCCATGGTAATAATACTGAGTGCTCCTCAACCACAAAGACACATCAATCAAGTGAGGCATTTAACAGAAGGCATCCATGGTAATAATACTGAGTGCTCCTCAACCACAAATACACATCAATCAAGTGAGGCATTTAACAGAAGGCGCCCATGGTAATAATACTGAGTGCTCCTCAACCACAAAGACACATCAATCAAGTGAGGCATTTAACAGGAGGCATCCATGGTAATAATACTGAGTGCTCCTCAACCACAAAGACACATCAATCAAGTGAGGCATTTAACAGAAGGCGCCCATGGTAATAATACTGAGTGCTCCTCAACCACAAAGACACATCAATCAAGTGAGGCATTTAACAGGAGGCATCCATGGTAATAATACTGAGTGCTCCTCAACCACAAAGACACATCAATCAAGTGAGGCATTAACAGAAGGCGCCCATGGTAATAATACTGAGTGCTCCTCAACCACAAAGACACATCAATCAAGTGAGGCATTTAACAGGAGGCATCCATGGTAATAATACTGAGTGCTCCTCAACCACAAATACACATCAATCAAGTGAGGCATTTAACAGAAGGCGCCCATGGTAATAATACTGAGTGCTCCTCAACCACAAATACACATCAATCAAGTGAGGCATTTAACAGGAGGCATCCATGGTAATAATACTGAGTGCTCCTCAACCACAAATACACATCAATCAAGTGAGGCATTTAACAGGAGGCATCCATGGTAATAATACTGAGTGCTCCTCAACCACAAAGACACATCAATCAAGTGAGGCATTTAACAGGAGGCATCCATGGTAATAATACTGAGTGCTCCTCAACCACAAAGACACATCAATCAAGTGAGGCATTTAACAGGAAGGCATCCATGGTAATAATACTGAGTGCTCCTCAACCACAAAGACACATCAATCAAGTGAGGCATTTAACAGAAGGCGCCCATGGTAATAATACTGAGTGCTCCTCAACCACAAAGACACATCAATCAAGTGAGGCATTTAACAGGAAGGCAGCCATGGTAATAATACTGAGTGCTCCTCAACCACAAAGACACATCAATCAAGTGAGGCATTTAACAGGAGGCATCCATGGTAATAATACTGAGTGCTCCTCAACCACAAAGACACATCAATCAAGTGAGGCATTTAACAGGAGGCATCCATGGTAATAATACTGAGTGCTCCTCAACCACAAAGACACATCAATCAAGTGAGGCATTTAACAGAAGGCGCCCATGGTAATAATACTGAGTGCTCCTCAACCACAAAGACACATCAATCAGAGTGAGGCATTTAACAGAAGGCGCCCATGGTAATAATACTGAGTGCTCCTGCAACCACAAAGACACATCAATCAAGTGAGGCATTTAACAGGAGGCATCCATGGTAATAATACTGAGTGCTCCTCAACCACAAAGACACATCAATCAAGTGAGGCATTTAACAGGAGGCGCCCATGGTAATAATACTGAGTGCTCCTCAACCACAAAGACACATCAATCAAGTGAGGCATTTAACAGTGAGGCAATCCATGGTAATAATACTGAGTGCTCCTCAACCACAAAGACACATCAATCAAGTGAGGCATTTAACAGGAGGCGCCCATGGTAATAATACTGAGTGCTCCTCAACCACAAAGACACATCAATCAAGTGAGGCATTTAACAGGAGGCATCCATGGTAATAATACTGAGTGCTCCTCAACCACAAAGACAGGAGGCGCCCATGGTAATAATACTGAGTGCTCCTCAACCACAAAGACACATCAATCAAGTGAGGCATTTAACAGAAGGCATCCATGGTAATAATACTGAGTGCTCCTCAACCACAAAGACACATCAATCAAGTGAGGCATTTAACAGAAGGCGCCCATGGTAATAATACTGAGTGCTCCTCAACCACAAAGACACATCAATAGAGTGAGGCATTTAACAGAAGGCGCCCATGGTAATAATACTGAGTGCTCCTCAACCACAAAGACACATCAATAGAGTGAGGCATTTAACAGAAGGCGCCCATGGTAATAATACTGAGTGCTCCTCAACCACAAAGACACATCAATCAAGTGAGGCATTTAACAGAAGGCGCCCATGGTAATAATACTGAGTGCTCCTCAACCACAAAGACACATCAATCAAGTGAGGCATTTAACAGGAGGCATCCATGGTAATAATACTGAGTGCTCCTCAACCACAAATACACATCAATCAGAGTGAGGCATTTAACAGAAGGCGCCCATGGTAATAATACTGAGTGCTCCTCAACCACAAAGACACATCAATCAAGTGAGGCATTTAACAGAAGGCGCCCATGGTAATAATACTGAGTGCTCCTCAACCACAAAGACAGGAGGCATCCATGGTAATAATACTGAGTGCTCCTCAACCACAAAGACACATCAATCAAGTGAGACATTTAACAGGAGGCATCCATGGTAATAATACTGAGTGCCTCCTCAACCACAAAGACAGGAGGCATCCATGGTATAATACTGAGTGCTCCTCAACCACAAAGACAGGAGGCATCCATGGTAATAATACTGAGTGCTCCTCAACCACAAAGACAGGAGGCATCCATGGTAATAATACTGAGTGCTCCTCAACCACAAAGACAGGAGGCATCCATGGTAATAATACTGAGTGCTCCTCAACCACAAAGACAGGAGGCATCCATGGTAATAATACTGAGGTGCTCCTCAACCACAAAGACAGGAGGCATCCATGGTAATAATACTGAGTGCTCCTCAACCACAAAGACAGGAGGCATCCATGGTAAATAATACTGAGTGCTCCTCAACCACAAGAACAGGAGGCCATCAATGGTAATAATACTGAGTGCTCCTCAACCACAAAGACAGGAGGCATCCATGGTAATAATACTGAGTGCTCCTCAACCACAAGACAGGAGGCATCCATGGTAATAATACTGAGTGCTCCTCAACCACAAAGACAGGAGGCATCCATGGTAATAATACTGAGTGCCTCCTCAACCACAAAGACAGGAGGGCATCCATGGTAATAATACTGAGTGCTCCTCAACCACAAAAGACAGGAAGGCATCCATGGTAATAATACTGAGTGCTCCTCAACCACAAAGACAGGAGGCATCCATGGTAATAATACTGAGTGCTCCTCAACCACAAAGACAGGAGGGCATCCATGGTAATAATACTGAGTGCTCCTCAACCACAAAAGACAGAAGGCACCATGGTAATAATACTGAGGTGCTCCTCAACCACAAAGACAGGAGGCATCCATGGTAATAATACTGAGTGCTCCTCAACCACAAAGACAGGAGGCATCCATGGTAATAATACTGAGTGCTCCTCAACCACAAAGAACAGGAGGCATCCATGGTAATAATACTGAGTGCTCCTCAACCACAAAGACAGGAGGCATCCATGGTAATAATACTGAGTGCTCCTCAACCACAAAGACAGGAGGCATCCATGGTAATAATACTGAGTGCTCCTCAACCACAAAGACAGAAGGCATCCATGGTAATAATACTGAGTGCTCCTCAACCACAAAGACAGGAGGCATCCATGGTAATAATACTGAGTGCTCCTCAACCACAAAGACAGGAGGCATCCATGGTAATAATACTGAGTGCTCCTCAACCACAAAGACAGGAGGCATCCATGTAATAATACTGAGTGCTCCTCAACCACAAAGACAGAAGGCATCCATGGTAATAATACTGAGTGCTCCTCAACCACAAAGACAGAGGCATCCATGGTAATAATACTGAGGTGCTCCTCAACCACAAAGACAGAAGGCATCCCATGGTAATAATACTGAGTGCTCCTCAACCACAAAGACAGAAGGCATCCATGGTAATAATACTGAGTGCTCCTCAACCACAAAGACAGAAGGCGCCCATGGTAATAATACTGAGTGCTCCTCAACCACAAAGACAGAAGGCATCCATGGTAATAATACTGAGTGCTCCTCAACCACAAAGACAGGAGGCGCCCATGGTAATAATACTGAGTGCTCCTCAACCACAAAGACAGAAGGCATCCATGGTAATAATACTGAGTGCTCCTCAACCACAAAGGACAGGAGGAGCCCCATGGTAATAATACTGAGTGCTCCTCAACCACAAAGACAGAAGGCATCCATGGTAATAATACTGAGTGCTCCTCAACCACAAAGACAGCAGGCATCCATGGTAATAATACTGAGTGCTCCCTCAACCACAAAGACAGAAGGCATCACATGGTAATAATACTGCAGTGCTCCTCAACCACAAAGACAGGAAGGCGCCCATGGTAATAATACTGAGTGCTCCTCAACCACAAAGGACAGGAGGCATCCATGGTAATAATACTGAGTATGCTCCTCAACACAAAGACAGAAGGCATCCATGGTAATAATACTGAGTGCTCCTCAACCACAAAGACAGAAGGCATCCATGGTAATAATACTGAGTGCTCCTCAACCACAAAGACAGAAGGCATCCATGGTAATAATACTGAGTGCTCCTCAACCACAAAGACAGAAGGCATCCATGGTAATAATACTGAGTGCTCCTCAACCACAAAGACAGAAGGCATCCATGGTAATAATACTGAGTGCTCCTCAACCACAAAGACAGAAGGCATCCATGGTAATAATACTGAGTGCTCCTCAACCACAAAGACAGAAGGCATCCATGGTAATAATACTGAGTGCTCCTCAACCACAAAGACAGAAGGCGCCCATGGTAATAATACTGAGTGCTCCTCAACCACAAAGACACATCAATCAAGTGAGGCATTTAACAGAAGGCGCCCATGGTAATAATACTGAGTGCTCCTCAACCACAAAGACACATCAATCAAGTGAGGCATTTAACAGAAGGCGCCCATGGTAATAATACTGAGTGCTCCTCAACCACAAAGACACATCAATCAAGTGAGGCATTTAACAGAAGGCGCCCATGGTAATAATACTGAGTGCTCCTCAACCACAAAGACAGAAGGCGCCCATGGTAATAATACTGAGTGCTCCTCAACCACAAAGACACATCAATCAAGTGATGGCATTTAACAGAAGGCACCCATGGTAATAATACTGAGTGCTCCTCAACCACAAATACACATCAATCAAGTGAGGCATTTAACAGAAGGCATCCATGGTAATAATACTGAGTGCTCCTCAACCACAAATACACATCAATCAAGTGAGGCATTTAACAGAAGGCACCCATGGTAATAATACTGAGTGCTCCTCAACCACAAAGACACATCAATCAAGTGAGGCATTTAACAGAAGGCACCCATGGTAATAATACTGAGTGCTCCTCAACCACAAAGACAGAAGGCGCCCATGGTAATATATACTGAGTGCTTCCTCAACCACAAAGACACATCAATCAAGTGAGGCATTTAACAGAAGGCGCCCATGGTAATAATACTGAGTGCTCCTCAACCACAAAGACACATCAATCAAGTGAGGCATTTAACAGAAGGCGCCCATGGTAATAATACTGAGTGCTCCTCAACCACAAAGACAGGAGGCATCCATGGTAATAATACTGAGTGCTCTTCAACCACAAAGACAGGAGGCATCCATGGTAATAATACTGAGTGCTCCTCAACCACAAAGACAGGAGGCATCCATGGTAATAATACTGAGTGCTCCTCAACCACAAAGACAGGAGGCATCCATGGTAATAATACTGAGTGCTCCTCAACCACAAAGACACATCAATCAAGTGAGGCATTTAACAGAAGGCGCCCATGGTAATAATACTGAGTGCTCCTCAACCACAAAGACACATCAATCAAGTGAGGCATTTAACAGAAGGCGCCCATGGTAATAATACTGAGTGCTCCTCAACCACAAAGACAGAAGGCGCCCATGGTAATAATACTGAGTGCTCCTCAACCACAAAGACAGGAGGCATCCATGGTAATAATACTGAGTGCTCCTCAACCACAAAGACAGAAGGCACCCATGGTAATAATACTGAGTGCTCCTCAACCACAAAGACAGAAGGCATCCATGGTAATAATACTGAGTGCTCCTCAACCACAAAGACAGAAGGCGCCCATGGTAATAATACTGAGTGCTCCTCAACCACAAAGACACTCTATTAGAAATAGACCACACCTATGAGATCAATACAACCACTGAAGTTTAACAATGTAAATAAAACAATGGACATTTATGATAACAAATTGTGTATGTTTTATTACAAACTTCCCTGGTGAAATGTGTTCATTACTTTGATTGTTCACCAGACAAAAACAACAGCAATTTATGGAATAGAAATATATAGTTCTCAACAAAAGAAGGCAACTTCACATTGTCAAAATGCGAGTGTGACTTGCCAACTTGCATCTACTATGATATCCCTGTAAGTGAAAAATTTTAATTTAAATTAAATGGCAGTAGAAAGTTGCACTAATAGTTTTAGCAGTATAAAAATAAAAGCTGCAAAATGTATAATAGAATTACCAAATAGTTCTAGTGTTGTCATAGAGAAAATCATTTTCTCCATATATATATATATATATATATTTCTTTTTTTTAAACTTATGTAAGTAAATTACATAAAAACTGTTTTTTTTAATGAAGCAAAACTAATTTCTTGATACTGCATCCAATGTAGAAAAATAATCACAAGCCTTCAATTTTCAAACAGCTGATCATGAAAAATAGCAAGCCCATAGAGAACAAATAACGGCGAGTTTAAAGGACAAACAATATGACAAAACATGGTACACAGGCTGGCTCACATTTATTCTGCAGAGCTCATGTTTGACTTGGTTTAGCGGTTTACGTGTAGAAGAGTTGTCTCAAATATGATGTATGTTTGTGACAATAAGATATTTGTGACATCTGCAACATTTAGTAGGTGCAACTTATTGAACAGTGTACAGCCAGGGTTAAAATTAAATTAAAAGAAGACAGAGATTATGGGCATCTCTAAGAAGAAATAAATACCACAATGTGATATAAGGATAAATGTGAGTATTCTGAAACAAGTGAATCAGTACAATTACCTCGGAACAGTCATAACATAATATGGGAGGTGCCTTGAAGATATTAGAACAAGAATCGCAAGTGGCCTTTTGCAATAAAAAGATGTCAATTGCATTGAGAAAAAGTGCTTCCTAGAACATGTACTTTTGTATGGATGTGAAATGTGGACAATGAGTAGACAAGATCAAAAACATCTATTGGCAGTGGAACTGTGGTTTCTGAGGAAAATGCAAATACCATGGACAGACAGAAAAACTAATGAGCAAGTCCTACAAGAAACAAATGAAAACTGTAAACTTATTAGAGAAATTAGACGTACACAGTCACAATTTGTTGCGTACGTTATAAAAAGAAATTAACTAGAGAACTTGGAGACAACTGGCAAGATTGAGGGGGAAAAAAACACGGGGAAGGCAGTGAAGTAAATATCTGGATGGCTTGGCCAACGACTCTGGTGATCGTGCGAGATGGTAAAACATAATCACCCACACTTATTGGCATGGCACATGATGATATTTGTGAAAATGCAAAAACTAAATCAACTGACACAATACAAAATGATTCATTCATATGATTTCTTCCTCATCCTTCATCTTCTCCTTGTGATCACTTCACTGATGATTACACTGTCCAACGAGCTCTCATGCTGACTTCGATCGATTTTTGGAAGAGCTTGGAGGCAATGGAGATGTGGTTCTTGAGGTGAATACCTTGGTGGAGGTATAGTGGGGAAGCAGAGAGATGGAAGCTTCTGTACGTGTTGATTCTGTCTGTTATGTCCGGTCCTGAGGCAAGGCCATCACGGATGACCTGTCCCTGCTGGTCAAGAGGTTTTCTTCTCATATTATGAAGTACAAGAGTGGGTGGCTGAGCGTTTAGAATCTCCGGCATCAAGGGACACAAGTCTGAATCCTTGCTAAGGCTGGAGATTACCATTTGATTACCATAAGTCAGCTGCATGCCTTTAAAGGACATCGCTGTCAACCCCAGCATTTTTTTTTTGGCTGTTTATGATTTCTTGGCAAGTTTACATTCAGTATATAGTATATTTATTGAGACTTTCGGTCAAGATGGCGGCGGGCGGTTGTTTGATGTTGAAAACGCTCAAATTTTCATGTAAGAGGTGGATAATTTCATCTTGTGCGTGTGATTTCTGTGCTAGGATGTAAACCAGAAGTTTCTTCTCAAGATTTTCGCCAGTGCTATGGTGTTCATGCAACTGTGTGAATCAATCCTTGAGTTTTTTCCATAGCGTGTTGGATTACTGTGTTGTTTTCTGAATTCTTCAAAATGGCGGACAAGCGTGTGTGCCCCGTACATAAGGTAAACAAACAGTTTTGACTCAACGTCGTAAGAGACAAGGTAGACGGGCTGGTGCCAGATGCCTCAGACGCAAATGCGAACATTTATGCCTGTAACGCGAATGTGGATTCCCATAGATGGCAGTGTTTGAGTGACATATTGTGTCAGGAGAGGAATGTCATTTTCTGTGGTGATTTCAACGCTAAGAGCAAATCATAGGGTAACATTTCCTCCAACACACAGGGGGAGGAGCTCGAGGCGGCACTTGAAACCAATGACCTTGTATGTATCAACAGTGGCTGTGTCACCAGGACAGGAAGTCATCCAGGAGACAAGAACAGTGTTATTGATCTGGCGATGGTATCTCCGTCACTCACTACAGTGTGTGTGTAGATGGGGTGTTCTAGGAGCGACCACCATCCTTGCCGATCAAGCAGCACAAGTCAACGGTCAAGACATTTAAGTATGACAGTTCAGGGCAAGATGTGGTGAGTAAAATTAGGCGTGACAAGCGCAGGAAACATCATGGCAGGAAAAACAGCTGAGAACAGCCACCTTGGTGGAATTGTGAGGTGGAGAAAGCCTGTGTGGATAAGTGTGGTGCTGTAAGGAAGTAGCAAAACGCCAAGAAGAACAGAGCTGCCCATCCTAGTCTTATTGTTCAATTGGAAAGAGAGATGGACAGAAAGTTAGCTATTTCAAAAAACTGGTTAAAGTGTTAAAAGTGAAAAATGGGCAGAGTTGTGTCAAAGAATAAGCACAGACAAGTCACTGAAATTGTTCTGGCGACTATATAAAAGTATGAATGGGGTAGTCAAGAATAAGAATGTTCCTGATTTCCAAAGCGCTGACCTTATCTGGCAGAGGTCTGACGAGAATAAGGGTAAAGCCCTTTTCAAACGCTATTTAGAGCAGAGAAACCAGACAGACATGAGAGGCCGAAATTTTGCCAATGCAGTTACCTCAGATATGTAAGTCCCAGAACATTGCAGTTGAAGACACAGTGACAGTGAAAGAGATCAGGGCTGTGCTTTGACGAACAAGAAACAGCACACCAGGGCCAGATGGTAAAGGTATGACGACATCAGTATGTGTGCCGACAACGAGCTAGAGGAACTAGCAGATATGTACAACAATAGCATAGGGAGTGCTAGCATCAAGAAGGAGTGGTTACACAGCTATCTGATTCCCTTGCCGAAGCCTGGCAAAGACCACACAAAAATTCAGGGATACCGGGTAATAACCATACAAAATACAACAGGCAAGCTGCTGGAGAAGTTAATCGCCAGGAAAATATCAAGCCAGCTAGAGAGGCAAGGTTGTTTCCCACCTACCCTTGGAGGGTACCGTCCAAACAGAGAAACCTGGACCAATGCAGCAGTTTTTGCCCATGATGTCTATGAAGGTTTCCACTCAGGCATTGAAACGTGTGCTGCGGTGATTTATCTTGAAGATGCGTACAATAGAGTGCGGCTGGATTTTTTAATGTTTCAGCTGCTTGAGCTCAAGTGCATTTCCTCCTTAGTTGGATTGTGGCAGCCCTCTTCCAATGGAAAGCAGTTTTTAGATGTGGCAGTTGGACTTCTGAACCAACAACAATATATCCAGGCCTGCCACAGGGATCACCATTATCTCTGGTGCTTTTCAACACCTACACTGTGAGAATTACCAGCGAGCAGATCACTGGACCGGGGAGGACATTGTCATATGCGGACGATGTGTTAGTGTATCACCAGGGTAAGGACAGAGATCGCGTTGCTGTGGAACTACAAATGGCGGCAGCAAACTGTGAGCAACGCCATCTATGCCTCCTGTCAGAGTCCAGAAAGGGTACAGTGATGCAGTGACATCGTTACGCCCGCCAGGCGACTTAGCTCCCAGCAGGGAGGCAGCAACTTCGTTACGCCGCCAGGCGAGTGGTAGTTACCGGCCTGCAAGATTGCTGGCTGACGAACGACCAACGGTCAGGCCAGGACGACGCTAAACGCACGCATGCCTCGTGAAGCCACCTGAGGTGGGAGGCAAGTGGCGAACTAGCGGCAGACAGCTCTGGGACACGGACTTGGACGGACGCATGATGAGAGAAAGGCGTTGTGTGGTTTTCTGTGCTGAAAGTCGAGTGTCTGAACATCCTGAGTGTTAGACTTGTGAGCTGTATGGTAGATGTAAGTGTATTGAAGTATTACATATATATTGTTGTGATAATCGTTCTGTATTTGATATGTGAATAAATCCATTGAACGGTGTGTCGTTGAGTCTTACGTCAAATCACGTTGTACTTGTACTGTCTCACATGTGTTAGGTTAGCGAGCCAAGTTTAAGACCCTGACACTCCTATACGAGGGGCTGGTCATGTCTGTTTTTGAGTATGCGATGGCGATCTTGACACTCAGCCGTAAGCGGGTGGAAAGGATGAAAAGGATACAGAACGAAGTTATGCGTATTATTCTTAGATGTACAAGAGATACAGCATGCAGGGCAATGCGCTATCTTCTTGATTTTCCAACCATTGAAGGCAGAATACAAATTTGTACAGCACGTGCCAACCTCAAAGTCAATGTAAACACACAACATCCACTGCATAGTGAAATTAAGAAGGTTAAGGACAGTAGGTTAAAAAGAGGAAGGTCGTGGATGGGTCAAGCCGAAGACATTCTTCAACAGGTGTGTTCACTTGAGGACTTAGAACCTGGCGAGGAGTGGGTACAAGTGCTAACAGATTTCTGTACGTCCTTTTCAGTTTGCATCCAACTAGACTAGAAAATGCAGACAAGAAAATCCGGCTGCTGTGGAGGCTGAAGTACAAGCGTTGATCTTGGAGAATTCGTTAGACGGTGATGTTGTCATTTACACAGATGGGTCGGTCGTTCGACGTGTGAGAAGTTCATAGGCCTTTACGACTCAGGCCGAAGGGAGTATTGTGAAGGAGGATTCTGGTGCTTTTGCTTTGACCACAAGTAGCTTGACAATGAAAGTCATGGCAGTAAGTAAAGCAATAACATAATAACATGGCTCGAGACACAGACATTCACTAGAGCATGTTTCCTTAGCGACTCAATGAGCATGCTCAAGAGGATAGAGATGGGGTGGATCCAAAGAGAGTGGTTGCTGTCTCTGGAGCGGTCTCAGCTGGCAAAGATTAGTTTCATTTTTGTGCCAGGGCATGCGGGTGTACAAGGAAATGAGTGGGCTGACAAGCTCGCAGGTAAGGTTTCTGTGGAGGGCGGACGCGCCATGGACCAGGCTGACATTCTGAAAGCTCTACGAGAAGTAAATCGTTCGCAAGAACCAAGTGATGACGGGCTGTGAATCTACAACAATGGTCAGGATGCGAGAAGAACAGCAAATTAAAAAAGGGGTGGCCAAACAAGAACACTACGCAGGAAGCCAAAGAAGATTGATAAACCAACACAGAACTGGTGTCGTTAGCCGCTACACACTGCAGGATTTGCTGAGGAGGGGATCTGAGAACTTATGGACTGAATGGTTCAATGTGCAATGAGGATGATCTGTCGACTAACTAACATTCAGTAGTTTGCCATTGCTTTCTGAATAACTGGCACCCATACCTGTATGAAACCAGTGCAAGGCAGTCTGCCTCCAAATCACCCACAGCTGTGTTTTGAACACGGTATGCGGGATATCAAATCGCGCCCTTAACCCTTTCGGATAAAATTCTACACTCCATGCTACGTGTTGACTGCTTTAGCCAGGCTTATGAGCAGAATGGTCTCTATTAACTTTTATTTTAGTTTTCTGGGGTAGGGGGGGATGTCTCAGTCTCCTTCTATAGATCATACAAGTCACACAGTGTACGAACTCTGTAGAACTGCCGAAGATTCACAATCATACACACTAGAAAGTCTTTTGCAGGCAAGTTTTCTGTGTAATTCTGAAATGTAGTCTATGTCACGGCTTATTCTCCTGCCCTTTTACATTTTCAGCTGCCCAGAGATAGTGAACATGCGCCGCTGCACACAGGCCCTCTGTGTTTTTTTCACCTTCATCCGAGAAGTCCTTCAATACCCCAGGATCAAAGGGAATTACACCATTCTTTTCCTAATTTGTACAAATGTGTAGCGTCCACACAGTACATCGAACCTGTTCTCCTTGAGTAAGAGACAATCATCGCACCTCTAAACTGTTTCCCCTGTGAGACACAGCAATATTGTAATAATAAACCTTCTAAGTATCATAGACTGAAGGAGCTGCTGCAGCTATAAGAAGACCATGAGAAGAAGACGACAAAGAAGAATCCAGAGTTGCCACACCAAGGACAGAGACATTTCTCATAGGGGATAAACCTACATCACTCTCCCGTCAGTTGATTGTTCTGCAACTGTGGACACAACATTACATGAATTTAGATATCTAATGTAAATATATAAGGGTCGTTCATTTGAAACCCGTTCCAATGGCTTTATTACCAAAGCATGAAAGAAACGTTAAAAGGTGTAGTAGAATTAAACAAAGCATTCATTTTGAATGAATTATGCACCATGGCATTCAGGCAAGCATCCCATTGCTTAGGTAGGCGGCGATTGCCTGTCCACAATAAACGATTGTGGTTGCTCACTGAACCAAGTGTTTACCGCGTTCATTACGTGTGCATCTGTGTGAAATCGTTGCCCATTGAGGGCTTTTTTAAGAGGTCCGAACAAATAAAAATCATATGGTGACAAATCAGGACTATAGGCTGGATGTTGCAGAATTTCCCACTTCTTCCAAGCTAATGCTTCCTGCACAATCTTTGCAACATGCAAACGAGCATTATCGTGCAACAAAATCACACCGCGAGAAAGCATGCCGGGTCGTTTATTCTTGATGGCTTTCTGCAGCTTGTCTAGTGTTTCCAAGTAGTAGGTAGAGTTGATGTTGACACCAGGTAAGTCGGCCAACAATAGCCCTTCATGGTAAAAAAATGTGCTCAGCATAACCTTACCAGCGGAAACCTGTAACTTGAATTTTTTGGCTTTTGGTGATCCAGTATGCTTCCATTGCATGCTCTCTCTTTTGCTGCTCGGCTCAAAGTGGTGGTGACACCATGATTCATCTGTGCGGAAGAGAAATGCATCACCCTCCACTCTGTAACGCAGAAAGTGGTTCAAACACCATCCCATGCGTTCCTCTTTTTGGTGGCCAGTCAACATCCGTGATACCCACTGTGAACACACCTTCCGATATTGCAGTTTCTTACAAACGACCTTTTTAACTGTCCCAATTGACACATCAAATTCTTTAACGGTTCATCTGTACTGCTGCATCAATTTTGGCGATGGTTTTTTTCTGTTGCAACAATATGTGCTTGACCTGGCCTTCAAAGATCTGTGAACTGACGTCCTTTCCGAAATATTCATGCCCAGTTTGTCACTGTTGTCTTCGACACACATTTGTTACCGTACGCTGCCTGCATTCTTCGATGAATGTCCACTGGTTGACATCCTTCAAATGAAAGAAACTGAATCATTGCTCTGAGCTTCTTTGGACGGATTTTGGATCAACCCGGCCATTTTCTCAATGGTCAGAAATAGAACCTATGCATCGTGGGATGATAAGCACGTGCTCTTTTATTCATTGGTGTGTACTTATCACATGACAATGACATGATCATGTTCTACGTACGCAATTACGCACGGTGCAGCACGAACGGATTTCAGATGAACGCTCCTAATAAATAATTATTTCACTAAATAGACTCATAATATGTAGACCTGCACAAAAATATTTCACCACATTGACAAGCAAAAATTATGCATATCAGGTAAATTATCTGATTACACCAACTTACTATCTTTCACCAAAATGCAGAGCACAGAATGCCTATAAATAGCAGTGAAAATCATGTGATACTATCATCATGCGACTGTCATGTGACATAACACTTAACAATCATACAAAAACATGTCTAAAAATCATGTGACTCACACATTTATCAGGTGATTTAATAATAGGCAACTAATTAACCTAATTGAAAGCTAAGAATATTTTAGAAACAATAACAGCTATAGTTCTGTAATTCTTCCAAGATAATTGCCAATTTTCATTTCTAAGATAATTATTTATTAATGCATACATACTTATTTTTATCCGTCTTTATGTCTTACATTAAATAGAATGGTTTTTAAATATTTTCTTCTTTGTCTTCCTTCTTCAACCTAACAGGATGCTGACTGCATTTTGTCTGTTTATACCAAAGCCTTGTTTGTTTGCGATTCTTGAACTAAAAAGTTTGTTGCATATCCTTTACAGGACGTGGCAGTCAATCCCAGTGTTTTTTAGCTGTTTGTGATTTCTTGGCAAGTGTTACATTCAGTAGTTTGCCATTGCTTTCTGAATGACCAGTACTCATACCATTGTATAGGAACCAACGCAAGATGGTTGGCTTCCAAATTTCCCGCAGCTGTGTTTCGAACATGGTATGCGGGATTATGAATTGCATTACCTTGAGTTTATCTGTCCTCTTTTACAAATGCTATAAATATACTTTTGGGGCTGTGATTGGACATTTTGACAGGGATGTGGCCAAAAGTACCAACTCTTTGCAAGTTCCAAATGTTTAGGGAATATTACAAACAATGTCAACTGTTAAGGGAATATTAAAGTGTGCAACATGTACATTGGACTTCCACATCTTGGCCCTGATCTGAAAAGGTTACACATCTGATCCACTATCCAGGGATCTAGGACTTCATCAGATTTCTTGGCAAGAATTGTTCTCAAGTTATTGTCCACAACTGGAGTGGCACCTGATGTGGAACTCCTCAAGCTCTTGGCAGACACTATGCCACCAAAGACTCTGAAATTATCTCCACAATTTTTATCAACATGATCATAATCAACATATGCCATGCCAATATGTGTGGGTGATCATGTGTGGGTGTTCATGTGTGGGTGACCATGTGTGGGTGATCATGTGTGGATGATCAGGATTCACCACCTCACATGATCATAAATCATACCTGGAGTGGGATCCCATCTACAAGTAGGTGCATCCTTCGGATGGTGAATAGTGGAGCAATCTCTGGGCCCACAAGATCCCAAATACCTTTCTGTTATACTATTCTTAGGTGTAACTATA
The DNA here is from genome assembly GCA_014155875.1 of Cepaea nemoralis. Classification (NCBI taxonomy): domain Eukaryota; kingdom Metazoa; phylum Mollusca; class Gastropoda; order Stylommatophora; family Helicidae; genus Cepaea; species Cepaea nemoralis. The sequence goes on along the minus strand of JACEFZ010024922.1, from coordinate 337,241 downwards.
GCTGTACCTTTAATTATAACCCCAAGAGTTTTTGAAAACAAAGATACATTTGTCATTATCATGACAAATTAAATATATAATTACAGTGCAATTGTGTATGAGAAATCAAATATGAAATCTATAATAGCAATTGTGTAAGTGCTGTTAAATTAATTAGGAATGTGTTCCAGGGTTTTATGAAGTTTATAATAGTAAATTGTGTAAGTGCTAGAAGAATTAGTCTGTTAAATTAATTAGGAATGTGTTCCAGGGTTTTTCCAGCCTCCAAATTCCTTCTCTAATTCTTTAGCGACGGCCAGACATAAATGGTCATTGTGCGGGGTAGTAACAACCTGAACACCCAGGGGTAGTCCTTCTTTAGACAGACCAAGCTGGACACTGAGTGACCGGAAAGCCTAAGGCATTAAACAAAGCAGTGTATGCGAAGTTGAATGGGGTAAAGATTGGGTGATTGTGGTAAGGGGCAATTTTGGGATGTGATGGGTACAATAAAACAGAATCATTGCCTAATAATTCGAAGCAATTCTTTACGCAGAGCATTCAAAATCTCGACAGCCTTAATGTCTGCCTTTTTCGTGAGTTTTGGTCCCACATCATCAAACATGCCAAGTGCGATGGCAGGCAGTGTGTGAGTAGACTGACCTACTACCCACTTGAAAATTTCAGTAAAACAGTTGACGTGGCCCTGGCCACTGTCATCCCCGGACATCAAACAGGCAAACGATGGTCCATCGTCACATAAATTCATCTTCCCTGCCCACATGTCCAAGCTGGCACGAAACTTCCGAATGTATTGTTCTGTAACTTGGGCTCCTCTGTTTCTCAGAAAATCGGCAACCTGGATACAAATGAAACAACACAAACTCTGAGATATGTAAACAATACAAAATGACACAAAGTAGTGCAGCTTTACATAACAGATTTACGACACATACAGGACGTTGCGGCGATTAGCCTTCATCAGCAAACAAACACATTCACAAACACAACAAATAGTCAAGGAGATCTCCTGTGACTATATCAAAAGGTGACGACAGGACGAGAAGAACAAAAGGTTGAAAAAATGAAAGCAATGAAGAGAAAATGAGAATTCAAAACAATGTTCATACTTACCTCACAGCTCCGATCCTTGAGTAACTCAGAATATCCCCAATGTATTCTTTTTATACCCAACCGACGGAACGAGATGGAGGAGGATGACAGGATGATAGGTATTACGGTTCAATAAGCACATAGAAAGAAGGAGGGGATGGAGGCAGGAGGGCAGGACGGCAACCTGTCCGGCAGGGGCATCCGAGCAATCACAGTGGATGCACTGATGAAGCATGAGTGGGCACAAGCATAATGGTGGTACCGACCAAAACCACATTATGCACTCATATATGTTGTTATGAGGAGAGTCCCAAAGTATGGGTGGACTGATATGCGTGAGCGCACATACATACATATACACCGCTCAACAGACATTCATACACCAGTGTACATGGGCGTGTGCAGGGTATATATAAGAAGAGAGAGAGAGAGAGAGAGAGGTGGAGGGAGGGAAAGAAAGAGAGAGCGCAAACTATCGTTCCTGTGATGTGCCTCATGGGGTATGCGGAGTAGGTCGGTCTACAAATACGAGGCTTCACTCATACTGTTCCCTATGAAATAGGGTAAGTAAGGTTGATTGTTATACCACGTATTATAAGATCATATCACCCAATGCTTGTGTTATTGGGGTTGTATAAGATCCGACCACTGGTAATACACATGATGTGGGTAGGCACAGAGAAGCAAGATTGTTTGGAGAGAGAGAGAGAGAGAGCGAGAGAGAGAGAGAGAGAGAGAGAGAGAGAGAGAGAGAGAGAGAGAGAGAGAGAGAGAGAGAGAGAGAAAGAGAGAGAGAGAGAGAGAGAGAGAGAGATGAGAGGAGGAGAGAGAGAGAGAGAGAGAGAGAGAGAGAGAGAGAGAGAGAGGGAGAGAGAGAGACGAGAGGGGAAAAGTGCCTGCGACATACCACATGAGGTATGCAGAGTAGGTCGGTCTAAAAATACGAGGCTTCACTCATACTGTTCCCTATGAAATAGAGTCAGTAAGTAACCTTACTGCACAACTTTGTGTCATTTTATATTGTTTATATTTTCACAGCTTTACCGCAGTTCCACACAATTTTATTCAAACTCTGAGCATTTATAAGAATTCAGCATATAAAAGAATTCAGCACATAAAAGAATTCACCATATACTGGGTGTTTGTAAAGTTTCACTACAATTTGTATGTAGAACGAATTTGAATAATGAAGTACATGACGTCATCAAAAAGTGTGCTCCATAGTCCACCATGAAGCAATATGCAGTGAATGGCTGTCGTCTGCTGGAGTAATTCTTTACACTCCAAACAGAAAGTTGTTATCAACGGAAGAAAGCATTTTTTTTTAAATGGCAGTCGATACATATGGATGGTTGTTCAAAGATTTATAGCAAGATTTCCCAATAAAGAACCCCCTCATCACATTACGGTTAGAAATTTGTTGAATAAGTTTCGTGCTACGGGAAATGTGGAAGATGCTCCGTGATCTGGTAGGCCTGCTGGGTCTGAAGAAAAATGTCTAGATATACAAGACAGAATCCTGAAAAGTCCAAGCAAGTCTAAAAAGCTAGTTACACATCCTTCACAGTCGACCCCAGCAATTTTTGACTGCTTGTGATTTCTTGGCAAGCTATGTTCAGTAGTTTGTCATTGCTCTTTGAATGACCAGCACTATTACCATTGTAAGGAAACCAACATAAGGCGGTTGACAGGAACCTAGTGGGTTCATGTCAGAGTTGGACATGCCCCATTGTCACCGCCTCACGTTCACATATAATAAAGGGCTGCAATTCCAGCCCAAGGGAAACCATTGAGTCGAGCAAGACCCGAGTAATCTAGAACCTTCTCGAAAGAGATGGTCACTAAGTCCATGATTCCGTGGACACTGACGTGGCCCGCCTAATGCGGGGTCCACGAGGAACTCGGACAGAGTTACCGCCCGTGTCGAGTTAGGACACGCGGAGACGGGCAGAGGACAAAAACGGACTGGAGAGAGACAACAAGGCCTGCCTGAGAGGGACTCATAGATATTCATAGATATACTTAGGCTAGATAGTGTGCTAGATTGTTGTATGACAACTATATGTTGGATGTTTAACTATCTGTGATATGTAATATAAGAGAGCGCGGGTCTGTTTACCCACTGCGCCAACTGTACACTTATACAATAAATGTTCTATATCCTAGTGAACAGTGTATTGTTGCCTGTATGAACCCGAACCATTATTTAGATAAGAGTAAGACCATGACAGGCTTTTTGGGGGCTAGTTTTCCGGTTTTGGCATAGAATGTTTTCTTAAAAACCTGTTAAATGCCATGTAAAATTAATTATTTAAGCATATCACATTGATTTTTGGTAAAACATTGATTTTTGATAACACATTGATTTGTTTAAATCAAAGAAATTATTACCGTTACAAGTTTACATAAAACTAGTAGCTATCTAGCAATAAAATAGAAATAATCTGAGTCCCTCGGCAATGTCTCACCATTGCCTCCGTAGTGCCTCTTTATTTTGATTCTGTAAACAATTTTTTTTTTCTGACATGTTACTATTTTGACATTTTTTTTGTGTGACAGTGACTAATGTTTTCTCGCTCCACGAGCAGATTGTTCCGCAACAAGTGCCGCGTCCAACCGATGAAACCTTTCCAACAGTAACGAGAGTACAAGACAAGATCGAGGAGCTTCAAAATTCAGAGCTAAGTTTCACCTCATACTCATTGTACTTCTAAGCTGTACTTCTCATGTTTCATCAATGTATTATTTTGTATCATATTGATTTCTTTGCATATTCATAAGCTTGTCACCAACATAACCTTGCATTTTGATTTACACATTAATAATTAGGGGAGTAAACCAAATTTTCGACCACACAACATATTTTTTCTAAGGGATTTAACTCTATAAACTTAACAAACAAGTAAAACACAAAATGTCTAGTTTAGATCAATGCATTGAGCAAGGAATAAAGTTAGGTTATAAAGAAGAAAAACTGTCAGAATGGGCACAGAAAACACACGCAGAAAACATTGCCCGTGAAGAAAGAGCGATAGAACGAGAAGAAAGGAAACTGCAAATGGAGGCCGAGGAAAAGAAATTGCAAATGCAAGCAGATGAAAGAAACTACAAATGGAGCAGAAGAAAAGAAATTGCAAATGCAATTGAAGCAGAATGAAAAGATACAATTGCAGGCCAAGAAAAACAGATGGAACTTGAGGCCGCCGCCAAACAGGCCCAACTAAATGCCGAGACACAGATTAAACTAAAACAGATGGAAATGGAGGCCAACGCAGAAATATCAATAAATAAGTTAAGAAGCAAAGAAGAAGAACAAAAATATAATAAATATAAAGGTCTCGTGAAGGCTTTCTGTTCTGGAGATTCCATCTCCGCCTACTTAGAAAATTTTGAGTGTCTCATGTCTCATCATAAAATCATTAAATCAGATTGGGCATTTATTCTAATGAGAAATTTAGCTCTTGAACCACTGAAAGTAATAGAGACAATACCACAGGAAATGCGAAAAGACTATGAGTACCTAAAACAACGCATTCTCCAACATTTTTCTTTAGACACTGCAGGTTACCAACAACAATTTGCCAAATTATCTCCACAACCAAACCAAACCTTTATAGATTATGTCAGTACAGTCCAAGACATATGCACAAAATGGATTAACTCGGCTAAAACCAACAATAGCCATGATAAACTTAAGGAACTGATTATAATAGATAAAATAGTTAGCACCATCCCCACACCTTTTGCCAAGTTCTTAAAACAAATGGACTGTAAGAGCATTCAGGAAATCGAGGCGAAGGGGAATGCATTTTTCACAGCAAATAGGGATATTTTTCAACATAACATAAGTCACAATGATACAGCAGCTGCAGTAGTGAACACCAAATACTCCAAACAATCACAAAGTAGATTTAAACCACGATCCAATGTCGGTAAAGTAGTAAGATGCCAATATTGCAATTTTCATCACGACAGTTACGGGATGTGTGACAAATCACCCACCTACCCTGAACACCTCAAAAAGATGGTGGAGAAGCAAACAGCTAAACGCATGGCTTACCACAGAGCAATTAAATGTTATTTCTGCAATAGCTGGGGTCACTATAATAAGGATTGTGAAGGCCGAAAGTTATTGAAACAAGGCCAATGCGGCATTAGTAGAAACGTCGTCTGACGAAGAGCTTGAGTCACTAAATGAATGTGACAATCAACACGACAATGAAAGCGAGCTTGGGAATGCTGTACACATCATAAACACCATAACAGACAGTAAGTGCAACACCTGTACGAAGTTCCAACTTGACACAACACTACATTGTGGTCACATAGTCCCAATTGCAAATGAAACAGCTAACGCTGCCTTATCATCTACAGGCAAGCTAGTTTTTTATACAGGGTTTGTTAACAACAAAAAGTGCACGTTAATTCGTGATTCCGGCGCAACTCTCTGTGGGGTTAGGAAAACATTAATAGACGCTAAAGACTACACAGACAAACATGTGACGTGTCGCACATTCTCAGGTACGATAGAGAAATACCCCCTTGCTTTGGTCGAAATTCAAACACCGTTCATATCTGGGCGAGTATTGTGTGCTATCCTTGAAAATCCCGTCGCGGATATTATACTTGGTAATTTACCCAACATACATCCATGCTCTGAAAGAGAAATCAAAAGGTGGGAGCAAAAACACGGTATCCACCACAGAAATAGCGACACAAAAGAGAAACACCATTCTTGCTTGTCTCAAACTGCCAAAATACCAAGGGAGACAACCACTGAGGTAATTCAGGAAGAATTTACCGAGGTGTACAATGCAGGGGCGGTCGAATCAAGAAACGATACGACCGAATTAAAACCTCGAATTGAGGATGCTACCAAACTACCAACTACCGAACCTGTAAATGTGCAACAAAACACACAACACACAAACGCAATAACACGACAGACAACCCACAAAACCAACATCGACCAACTGCAGGAATCATTAGAAATAGTAGCGCCAAACTCAACTAACATCACTTTTGGTAATGAACAAAAAGCAGATAAAACACTTGCACCATACTTTAAATTACTTGGACTTAAACCAAAAGTCACTAAACATGCATCGTGGACATTTAGGCTACAGCAATAACATCTTAACGAGACTTTACACAACAAAGCAGACCACGACACAGCAAATTGTTTTACCACAAGCACATCGAAACAAAGTGCTAAAAATAGCCCATGACTCCCCTTTTGGAGGTCATATGGGATACGAAATGACCAAGGCTATTGTCCTAACCCATTTTTATTGGCCAAAGTTTGACCAAGAGATTAAATCATTTTGTACATCTTGTGATACATGTCATAAACTGGTCAAGGGGAATAACCCTACTACATTCTCTGTAAATGGAAAATTGAAATTATTACATGTAAATATGTTGAAACCATACTATGCTAGACAGGACAATGAGACAAATGAACAGACGCAACAAACTGTTGACGGAGACGAAACGACAATTTCCCAACGGAATAACACCTCGACAAACGAAGCATCGTTAACGACACACGCTTACGACGACGACAACGACGAAGACAGATGGACATTACCGACAATCTGTGATATTGACAATGACGACAAATTTGACGACATATTGACGATCGATCTCGACGACGACGACAATGACATTGAAGACAATTTACAAACTGTAGCATCTGTGATAAATCAGACAGACATGGACAACACTGAAATCCCTGTGCCAATTATGACTGATGACGGAAGTATAAAGGACATACATATCTCTGACAATTTGACACAACAACAGCGACAGGACATTTTGACGCTCCTAGACGACTATAAGACGATCTTTTCCAACAAACCTGGACGCACTGATAGAATAACACATTCAATTGTGCTAACAGATCTGAGACCGGTCAAATGTAGACCATATTCTATTCCTCTCCATTACAGATCTAATTTAGATAAAGAAATTTTAGATTTAGAGAAGAATGGCATTATTCAAAAATCTATGTCTCAATATTCTTCACCGATTGTCTTGGTGAAAAAGAAAGACCAGACAATCCGCTTGTGCATCGACTATAGAATATTGAATACCAGAACAACAACGGATGCAGAGCCTATGAACAGTTGTGAAGATCTTATTTTAGATATGGCTCAATCATCCTTATTTTCTAAGACAGATTTAGCGAAAGGATATTGGCAAGTTCCTCTACACCCTTCTTGTAGACATATAACAGCATTCGCAACGCCTCTAGGGTTATACGAATGGCTATATCTTCCTTTTGGCCTGAAGAACGCACCGGCCACATTTGTGAGACTAACAAGATTGTTATTACACGGAATTAATGACGTAGTTGCTTATATTGATGATATATGCGTCCATTCTTCTGATATGACTTCTCACTTACTCACCCTTAAACAAGTCTTCCACCAAATCTCTCTTTTTGGACTTACTATCAAACCTTCCAAGGTTGAAATAGGCTATACACAAATAGACTTCCTTGGTCATAGAATTTCTGAAGGAAAATTGTTGACTGATGATAAAATTGTTTCCAAGATCCTTAATCTAGAAGTACCTACCACAAAGAAGCAGGTTAGAAGTTTACTAGGTCTGATTAACTATTATTCTAAATTCATTCCACATTGGGCAGAACTCACCTCAGTCTTTTCTGATATGTTAACTAAAGATCATCCATCAAAAATTTGTAAAAGTACCAGCTTAGATGATGCAATGTGTAGGTTGAAACATATTTTTTCTAATCCACCAGTCTTACGATTACCCAACATAAATTTACCCTTTATTTTGACCACAGATGCGAGCGCTATCGCAATAGGAGGATGTTTAATGCAGGAAGTGGATGGCGTTCGACACCCGATCCTCTACGTAAGCCGCAAACTGAAGAAGGCTGAGACTCGTTATGCCACAGTTGAATTGGAGTGTTTGAGCCTTTTGTTCTGTATATTGAGACTATCTAAGTTCCTCTTGGGAAGCCATTTTGTGGTCCTCACAGACAGTTCGCCATTATTAGTCCTGAACCATGGGTCGCCCAAAAACAACAGGTTACAAAGATGGTGTCTTCTACTTCAAGACTTTGACTTCGAAATTCGCCATATTAAGGGCACCGAGAACATAGTGGCTGACCTTTTATCACGGCAGACAAATGCGCCAGTAGAATGACTCTAATCACATTGGCCAGTAGCCACACTATAAACTGTGATACTTTTATTCCGTTACATATAACAGTGTGACTCTACACCTGCTAGAGTACTCTCAGTGATTAGGTTAATTACGTCACCCTTAAACATACGTTAAGAGCTATATTGTAAGAACTATACCATCAAATGCCTAAGCTCTAGAACGATTCCAGCAAGAAACAGTAACTGTGTGTTCATTTCAACCAATTATATCAACCAGTGAACTATCTCTGAACAATGTTATATTTCATACGGGACAGTGAGAGCAATCCATACTTGCTGTTGCTACAAAACTTTGCAAACAGCCGAAACAGAACAACATCGACGACAACACTCAAGAGACAGCCATACTAACTTTAACATTCATGGCATAACACACGAACGAAGGGACGTCAACGCGCACATCATCGTTGGAGTTATTTAATTAATTAGTTTACTATTAAATATGTATTATATTTCCATTAATGATGTATATAAATTGTGTTAACCTATAACTTGTACATATTCTACTTTAATATTACAGACGGTACCATTCATATGCTAAATAACCGTCCTATACAAGTGTCTCTAGTTAAATTATAACCTATTTTTCATTTATCGTACAAAAAGTACGTATTTTCTTAAAGGGCAAATATCGCCTAGCCCATTTTTTCTAAGGGCAATAACGCTTACCTCAACTTTAAATATATATTTTAGCCAATTACTATTTTGAATGACAGATGAGTGAATGACTGCGTGAAAGGATTAAATGAGAGAACGATACACTTGGCGGACAAATTGTACGCAAAACGTATTCATTGTAATTTGTCTGCGTCTTCCATGTAAAAGTGCATGACTTGTCTAATTTGTCAATACATGTGTAGAACTTAGTTTAGTAGGGAGTTAATTTAGTAGTTATGGTAATATACTTAGGTTAGCAGTTAGGATACATCTAAGCACCACTACTTGGAATACCTAGTCAGGTATTGCACACAGTGCAGTATTACATGATTGAGGTTATCCCAACTCGTGACGCTTGGAATTACACCACACATTCAGCACGCACGTTACACAAACCTCAAAACTCAACACTATCAATTTAAAATACAGTCACTTTATTAGATACATCAACTTATTAGTTAACACACTAACAAGCCAACAGGGACACATGTAGTCTGAGGGGGATAAAAGAACAAGGTAACTACATATTTAGCATTATATAACATACGGGAGTAAAAGTGTATAGAAATACACACACAGATCAAGATTTGAAGGTGTACTTATTTAGCCAAGACTTCGGTCTTGTTAACCCTCTGTTATATAGGGGTTATTTGTCTGGGTACCATTTCGGGTACTATGAGAAGGGCGAGTTGTCAATACAACTACTAAAACGCCACGTAACTTCGGTCTGATAAGCATATTTAAGCACACGAGAGACAGGGATCTCTGCACCAAATCAGAGAAGTGTTGTATGGTAGAATACATGAGTTTTTAGTGCTAATAGGTAGGTTACCAGGTTACTATCCACCAAACTACAAACACCAACTTTATGTGATTCGGTGACAGAATTAGAACAGATCTAATTACCCAACAACAAATCATGTCAGGGGGGAGGAGGGATCCTGTCACCGCCTCACGTTCACATATAATAAAGGGCTGCAATTCCAGCCCAAGGGAAACCATTGAGTCGAGCAGGACCCGAGTAATCTAGAACCTTCTCGAAAGAGATGGTCACCTAAGTCCATGATTCCGTGGACACTGACGTGGCCCGCCTAATGCGGGGTCCACGAGGAACTCGGACAGAGTTACCGCCCGTGTCGAGTTAGGACACGCGGAGACGGGCAGAGGACAAACGGACTGGAGAGAGACAACAAGGCCTGCCTGAGAGAGACTCATAGATATTCATAGATATACTTAGGCTAGATAGTGTGCTAGATTGTTGTATGACAACTATAAGTTTGATGTTTAACTATCTGTGATATGTAATATAAGAGAGCGCGGGTCTGTTTACCCACTGCGCCAACTGTACACTTATACAATAAATGTTCTATATCCTAGCGAACAGTGTATTGTTGCCTGTATGAACCCGAACCATTATTTAGATAAGAGTAAGACCATGACACCCATGCTTTCAAGTAGATTGCATGCAGCGACTAAAAGGAAGAATTGAAGACACTCTTGACAAGAGTCAATCGATTGGAGTCAGTAACAGGAACAGCGCGGCCAGAAAGTCGAGATGGCGATGGCAACTGACATTGCCACCAGGGTGAATGTTGAGTGATAGATCATGTTGAGCAATGTAACATTTTAGAAAATGTGATTATAGATAAGAGATTATATGATATGAAACCTGTCGGCCTCCTGTGGTTTTTGTGGACAAGTGTGGAGCAGCACGATAACAAACTGCTATAATGACAAGCAGAGAATACCCTAGAAAATATGGAATAAATATAGTAAACATACCTGGACAACAATGGGGGAGTTTGGTAGAAGGTCGGAGGACTGGACATACAGATGCCAGGACACAGGTCACCAAAGTTAAAGAAGGGTCATAACTACACCTGACTCAAGATTCCATATTGTCTACAGCGGTAAATTTAGGTCAAAATCCGAGTCCTGATGCCAAACCATTAGGACGATAGTAACGAGTCTAGATGTCAACCTAAGCAGAGGTCAAGACCTGAACTCAGACACAATCCCAAGAGAAAACCATAAGCGTGCCCTACTAACAGAGATCAGGTGTACACAACACAAGCTTAACAGAGGTCAGAAGGATTTCAACTATAACCATGTCCCAAATACCATCTATTGATAATCTTTGGACGTCAACCCCCATTTGTGTTCGGGAAATCCTGACCGCAGTCTGCTTCTAAATTGCCCACAGCTGTGTTTCAAGTGCAGTATTTCAAATGACTTCCCCCGGGAAGGTTAACCCGGTCAACAAATGCCCGCAGAAGTCGGATGTGTCGGCCTAACGGCGCAAGAACGCAGCTCTGCTGTAAACAGGCACAACGCAATCACGTCCGGAAAAAAACTCCGGATGAGCGAAGAAGAAGAAATGACTTCAGGAAGAAGTGTATACAGTCTCAAGGAGAGTACCTCGAAGGGGATCAGGGTTTCAGATCACCAGGTAAGTAACTGTATTTGTTTTTGTCCAAAGGTCAGATTTTAACAGGTCTTATTTTCTGACTATTCATGCTCAGTCATTCAGCTGCAATTCCTAATTTTGGCAGGATTGTAAAGTGTTCATGATTGTCGCATACTGCGCCCTCAATTCGTTACACTACTGCACATCACTACGGCACATCACTACTTCAAAACAGTTTTCTACAAAAGTGTCCAGCACCAGAGAGCATCGGAATGTGAGGAATGTGGCATCACCGCTAATAATAGCCGTGTCACACAATGATAGACAGGTCAGGTGTTCGAATCTTACAAAACCCATTGGTTAACCTAGCAGAATAGCGTCACCGCAAAGGCTTTTGAGAAGAAGAACGCTTTAATTTGGCACATACAGTCGAACCGTCATGAAGCCGGTTGTGTTTTTCATGGGGAGTTTTAGGACGTGTATGTCCCTTGCCTGATTCAGTTGAATTGCCTCTGTGTAACAGATACGTAGCTGACTTATGAGTCAGGTGAGGAAGACAGTGTTCGCAGATTATCACCTGGTGTCTGCAGATTATCACAAAGATTCTGTAGATTATTATCAACAAGATTCTGCAGATTATCACAAAGATTCTGCAGATTATTATCACAAAGATTCTGCAGATCATTATCACAAAGATTCTGTAGATTATCACAAAGATTCTGCAGATCATCACAAAGATTCTGCAGATTATCTCAGAAATATTGCAGAAATATTGCAGATATATTACCAGCTTATAATGGATGGACAGACAGTTGAGTGAAGGAGAAATAAACCAGAAACAATGTTGATGAGCAGCTGGGGAACTAATTAGGGACTCTTACATTGTGTTAAATGGTTTGTTATCCTGAATCTGTTATAAAACAATTCACCAAGGAGCTGCCATCCTATTATTTCCCAGTGACTCTAGTGCAAGGTGTTTCTCAGTATCTTTCCAAAAAAGTCAGCATGTCAGATCAGTCCTATCAAACCATCAACATACCAATGAAAGAACTAGATTAAACTCAGTTGAACATTTATTCATTTGAGAACACTCAGAGACACAATAGACTGAGAATATATTAACATCTCCAAGTCTTATTGTGGGTAGAGTATAATTCCATGGAAAATCCCGTAACATCTTGTGTAGCTCAGAGACAATTTAGGAAGAGTGTGTAGTTAGGCACAGTGGCTAACTGAATTACTTCATCAGTGGATCTACTGGGAGTTAATTGTTCCATATTGCACACATTGACCTTATCTCATGATTTAATGATTGAATTTCATGTATTCAGATTTGCTTCACTGGCTTTATCTCCACAGCATCTTATTCAATAAACAGATTTTACTTTTACTTCCTTCTTTTTGTCGAGTACATTGTGATGTGACAAAACTTTTATATATGTGTTTAGTTAACTTTACTACTTCACATATTAGTAGAATTTGGAACGATAGGTGGCTGGGTAACCACGAATAGACAGCAACGTCCTGTACTATTGTAAACTCCCAGGTTCCAGGTTACTCATAAAAGAGAACTTTAAATTATATAAATTTCTTGTACTCATTTCACCTAGAAGGGAAAATGAATACAAGTGGGGGTTCACGAGCAGAATAAGTATCTCTTTTCGGGAAGGCAAAGTTTGGAGGGAAGTCATTAAAATTCCGGGGAAACCCCTAGATTTCCTGAGCTAATATGGGGCACTTTGGCTTCTAAAGACCCATCCCCTCCAGACGAAATTAGTCCCATCCTTTTAGCTTAACTTCATTACGGGGTAGGCTAAGGTGGGTACTGCATCCTTCTCCCAACATACCACAATGATATCTGCCTGATTCATTGGTTGTATCTGTGACCCAGCTGACTTATCTGATCTTTCATTGCCCACAACACAACATTCCTCTCTCTCTCTTTTTCTCAGTCTCTATTTTCCCTCCTCTCTCTCTCTGTCTCTCCCTCCCTCCCCACCCTCTCTCCCTCCATCCCCACCCCCCCCCCCTCTTTCTCTCTCCATCCCCACCCCCTCTCTCTCTCCTCCCTCCCTCCACCCTCCCTCTCTCTCATTCACACCACACATGTATATCTGATAATAAAATACCTTCCGCTGGACGGCCTTCAGTTCCGGATCTACCTTGCTGACCATCAGGGCGCCACTGTCATCAGGAACTGAGATGACCCGCAGTTTTGATATGTCCACCTGAGGATCATATGATGACAATTAGGTTATATGTTAAAGTCAGTTCCATATACTTTACAGGACGTCGCAGATAACCCAGCATTTGTTAGCCATCAGTGATTTCTTGGCAAGTTTACATTCAGTAATTTGGTATTGCTCTCTGAACGACTCATACCTTTGGGCGAAACTACCAATGGAAGGCAGTCTGCTGCCAAATCGCCTGCAGCTGTGTTTCGATTAAGGTATCTGGGAAGGTTAACCCGGTCAACAAATACTCGCAGAAGTCGGATGTGTCGGCCTAACAGCGCAAGAACGCAGCTTTGCTGTAAACAGGCACAACGCAATCATGTCCACACAAAAAAACTCCGGATGAATGCAGAAGAAGAAGAATATTAAGGTATGCAGGATTACAAATTGCTTGAGCAACCCCATCATCACAGAGCCGGCAGGTTATATGTGGGGCCATTAAAACAGGTGATGTTGACAGACATGACTTCATTAACTACATCACCGCAGGCTGGATTCCTAAAACATCACATCTGTCACATTATGTGGTGACACCACACATGCCATGACAGGACAGTGACATGAATGCCAGCTGCTATTTGTCACAAGCATATGAAAATCTGAAGTAATTTTGCCACAAACACATCAATGTCAGAAGTCATGTAGCCATAATCACTTGAAAGCCAGAAGTAGCAGTCACAAATACATAAAGATCAGAAATCATACAACCACAGACACTTTAAAGCCATAACATACACAGTCAACAAACACATGAAAGCCAGAAATCATCTCGCCGCAAACACAAGAAGACCAGAAATTATGCAGACACAAACACACAAAAGTCACCAACTGTGTAGCCACAAACATATGGAAGCCACAAGTCATATAGCCACAAACATATGGAAGCCACAAGTCATGTGGTCACAAACATATGGAAGCCACAAGTCATATAGCCACAAACATATGGAAGCCACAAGTCATGTGGTCACAAACATATGGAAGCCACAAGTCATGTGGTCACAAACATATGGAAGCCACAAGTCATATAGCCACAAACATATGGAAGCCACAAGTCATGTGGTCACAAACATATGGAAGCCACAAGTCATATAGCCACAAACATATGGAAGCCACAAGTCATATAGCCACAAACATATGGAAGCCACAAGTCATGTTGCCACAAACATATGGAAGCCACAAGTCATATAGCCACAAACATATGGAAGCCACAAGCCATATAGCCACAAACATATGGAAGCCACAAGTCATATAGCCACAAACATATGGAAGCCAGAAGTCATGTTGCCACAAACATATGGAAGCCAGAAGTCATGTAGCCACAAACATATGGAAGCCAGAAGTCATGTAGCCACAAACATATGGAAGCCAGAAGTCATGTAGCCACAAACATATGAAGATTAGAAATCATACAACCACAAACATATGAGAGTCAGAGGCTACACAGCCACAAAACACATGAAAACCAGAAATAATGCAGCCACATCACATGAAGACCAGAAATAATGTAGCCACAAACACACACAAATAACAAACCATGTAACCACAAACACACAAATTACTAAACCATGTAGCCACAAACACACCAATCACTAACAGTGTAGCCACAAGCACACACAAATCGCTAACCATGTAGCAAAAACACAACTAACCAATAACCATGTACCCAAAAACACACACAAATCATTAACAGTGTAGCCAAAAAAAAACACAAATCACTAACCATGTAGCCAAAAAAAAAACACAAATCACTGTGTAGTAAAAAAATATCACTAATCATGTAGCCACAAACACATACAAATCATTAATAATGTAGCCAAAAAAACACACACATCACTAACCGTGCAGCCAAAAACACACACAAATCACTAACCGTGCAGCCAAAAACACACACAAATCACTAACCATGCAGCCAAAAACACACACAAATCACTAACCGTGCAGCCAAAAACACACACATCACTAACCGTGCAGCCAAAAACACACACATCACTAACCGTGCAGCCAAAAACACACACATCACTAACCGTGCAGCCAAAAGAAAACACAAATCACTAACCGTATAGCCAAAAAAACACACATCACTAACCGTGCAGCCAAAAACACACACATCACTAACCGTGCAGCCAAAAACACACACATCACTAACCGTGCAGCCAAAAGAAAACACACAAATCACTAACCGTGTAGACAAAAGAAAACACACAAATCACTAACCATGTAGCCAAAAGAAAACACACAAATCACTATCAGTGCAGCCAAAAGAAAACACACAAATCACTAACCGTGCAGCCAAAAGAAAACACACAAATCACTAACCGTGGAGCTAAAACCACACACAAATCACTAACCGTGGAGCTAAAACCACACACAAATCACTAACCGTGGAGCTAAAACCACACACAAATCACTAACCGTGGAGCTAAAACCACACACAAATCACTAACCGTGGAGCTAAAACCACACACAAATCACTAACCGTGGAGCTAAAACCACACACAAATCACTAACCGTGGAGCTAAAACCACACACAAATCACTAACCATGGAGCTAAAACCACACACAAATCACTAACCGTGGAGCTAAAACCACACACAAATCACTAACCGTGGAGCTAAAACCACACACAAATCACTAACCGTGGAGCTAAAACCACACACAAATCACTAACCGTGGAGCTAAAACCACACACAAATCACTAACCGTGGAGCTAAAACCACACACAAATCACTAACCGTGGAGCCAAAAACACACACAAATCACTAACCGTGGAGCCAAAAACACTAACGCCATTAACCATTTAGCCACCTACTGCAGTGTCCAGCTTCAACTTAGAGACGCCGTTTGGACCAGCCATGACCTTGAGGGCAGGAATGAGGTCAGCTGCATAGCGACACATCGGCCCAGTGCTCAAAAGTACCATGGCGGATTCGCTGGCAATAGGAAACTGGCCAGAGTTTTCAACCACACCTAAACAAGGACAAAATAGATCACATGATTAGTTTTGCTTGCATCTCTTTACCTTCTCAAAATTCTAATCAATGCTTGCAAGTATACAAACATAAACTCATTACAAACATAAACCCATTACCAACATAAACCCATTACCAACATAAACCTATTACAAGCATAAACCCATTACACACATAAACCATTACAAATATAAAACACTACAAACATAAACCCATTACAAACATGAACCCATTACAAGCATAAACCCACTATAAACATGAACCCATTGCAAACATGAACCCATTACAAATATACACCCATTACAAACATAAATCCATTACAAGCATAAACCCCTAACAAATATATACGCATTACACACATAAACCATTACAAATATAAACCACTACAAACATAAATCCATTACAAATATAAACCACTACAAACATACACCCATTACAAACATAAACCATTACAAACATACACCCATTAAAAACATAAACCCATACAAACATAAACCATTACAAACATATACCAATACAAACATAGACCCATTACAAACATAAACCCATATGGACACTTCTGCACACCTCAGGAGTGTCGGGTACATTGTGCTAGCTCCATACCTGCACAGACCAATCAGCACCTGATGTAGCCAACACAGACCAATCAGCACTTGATATAAAGGAACACATACCAATCAGCACTTGATGTAGTCAACAAAAACCAATCAGCACTTGATGGAGTCAACACAGACCAATCAGCACTTGATGGAGTCAACTGAGACGAATGATGTAGTCGATATAGCACTGCTGCCTTTACTTTCCTTATATTTTCTGGTACTGTTTTAGGCAGGGTACCTGTGGGTTTGACTTACTAATAACAAACCTGAAGAATTTATCAGAATTAGAAATTAGGAATGACAGTCACGACCCTAATAACCTCTACCCAACTGAATAAAGAAAATCACAACTTATATCTTAACATAGCAAACACAAAGATAATGCATACAGATAAAACTAATATGGAGAAAAAATATATAGTTAATGAGGAAAAATTGGTGGTAGATGATTTTGAATATCTTGGGTCATTGATTACCAACAATGGTGACACAATGAAAGAAATTAAAAGACAACAATATATTGCTCTTCAAAGACTAAAACAACTGAATAAATTGTGGAGTTGGACAGACAGAACTACAAAAATTACATTTTTAAGAGCATGCATCTGTCTCATTGCAACATACGCATGTGAAATCTGGACACTTACTAAACAAGCTGAACAGCGCATAAATGCCTTTGAATATAAATGTTATAGACGGGTTCTAAGAATATCTTGGATAAAGAAAAGAACAAATGCATCCATATTTCAAGAGCTAAATATTGAAGAAGGTTGGCTGTTAAAGATGATAAAACAAAGAAAATTGAAATATTTTGGTCACTTGAAACGTCATGAAAGTTTGAAGAGAACAATAATGGAGGGTTATATGCCTGGGAAGAGAGAAAGAGGAAGGCCAAAGAGAAGATGGGTGCAGGATGTGGCGGATGATCTCCAGATGGGTGTATCGGACGTGGGACATCTTGCTTATGATCGAGAGGCCTTCTGGAAGGTTGTTATGGGAGCGAGGTTCTGCAAAGGACATGTTACTGGATGAATGAATGAATGAATGAATGAATGAATGAATGAATGAATGAATGAATGAATGAGTAATGAACAGTAGAAACAAGGCAGCAGGAATGTACAGTGTCCATGAGCATGATAATGCTCAAACAATGATGTTGATTCCTGAACTCATATTCAAACAAGACAAAAGATTCAACTGTCAAGGCTCAGTGGTAACAGTTTATGGCAAAAGCAACACAGAAAACATGCAGAATACTTCTTTGCAAAGGTAGTATGTCATGATGAAAAACATTCTCCAATGAAGGCAGAAAAAAGGACTGGGGATATTGACTGACTAGGACCTGGCCATCTTGATTGATGGTAGTTTGTAAAATGGAGTTATACTTCTCCATAGCACAAAGCCTGGGCTGAACTGTAGAGACCATGTGTTGTCCATGCAGCACGAAACCTCTCTCAGTCTGCCTAGTTTACTCCAGAGGAAAAGTCCTACCAATACGTCTGGAACAAGACAAGCTGCAGAAGCTGCTGGGTGTCATTAAAGCAATGCTCTAACTGTCCGCATGTCAGAACTTCCATCCTAGACCAATAGCGGGCCAAGGCTTAGGGCCCAGCCATGACATTTAGTCTTTATTTAAGTTGCATTTTCTCACACTAAGGTTTGTACTTTCCCAGCTGTGCTCCTCACCTGAAGCTGCTGGCACATGGAGTATAGGGTTTGGTGGGCAATGCCCAATACTCAGCGCTAACAGAAAGCAGGTAGTACAGTCTACAGTACAGTACAGTAGCTCGGTCATGTCTGACTAAGACCTGACATTCCAACATTCGGCACTAACAGAAAGACCTGACTCACAAGGTATCTCTACATCTCAAGAAACACAGAGGCAAGACTAAATAAAACGTAAGGAATCTCAATATCCCAAGGGAAAAGAGAACAGACTAAAGAATTAACAAACAAGCACACACATACTAAACTAGACTGCATATATCTGTACACTTCAGAATGAGGCAGATTATGAATGAATTAATCACATCAAATAGAAATTTCCAGGAAGGTTAACCCGGTCAACAAATACCCGCAGAGGTCGGATTTGTTGGCCCTAGCAGCGCAAGAATGCAGCTCTGCTATAAACAGGCACAACACAATCACGTCCGAAAAAACTCTCCGGATAAATGCAGCAGAAGAAGAAGAAATAGAAATTTGTACAAAATTTGATTCCAAATCTGAAATTATCTCACCAAAACTAACTTTGTGTCCGAAGATTCCATTGAAGAAACAAGGCATGCGGATACTACCTCCTATATCCGAACCAATACCAATCACAGATGCTCCAGTGGACAGAATGCATCCTTCACCACCTGCAAATACAATCATTGTTGAGTATGAAAGTTGCCAAAGTGTTACAGTAAATATGTATTAGATATCTGGACTAGTTGAATCACATAAACACAGCTGCCAAACTGTTGCAGTAAATATCTGTCAGATATCTGAACTAGTTGAATCACATAATCACAGCTGCCAAATGTTGCAGTAAATATTATTAGATATCTGACTAGTTGAATCACATAATCACAGCTGCCAAATGTTGCAGTAAATATCTGTCAGATATCTGGACTAGTTGAATCAAATAATCACAGCTGCCAAATGTTGCAGTAAATATTATCAGATATCTGGACTAGTTGAATCACATAATCACAGCTGCCAAATGTTGCAGTAAATATTATCAGATATCTGGACTAGTTGAATCACATAATCACAGCTGCCAGCAATGAGGCCTGGCGATGCAGACACAGCTATTGACTTGGCACTTGTCTCCCAGTCATCAGTCCTTGATGTAAAGTGGAATGTTTTGAATGACCATGCCATGCTCAGTCCTGATCTCTAAACCCAGGAAAGTTAAAGCTGGGAGAGCACGCAAGACCTTCCGGTATGAGTGGACCGATTGCCTTCTTGGACGCCTCAGACAAGGGGCATGCAACAGGACTGATAAAACTCCCTTTTTGCAGCCCCCATGGTGGACCCCAGAAGTAGACCATGCTTGGAAAGCAAAGAGAGCTGCAGTGAAGCAGCTAAAGAAAGTGCGACAGACACTTCGAAGCTCACGAGAGGAAGTGGACACAGCGGAAAATGTCAAGAAAGACAAGGTGGAGGTTTTCAAGCGCTGAGTTGCAGAGGCCAAAAAGGCAAAATGGGAATGTTTCATGAAGGAGATTGGAGGTGATAAAACACTGCAAAAATTCTTGAAACTGCACAGGCAAATGCAGAGAAAAGATCGGCCGATGACAGTGGGAACAATCTATAGAGATGATGGTGTGCGCGTGACAACAGACAAAGAGAAAGGGGAGGCGTTTCTCCAGAGATTTTTAGAGCAGACCAATCATAATGATGCGGACACCAGGGATGCAGTTAGAGAGGAGCTATCTGGCACCACGAAGAATATGCAGTATGAAGACATCGTACGGGTGGAAGATGTTAAACACATTTTGAAAAAGGCAAAAGACACGGCACCAGGGCCCGATGGGGTCAGGTATGGCCACATGAAGGGTTTGAGCGAAGCAGACCTGGAGGAGATGACCGACTGCTTTAACCAGAGCATTAGGACAGCATCAGTACCGCAGGATTGGGTGCACAGCTATCTCATCCCTCTCCCAAAACCATTCAAGGATCAGTCAAAGCTTAGCGGCTTTAGGATCATCACCCTTCAAAATACATTTGGGAAGGTTTTAGAGAAGATAGTCGCTGTTAAGCTGCAGGATTTTTTGGAAAGGGGGAAGCTTCTTCCAAGAGGCCTGGGGAGCTACAGGCCAGGAAAAGATACCTGGTCTAATGCAGCCACTTTTGCCTTTGATGTTTATGAGGGGTTCCAGAGTAGACAGGAAACGATGGCGGTAGCGCTTGATCTCGAGGATGCGTACAATAGAGTTCGATATGATATTTTGATGACCGCACTGATGGAGAAGGGGGTCAATCCCTGGTTGGTGAACTGGATAGCAGCCGTCCTGCACTCTCGTCGGGTTGCTCTCCGTCTGGGCGCATGGACCTCAGAGCCACATATGTTAACCCCGGGACTGCCACAGGGATCTGCAGTCTCACCGGTGCTCTTTAATGTGTATACGAGCAAGATTGCAAACCTAGAAGCACCAGGGGTTGGAAGAATACTAACATTTGCAGATGATATTCTTGCATATAGGCAGGGGAGAGATAGGGAGCAAACAGCCCAGGAGTTACAGGCGACAGTAGATAAAGTGATTGACTGGTGCACAGAAATGAGTGCTGTCATCCACCCGGAAAAGGCGGCTGTTTTGTGGTGCTCTCTGGACAACAGGATTGTAAGAGCTGATGTCCCAAGCCTCGCGATAGATGGTAGAAATGTCAGCAGAGAGAACAAACTGAAGTATCTGGGGATCACATTTGACAGGAGCCTATCCTTCAAGGACCATGTGGAGACGGTCGTGACCAGATCTCAAAAGGGACTCGGTGCACTTATAACTATGGCTGCTATGGACACAGAGCAGAGAATGCTTTTCACACTATACCAGCACTTGATCCTCTCAGTAATTGATTATGGATTAGTTCTGCTCACTGTCTCAGAGAGTCAGCTGGTGAAGTTAGAGCGCATACAGAACGAAGCTATGCGGGTCATTCTGGGATGCACTAGAGACACCCCAGTAGTGTGTATGCGTTACATCCTTGGTCTGCCGACTGTTGCTGGTAGGCTCAAGGTGATGCAGGCGAAGGCATACCTCAGAGTAGCTGCAGACACAGACCACCCACTGCATGAGGCGCTGGACGCAGTTAAGGGTCAGCGACTGATAAGAGGGAAATCATGGATGGCTCAGGCGGAGGATACGATCAGACAGGTGTGCCCCCTGGAGAACATTAGGCGTGGAGAGGAGTGGGTCAGAGTGCCAGCGGAGCAGTCAGACTTGTGCAGAGTTATAATCACATTAAGCCGGGAGTGCAGGGAGTGGCCAGCAGGGGCCACGGAAGTGGAAATCCAGCAACTAATTCAGGACAATGCTCACTCGAGTGATGTGATTATCTACACAGATGGTTCGGTGTCAAGAGGTGAGAGAAGTGGCTGGGGGTTCATAGCCAAAGCTAATGGTCGATGTTTGGGGCAGGAGAGCCTGGCATATGATACCACAACATCCAGCTTAAGAATGGAAGTGGAGGCAGTCACTGCGGCTCTCCGCTGGATGGAGAATACGACACACACACACATCGTGATTGTAACTGACTCAGAAAGCATGCTGACGAGGGTGAGGACGGGCAGACTTCGTGCGGAGTGGCTTGCTTCGCTTCGGAGGTCACGGGTGACAAGCATCGCCTGGATCTTTTCTCCGGGGCATGCCGGTGTGCTGGGAAATGAACAGGCGGACAGATTGGCTGGCTCTGCAGAACTTGGTGGAGTATTGATACATGACAAGGCAGACGTGGTTGCGGCCTTGTGGGAGCATGTGCACACCTCGGAGGAGCAAATGGATTACCATGGTCTGGCAAGAATGAGACGAGGAGGAGTGACGAAGGGATCTGGCCGACGCTCAACGCTCAAAGGAAAGGCGAGACGGACTTATAATCAGATTGCTACTGGTACTATTAGTGTTGGAACTCTTCGCTGGCTGCTGAGGATGGGGACGGAGCACTTATGGGAATGCCCCGAATGCTGTGATGTTGATTCCTAAATCAATCAATCAATCAATCAATCACAGCTGCCAAATGTTGCAGTAAATATTATCAGATACCTGGACTAGTTGCCGGCTGCCTGGCCAAGGGGTTAGCAGCTTTCTCCGTTAATCCCGAATACTCTCGTAGTCAACGTGAGCGGACGAGAATTAGAAGTGGTTCGAGTCACGCTAGTGACTTATGAGAGTATGCAGCCGGTCGATCAGAAAGTCGTGGCGTGCTGATGAGCGTAATCTAGCCTAGGAATCAACATACAGCTGAAAGATGCTGGTGTTGACCGCAATATCCTGAAACAGGATGGAAATGCGGGGGGAAAAAAAAATCTGGACTAGTTGAATCACATAATCACAGCTGCCAAACTGTTGCAGTAAATTTGTATCAGATATCTGGACTAGTTGAATCACATAACCACAGCTGCCAAACTGTTGCAGTAAATATATGTTGGATATCTGGACTAGTTGAATCACATAACCACAGCTGCCAAACTGTTGCAGTAAATATATGTTGGATATCTGGACTAGTTGAATCACATAACCACAGCTGCCAAACTGTTGTAGTAAATGTCTGTCGGATATCTGGACTAGTTGAATCACATAACCACAGCTGCCAAACTGTTGCAGTAAATATATGTTGGATATCTGGACTAGTTGAATCACATAACCACAGCTGCCAAACTGTTGCAGTAAATGTGTATCAGATATCTTGACTAGTTGAATCACATAATCACAGCTGCCAAACTGTTGCAGTAAATGTGTATCAGATATCTGGACTAGCTGAATCACATAATCACAGCTGCCAAACTGTTGCAGTAAATATATGTTGGATATCTGGACTAGTTGAATCACATAATCACAGCTGCCAAACTGTTGCAGTAAATGTGTATCAGATATCTGGACTAGTTGAATGAACGAATGAACGAACGAACAAACAAACTTTATTTTCAAAGGGTTAAGAATTGGGCACGTAGGCCCTTCTAACACTCTCATACATTATTTCATTCACACATCATTCAAGGTTAACTGAGAACAGCAACAATATAAAATATATGCATAATATTGATTATTTGGTTGTTTCGGGATTTGAAATTTAAATATTGAGCACAACCCACTACTGGCAACGCCGATCGCATTCCGGCACGAACCTAAGGCCTATCCACGTCATGGAAGCACTATACTCGAGTTTCGCCCTCGTTTGAGCTCGTCAGTAGTGCATATCCCTGACCGGATCCTGAAACAAGCCCCGGATCACGTGTGTGAAGCGGGTGTGTAACCACGCAGCACACACTGGACACGCCAAATTATCACACCTGAATACCACAACGCTACCCATCGTAGGCTATGCTCAAGATTGCCCAATCGCCGCGACTGACGTCCGTCAATCGATGTGGACCCGAACGATCAGGACTTCTCACTGGCAAGGAACACCAGGCCTCCTAAATCCAGTGAGCAATGATAAAATTGATTATTTGGTTGTTTCGGGATTTGAAATTTAAATATTGAGCACAACCCACTACTGGCAACGCCGATCGCATTCCGGCACGAACCTAAGGCCTATCCACGTCATGGAAGCACTATACTCGAGTTTCGCCCTCGTTTGAGCTCGTCAGTAGTGCATATCCCTGACCGGATCCGGAAACAAGCCCCGGATCACGCGTGTGAAGCGGGTGTGTAACCACGCAGCACACACTGGACACGCCAAATTATCACACCGGAATACCACAACGCTACCCATCGTAGGCTATGCTCAAGATTGCCCAATCGCCGCGACTGACGTCCGTCAATCGATGTGGACCCGAACGATCAGGACTTCTCACTGGCAAGGAACACCAGGCCTCCTAAATCCAGTGAGCAATGATAAAATTGATTATTTGGTTGTTTCGGGATTTGAAATTTAAATATTGAGCACAACCCACTACTGGCAACGCCGATCGCATTCCGGCACGAACCTAAGGCCTATCCACGTCATGGAAGCACTATACTCGAGTTTCGCCCTCGTTTGAGCTCGTCAGTAGTGCATATCCCTGACCGGATCCGGAAACAAGCCCCGGATCACGCGTGTGAAGCGGGTGTGTAACCACGCAGCACACACTGGACACGCCAAATTATCACACCGGAATACCACAACGCTACCCATCGTAGGCTATGCTCAAGATTGCCCAATCGCCGCGACTGACGTCCGTCAATCGATGTGGACCCGAACGATCAGGACTTCTCACTGGCAAGGAACACCAGGCCTCCTAAATCCAGTGAGCAATGATAAAATTGATTATTTGGTTGTTTCGGGATTTGAAATTTAAATATTGAGCACAACCCACTACTGGCAACGCCGATCGCATTCCGGCACGAACCTAAGGCCTATCCACGTCATGGAAGCACTATACTCGAGTTTCGCCCTCGTTTGAGCTCGTCAGTAGTGCATATCCC
Organism: Cepaea nemoralis; assembly: GCA_014155875.1. NCBI lineage: Eukaryota > Metazoa > Mollusca > Gastropoda > Stylommatophora > Helicidae > Cepaea > Cepaea nemoralis. Next base: position 311,976 of record JACEFZ010024922.1, on the reverse strand, counting down.
TGACCGGATCCGGAAACAAGCCCCGGATCACGCGTGTGAAGCGGGTGTGTAACCACGCAGCACACACTGGACACGCCAAATTATCACACCGGAATACCACAACGCTACCCATCGTAGGCTATGCTCAAGATTGCCCAATCGCCGCGACTGACGTCCGTCAATCGATGTGGACCCGAACGATCAGGACTTCTCACTGGCAAGGAACACCAGGCCTCCTAAATCCAGTGAGCAATGATAAAATTGATTATTTGGTTGTTTCGGGATTTGAAATTTAAATATTGAGCACAACCCACTACTGGCAACGCCGATCGCATTCCGGCACGAACCTAAGGCCTATCCACGTCATGGAAGCACTATACTCGAGTTTCGCCCTCGTTTGAGCTCGTCAGTAGTGCATATCCCTGACCGGATCCGGAAACAAGCCCCGGATCACGCGTGTGAAGCGGGTGTGTAACCACGCAGCACACACTGGACACGCCAAATTATCACACCGGAATACCACAACGCTACCCATCGTAGGCTATGCTCAAGATTGCCCAATCGCCGCGACTGACGTCCGTCAATCGATGTGGACCCGAACGATCAGGACTTCTCACTGGCAAGGAACACCAGGCCTCCTAAATCCAGTGAGCAATGATAAAATTGATTATTTGGTTGTTTCGGGATTTGAAATTTAAATATTGAGCACAACCCACTACTGGCAACGCCGATCGCATTCCGGCACGAACCTAAGGCCTATCCACGTCATGGAAGCACTATACTCGAGTTTCGCCCTCGTTTGAGCTCGTCAGTAGTGCATATCCCTGACCGGATCCGGAAACAAGCCCCGGATCACGCGTGTGAAGCGGGTGTGTAACCACGCAGCACACACTGGACACGCCAAATTATCACACCGGAATACCACAACGCTACCCATCGTAGGCTATGCTCAAGATTGCCCAATCGCCGCGACTGACGTCCGTCAATCGATGTGGACCCGAACGATCAGGACTTCTCACTGGCAAGGAACACCAGGCCTCCTAAATCCAGTGAGCAATGATAAAATTGATTATTTGGTTGTTTCGGGATTTGAAATTTAAATATTGAGCACAACCCACTACTGGCAACGCCGATCGCATTCCGGCACGAACCTAAGGCCTATCCACGTCATGGAAGCACTATACTCGAGTTTCGCCCTCGTTTGAGCTCGTCAGTAGTGCATATCCCTGACCGGATCCGGAAACAAGCCCCGGATCACGCGTGTGAAGCGGGTGTGTAACCACGCAGCACACACTGGACACGCCAAATTATCACACCGGAATACCACAACGCTACCCATCGTAGGCTATGCTCAAGATTGCCCAATCGCCGCGACTGACGTCCGTCAATCGATGTGGACCCGAACGATCAGGACTTCTCACTGGCAAGGAACACCAGGCCTCCTAAATCCAGTGAGCAATGATAAAATTGATTATTTGGTTGTTTCGGGATTTGAAATTTAAATATTGAGCACAACCCACTACTGGCAACGCCGATCGCATTCCGGCACGAACCTAAGGCCTATCCACGTCATGGAAGCACTATACTCGAGTTTCGCCCTCGTTTGAGCTCGTCAGTAGTGCATATCCCTGACCGGATCCGGAAACAAGCCCGGATCTTAGGAGGCCTGGTGTTCCTTGCCAGTGAGAAGTCCTGATCGTTCGGGTCCACATCGATTGACGGACGTCAGTCGCGGCGATTGGGCAATCTTGAGCATAGCCTACGATGGGTAGCGTTGTGGTATTCCGGTGTGATAATTTGGCGTGTCCAGTGTGTGCTGCGTGGTTACACACCCGCTTCACACGCGTGATCCGGGGCTTGTTTCAGGATCCGGTCAGGGATATGCACTACTGACGAGCTCAAACGAGGGCGAAACTCGAGTATAGTGCTTCCATGACGTGGATAGGCCTTAGGTTCGTGCCGGAATGCGATCGGCGTTGCCAGTAGTGGGTTGTGCTCAATATTTAAATTTCAAATCCCGAAACAACCAAATAATCAATTTTATCATTGCTCACTGGATTTAGGAGGCCTGGTGTTCCTTGCCAGTGAGAAGTCCTGATCGTTCGGGTCCACATCGATTGACGGACGTCAGTCGCGGCGATTGGGCAATCTTGAGCATAGCCTACGATGGGTAGCGTTGTGGTATTCCGGTGTGATAATTTGGCGTGTCCAGTGTGTGCTGCGTGGTTACACACCCGCTTCACACGCGTGATCCGGGGCTTGTTTCCGGATCCGGTCAGGGATATGCACTACTGACGAGCTCAAACGAGGGCGAAACTCGAGTATAGTGCTTCCATGACGTGGATAGGCCTTAGGTTCGTGCCGGAATGCGATCGGCGTTGCCAGTAGTGGGTTGTGCTCAATATTTAAATTTCAAATCCCGAAACAACCAAATAATCAATTTTATCATTGCTCACTGGATTTAGGAGGCCTGGTGTTCCTTGCCAGTGAGAAGTCCTGATCGTTCGGGTCCACATCGATTGACGGACGTCAGTCGCGGCGATTGGGCAATCTTGAGCATAGCCTACGATGGGTAGCGTTGTGGTATTCCGGTGTGATAATTTGGCGTGTCCAGTGTGTGCTGCGTGGTTACACACCCGCTTCACACGCGTGATCCGGGGCTTGTTTCCGGATCCGGTCAGGGATATGCACTACTGACGAGCTCAAACGAGGGCGAAACTCGAGTATAGTGCTTCCATGACGTGGATAGGCCTTAGGTTCGTGCCGGAATGCGATCGGCGTTGCCAGTAGTGGGTTGTGCTCAATATTTAAATTTCAAATCCCGAAACAACCAAATAATCAATTTTATCATTGCTCACTGGATTTAGGAGGCCTGGTGTTCCTTGCCAGTGAGAAGTCCTGATCGTTCGGGTCCACATCGATTGACGGACGTCAGTCGCGGCGATTGGGCAATCTTGAGCATAGCCTACGATGGGTAGCGTTGTGGTATTCCGGTGTGATAATTTGGCGTGTCCAGTGTGTGCTGCGTGGTTACACACCCGCTTCACACGCGTGATCCGGGGCTTGTTTCCGGATCCGGTCAGGGATATGCACTACTGACGAGCTCAAACGAGGGCGAAACTCGAGTATAGTGCTTCCATGACGTGGATAGGCCTTAGGTTCGTGCCGGAATGCGATCGGCGTTGCCAGTAGTGGGTTGTGCTCAATATTTAAATTTCAAATCCCGAAACAACCAAATAATCAATTTTATCATTGCTCACTGGATTTAGGAGGCCTGGTGTTCCTTGCCAGTGAGAAGTCCTGATCGTTCGGGTCCACATCGATTGACGGACGTCAGTCGCGGCGATTGGGCAATCTTGAGCATAGCCTACGATGGGTAGCGTTGTGGTATTCAGGTGTGATAATTTGGCGTGTCCAGTGTGTGCTGCGTGGTTACACACCCGCTTCACACACGTGATCCGGGGCTTGTTTCAGGATCCGGTCAGGGATATGCACTACTGACGAGCTCAAACGAGGGCGAAACTCGAGTATAGTGCTTCCATGACGTGGATAGGCCTTAGGTTCGTGCCGGAATGCGATCGGCGTTGCCAGTAGTGGGTTGTGCTCAATATTTAAATTTCAAATCCCGAAACAACCAAATAATCAATTTTATCATTGCTCACTGGATTTAGGAGGCCTGGTGTTCCTTGCCAGTGAGAAGTCCTGATCGTTCGGGTCCACATCGATTGACGGACGTCAGTCGCGGCGATTGGGCAATCTTGAGCATAGCCTACGATGGGTAGCGTTGTGGTATTCAGGTGTGATAATTTGGCGTGTCCAGTGTGTGCTGCGTGGTTACACACCCGCTTCACACACGTGATCCGGGGCTTGTTTCAGGATCCGGTCAGGGATATGCACTACTGACGAGCTCAAACGAGGGCGAAACTCGAGTATAGTGCTTCCATGACGTGGATAGGCCTTAGGTTCGTGCCGGAATGCGATCGGCGTTGCCAGTAGTGGGTTGTGCTCAATATTTAAATATGCATAATAAAGGCATGGGCAAAATGCAAAAATCAATACTACATGACTCAGTAATATTAAATAATGGTGTGGCACTTGTTATTAGTTAGTGGAATATACTCGTCTACCAAAAGGGGACTGGCTGTTATACTAGGGTTTTATTATTATTATGTCTATTATTAAGGCGATGTGCGGCAGTAAAAACATCGATTTTTTGTCAACTTGGCTATTTTTGGAATAGTTCATTTTTAGACACCTTATCATGTCTTCTATCAGATTCTGTACTTGTTTTTGTTTAACAACTGTTATTTTTATGTAATATTCATAATTTACTGAACCCACCCTCTGTGTCAAATTGTATAATTATTGAAAATTGTTGCGAAATTGACGGTTTTCAAATCCTAGCAACGATATCTCAGGAAAACACGACACGCGCATGTAAGGTATCCCTGGAAAGGTCGTGAACTTCCGTAACTGTTCGTGATACTCCGAGTTCGTCTAATCGGAAGCTCTTCTGTGTACATCGGGTTTATTCGTGTCTATCATCTTCCGGAAACTTCCATATATGGAACATCGTAAGCAATCCGCGTTCGCCGATGGCTGAAATTGATCACGTGGGTTTCCAAAATGGCGGCTTTGTGTTGTTTACACCTGGCGACGTGCTGAAAGTTCATTGTTGACGACAGACTGACACGCATTGAAATATGCCTCGTTCTAAGAAATTTAACATCCAGTCATCCACTCAACGTAAGTAATCTCTCAGACTACACCTCGGAAATGCTCGTAAGCAGCGAAAAGCCTATCAGAACGTCGTAAATGATACAGACAATTCTGAAACTACTGAAAGCGACCCAGCTAAAGTGCACATGCCACTTCCAAATCTAAGTGTTTTGACAGTGAATCTGAATGAATCAGTGCTATCGTGTTCTTCTCAAAGTTGTGGAAGTGATTCTTTTATTACCCGAAGCCAATTTAAAAGAGATACGTATAAATACACAACATCCACTAGCAGCAAGTATGATTCTGGTGATGACAATGGATATCAAAACCGGGATCACAGAGCAATAGTTGACTGTTCAGAAATTGAGGCAATAATCAAATTGTTACGTTGTCCAGTTTGTAAAAATGATAGTCTTATTTTGAAAACTTACAGCAAGAAAGGCAAGGGATTAGCTGTGTATGCAGAGGTTTACTGCTCTTGTTGTGAAGAAGTAGTGTGTGGAAGATACCTATCTGAAAGAAGTAATGATGGGGATAGATCTTTTGCTGTCAACAGCCAGTCAGTATATTCAGCATTAGTTTGTGGGATGGGTGCAACAACATTCAATAACTTTTGTGAAAATATGAACCTGCAAGGTCTTCATCACAAAACATTTCACAGCAAAGCGAATAAACTATATTCAAAGATAGAAGATCTGGAGGCCACTGTTTTCTCTCAAACCGTAAAGTATGTTCGACAGGCTCATGCACAACAGTCAGGCATAACTCTACATGACAATGATGTGCTAGATATTAGTGTCAGCTTTGATGGCACTTGGCTGACTAGAGGCCACACATCCCACATTGGAGTTGGCTGTGCAGTGGATGTTCTTACGGGACTTTGCATAGATGCCCATGTTATGTCCACATATTGCCAGGTGTGTGAAACCACTGGTAAGACTTTCCAGGGACAAACCAGATGAATTTGCAGCATGGAAGGCAGAACATCTTTTAAACTGTGACAACAATTTCACAGGATCTGCTGGAATGATGGAGGTGAAGGCTGCAAGGGTGCTGTGGCGACGGTCTGTGGCCCGTCATAAACTTCGCTATACGTCAATACTTTCTGATGGTGACACCAAAACATTTGCGGAACTTACCAAGATCAAACCATATGGGGATGACATTCAGATAGACAAAGAGGAGTGTATCAACCATGTCAGTAAACGCCTTGGAACAGCACTGCGCAAACTAAACTAAACTACTTAGTAGATGTGTGTCAGGACAAACTCAGAATTCAAATGAGTGTTTACACAGCTTGATATGGGCTCGATGCACTAATGACAACTTTGCCTCTCGCAAGCGTGTTCAGTTTGCAGTTGTAACTGCAGCAAGAGAGTTCAACTTTGGAGCTGCTGCTGCCCAAGACACTGCCCAGTTTTATGGACCTTCTACAGGCCTGCATATGCAGAGACTAGGAACATTTAGGATGCAGAAGCAAGTAAGAAATAGTCTGAAGTACAAGAAGGACAAACAAACTAAAAGACGCGACACTGTACGAGCGGCCAAATTAAAGAGACAAGGTGAGCTGCATGCTCTGGAGGGAGGTCCTGCATATTCAGCAGGACAATTTTAACACTCAAGGTCCAGTTTTACACTTTTTTTCTCTGTAAAAGAGTGCATTAGTAATAAAAAACAAAAAAATAATTAGTTTTTCCCCGTTTTCTCATTTCGCCAGTTTTTTTATACATAAGTACAATTGTTTTAAAAACTATTCGTTAGATTTCACTCAAACTTTGCAGAGATATTCTTTATTATATCACTTACATTGTGAGTAGATTAATTTTGAAAATTACATTTTAATTTTTGTGCTATACTAAAAAAAAAAAATGTCATGAAAAATGTCATTACCATTTTCACATTTTGAAAAAAAAAACTGCAAAGAGATATCATTAAAATTTTCTACTAAACTTGTAAAGGGTCTATTTATTTACACATAAAACAAAGAATTTAGCCTGTACATTTAAAAATAAATGTTTTAGAGGTACATAAAAAATTCAAGATGGCCGCTGTTTATTTTGGTTTCCATAGCAATCGTTAAGTGCAAAGTCAATTTGACAATATTTTATCGATCAGCAGTCTTTAATATCAAACCCTATCCCATAAAAGAACATAGAAATTAAGTATTATGGAATTAAATTTTTTAAGGTTAGCATTGCCTTAAGGGGGAAGGTAATCCGTACTGAGATAGTGTTCGAATAATTTGCGATTATATGTATAGGGATTGGTGATGCCTTTGATTTCTTGTGGAAGATTGTTCCACAGCTGAGCTGCAGAGTACGTTAAGCTTGTTTTGTATAAGTCAATCCTAGGCTTCAGAATGTGTAATATATTTAATTGTTTACTGTGTCTAGCATTATATTTAAACAATGGCCAAAGGTAATTTGGAGCATTCCGATGTAGGATTTTGTGAATTAGTTTAGCCTTATTGAAAAGCAGACGTTTGCGGAGTGGTAGTAACTGGAGGCGCTTATGCAGGCTAGGATTGTCAGATAAGTGTTTGCTATAAATTAAACTCATGGCCCGTTTCTGGAGTGAGTAAAGTCACTTGATGCTTGAATTGGAACAACCATCCCAAATTGTAGAGCAGTGGTCAAAATGTGTCTGTATGTGAGTAGTATAGAATATTTTTATTGTGTCCTCATCAGGGAAATTTTTAATTTTGGCGAGTTGGTAGACTTTTTTCGCTGTTTGTTTAACAAGCGCTTGAACGTGGGAATTAAAGGTTAGGTTTCTATCAATGATGAGACTTAATGTTTTGTGCTCAATTACACTTTCTACTGGCATGACATAACCACAGCTGCCAAACAGTTGCAGTAAATATATATCAGATATCAGGACTAGTTGAATCACATAACCACAACTGCCAAAATTCTAATGTAGTCAGCCACAGTGTTGTGAGATGTGCTCGTTTGTGTGTGTCTGTCTTGTTTGTAACTAGGTCGAATCAGGGACTTGTTTAAGGCCCGAAGGCGTGTGGGATATGTGGTGCTAGACCCATATTTGTATAGCCCAATCAGCAATCAGCGGGTGGTGAAGTCGTTGGTGTCATGCTGCCATCTTTACCTCCCAAGTCATGACCTGGGGATGACCTGGGACCCCAGGTCCAGTTTAAACATTCAGACCTGCCCCACTGGGGATGGAACCCATGACCACCAGGGTGGTAGGCGAGAGCAACACAGATGAGCAAACAACATACACCTGTCTAACTTCTATGTACACATAAGCAAACATTCCATACAAAACAGTCACAACTGTTACTACCTGAGCTGCCTCCGACAATGCGGGTGGTATCATAAGCATTATTGGTACATCCATACACATAGTTGGAGGATTCGAACCACATACATGCCTCACTGACATTGGTCTGGATAAAGGGAATAGCCCCCGCCTCCTGAAGGTTAGCTAAAACTGGAGCATCATGAGATGATCTCCGGTGCTTACGGCTGAGAATGCCTGAAGTATTGGGCATTCCTGCATGAAACAATACAGCAATATAATCAAAAAGACTCAACACTAAAATAAAAATAAAAAATTAATAAACTGTTATCATGTTTACAGTAAACGATATACAATTAAAGACTGAGTGATTCAAGAATCGAGATCATAAATATAGTACAAATATACAGTTGCTCCATCATCATCATCATCATCATCTTATCTTGTTCCTCTTGTACCTTGTGGGGTCGATATGCCGATTATGCTTCATTCTTTTTCTTCCAGCAGTAGGAAAAATCCCCTGCAAACCAGAGCCCGGACTATATTGCAGGGAGGTCAGACTGACTTGCACAATCTACAGGTCATCGGCAGGTTACTAATTTTTCCTTTTTTCCCCTCCTGAGAAAGACTAGCCGATTCTAACCTTACTGGCTGCAGGGGCAGGCACAGCTCTATCACCTGCAGCAAATGCGCTGAGGTGCCGATTCTTATTTTTCCAGTAACATTGTGGTAGTCAACACATCGACTTTCACCTCTTATATGACATCCCTCCCTGCCAGACCCACACCTAAATCCTAATTTGAGCATCCCTGAATACGTTGTTCTATCCGTTACTGTGTCTTTAACTACTAGTCATTCACAGATAGTTCTTCAGAATATCTGCCTTGTACACGATGAGTGGTCAACTGTTGGACAATTTGAAGCCAAGCAATATAATCATTGTATTCCTGTGGCATCTACATTAACAGACATGACAAGATCAACAAATGACAAGACAATAAATGTAAAACATGCTTGCCAAACACACATTTATCATCATAGTGTGCTATGCCAATAAACATGGGTGGTTATGGTTTTCCATTTCACCCAATCACCAGAACCTTGGATCAGGTCTGTATTTTTGCCCCAGTTATTACATGTGGCCAAGCCATCCAGGTTATCTCTCTGCCTTTCTCTTGCTCTTTTTCCATCAATTTTGCCAGTTGTCACTAACTTTTCTAGTTTATTTCTCCTCTTAAAGTGTCCAAAAAATCTGGACTGTCTGCGTATAATTTCTTTAATACATTTTTGGTTTTCTTTTGTTTCTTGTAGAACTTTCTTATTCGCTTTTTTGTCTGCCAATGGTATTCTTTGCATTTTCCTCAGAAGCCACATTTCCACTGCCATTAGATGTTTCTCAGCTTGTCTGCTTAGTGTCCATGTTTCACATCCATACAACAATATAGGGTCTACATAGTCATTTAACACTCCAACCCACTGGAACACCGGCTTGTGGTGAAGGGGTTATGAATGCAATTTGCAATCCTGCATACCGTGTTCAAAACACAGCTGCAGGCGAGTTGGAAGCAGATCCCCTTGCATTAGTTTCCATACAATGGCTAAGTGCAGGCCATTCAGAAAGCAATGGCAAACTACTGAACGTAAACTTGCCCAGGAATCACAAACAACCAAACAATGCTGGGGTTGACTGCGACATCCTGTAAAGGATATGCAACTAACTTAACCCACTACAACTGGCAGCTGTTTAATTAGTCAACAGATCATCCTCACTGTACATGGAACCATTCAACCCTCAAGTACTCGAACCCCTACCCAGTATCCCCATCATTGTGTAGTGGCTGGCAACACCAGGTCTGTGTTAGTTTACACCAGCCAATCATTATCAATTAAACCAAACTACCAAACACACTTTAAACACACCAATCAAAAACATTCACATCAGCCACTCACAATCGATTAGACCAAACTACCAAACACACTTTAAACATACCAATCAAACGCACCCATATCAATCAATTACAATAAATTAAGATAGCCTATCAAATACACTTTAAACATACCAATCAAAAACATCCTGACCAACCAATCCCAAACAAGTAGGCTAGCCAATATGGACACTATGCCTCATGACAAATTGCCCAGAATGGATGACACCTACATCTAACCTTCTGACAGGTGAATATCGATTATTGGAAGTAGACAAACATGTTATGTTGCCCTGCCCTCAAGAAATAAATTGCTTCCTACTGTGAGCACGTTTGTAAAGTAAATTATGTGTCAGTTTGGCATCATGGTATGAAGAAACATCTACATCATACGTGACTGGCAGTATAAAAGACAGAATACTGTGGACAGGAATGATAACCAATGCCATTTGACATAGACTGTACATGGAGAAAGAACTAACCAATTAAAAAACAACAACTAATCTAACCAATCACACACACTTTCACTAACCAATCACAAACAAACATTTTCACCAACCAATCACAAACACTTTCACCGACAATCACAAATAAAAATGGGACGCAGAGGTGTTTCCAAGGCACCAGGGCCGGGTTATATACTGGCCAAGACCTATTGACGCGTCCTCGTCGAGCGTCCTAGGCAACAGGTCCCTTCGGGGTACTGGCTAAAGTCAGTAGGATCGCTGATTCCTCCAAAGTCAGAGAGTGTCTGTCTGTACGGCAAGGAACCACCAGTCTGCACACCAATAAGCCAGACATGTGACAACGGATACTCACGCAAACCTCGGGTCCTGTATGACATCACACTGATGTTGGACAACAGGATGCCTTCATCCGACATACAGGGCTTCGCGTTGGAGCTCAAGCCAATGAACACAAGCAAGCAAGCAAGCACAAATAAAGATTTTCACCAACCAATCATAAACAAAGACTTTCACCAACCAATCACAATTACTTAAACCAACCTTTCCAATAGAAAGCTTCCTTCACTGAGAGAGGCACTCCCAGAAATGGTTTAGTTCTTTCTGAATACGCCTGTGAGATTTCTTCAGGGGTCAGCGAATCTAACGTGCTGTCCAGCTCCCGTGCTCGCTTCAGTGCTTTGTCATACTGCTCACCAACGATCGCATTCACAACTAAATTGACTTCCTTAGCTCTGACTATGTATGCTGACATCACATCTTCAGCTCTCAGCTAGGCAGGACAGAAAGAGTTTTAAAATCACAACTAAATTAACCATGCAGTATGGAAGACTTCTGTCAATTAGTGTACCTCTTGAGAACATATACAGGAGAGAAATCTTACAAATAGGGGTTAACGTCTTTCTCCGTAATCCCTTATATTCTCGTGAGTAACGTAATCTGCGAGAGAATCAGTAGCGGTTCTCGTCGCGTTCGGTAACTTACGGGGTATGTGAGCAGGTCGATCAGAAATCAATGGCAAACTACTAAGCATAATCTTGCATGGTACATCAACAGCAGCTGAAAAATGCTGATGTTGACTGCAATGTCCTGTAAGGGATATGCAACAAAAAAAGACAAACAAACAAAATAGAAGAGAGAAGGGAGAGGAGAAATCATGAATCAGCATATTATTATACTGCAGCTTGGACTGGGGGATAGATAAGAATGCAATTATCTCACAGTTTATTTGTTCTTGTTACATCCTGCTTCATTCTACTACACAGCTAGCTAGAATTATTTGTTCTTGTGATATGCTGCTCCATTCTACTTCACAGCTCCATAGAATTCTTTGTTCTTGTTATATACTGCTCCATTCTACTTCACAGCTCCATAGAATTCTTTGTTCTTGTTATATACTGCTCCATTCTACTTCACAGCTCCATAGAATTCTTTGTTCTTGTTATATACTGCTCCATTCTACTTCACAGCTCCATAGAATTCTTTGTTCTTGTTATATACTGCTCCATTCTACTTCACAGCTCCATAGAATTCTTTGTTCTTGTTATATACTGCTCCATTCTACTTCACAGCTCCATAGAATTATTTGTTCTTGTTATATACTGCTCCATTCTACTTCACAGCTCCATAGAATTCTTTGTTCTTGTTATATACTGCTCCATTCTACTTCTCAGCTCTATAGAATTATTTGTTCTTGTTATATACTGCTCCATTCTACTTCACAGCTCCATAGAATTATTTGTTCTTGTTATATCCTACTTCAGCCCACTTCTCAGCTCTATAGAATTATTTGTTCTTGTTATATCCTACTTCAGCCCACTTCTCAGCTCTATAGAATTATTTGTTCTTGTTATATCCTACTTCATCGGGTTATATCCTAGATCGGCCGATGACAGTGGGAACAATCTATAGAGATGATGGTGTGCGCGTGACAACAGACAAAGAGAAAGGGGAGGCGTTTCTCCAGAGATTTTTAGAGCAGACCAATCATAATGATGCGGACACCAGGGATGCAGTTAGAGAGGAGCTATCTGGCACCACGAAGAATATGCAGTATGAAGACATCATACGGGTGGAAGATGTTAAACACATTTTGAAAAACGCAAAAGACACGGCACCAGGGCCCGATGGGGTCAGGTATGGCCACATGAAGGGTTTGAGCGAAGCAGACCTGGAGGAGATGACCGACTGCTTTAACCAGAGCATTAGGACAGCATCAGTACCGCAGGATTGGGTGCACAGCTATCTCATCCCTGTTCCCAAAACCATTCAAGGATCAATCAAAGCTTAGCGGCTTTAGGATCATCACCCTTCAAAATACATTTGGGAAGGTTTTAGAGAAGATAGTCGCTGTCAAGCTGCAAGAGTTTTTGGAAAGCGGGAAGCTTCTTCCAAGAGGCCTGGGGAACTACAGGCCAGGAAAAGATACCTGGTCAAATGCAGCCACTTTTGCCTTTGATGTTTATGAGGGATTCCAGAGTAGACAGGAAACGATGGCGGTAGCGCTTGATCTCGAGGATGCGTACAATAGAGTTCGATATGATATTTTGATGACCGCACTGATGGAGAAGGGGGTCAATCCCTGGTTGGTGAACTGGATAGCAGCCGTCCTGCACTCTCGTTGGGTTGCTCTCTGTCTGGGCGCATGGACCTCAGAGCAACATATGTTAACCACGGGACTGCCACAGGGATCTGCAGTCTCACCTGTGCTCTTTAATGTGTATACGAGCAAGGTTGCAAACCTAGAAGCACCAGGGGTGGGAAGAATACTAACATTTGCAGATGATATTCTTGCATATAGGCAGGGGAGAGATAGGGAGCAAACAGCCCAGGAGTTACAAGCGACAGTAGATAAAGTGATTGACTGGTGCACAGAAATGAGTGCTGTCATCCACCCAGAAAAGGCGGCTGTTTTGTGGTGCTCTCTGGACAACAGGATTGTAAGAGCTGATGTCCCAAGCCTTGCAATAGATGGTAGAAATGTCAGCAGAGAGAACAAACTGAAGTATCTGGGGATCACATTTGACAGGAGCCTATCCTTCAAGGACCATGTGGAGACGGTCGTGACAAGAAAAGGGACTCAATGCACTTAAAACTATGGTTGCAATGGACATAGAGCAGAGAATGCTTTTCACACTATACCAGCACTTGATCCTCTCAGTAATTGATTATGGATTAGGTCTGCTCACTGTCTCAGAGAGTCAGCTGGTGAAGTTAGAGCGCATACAGAACGAAGCTATGCGGGTCATTCTGGGATGCACTAGAGATACCCCAGTAGTGTGTATGCGTTACATCCTTGGTCTGCCGACTGTTGCTGGTAGGCTCAAGGTGATGCAGGCGAAGGCATACCTCAGAGTAGCTGCAGACACAGACCACCCACTGCATGAGGCGCTGGACACAGTTAAGGGTCAGCGACTGATAAGAGGGAAATCAAGGATGGCTCAGGCGGAGGATACGATCAGACAGGTGTGCCCCTTGGAGAACATTAGGCGTGGAGAGGAGTGGGTCAGAGTGCCAGCGGAGCAGTCAGACTTGTGCAGAGTTATAATCACATTAAGCCGGGAGTGCAGGGAGTGGCCAGCAGGGGCCACGGAAGTGGAAATCCAGCAACTAATTCAGGACAATGCTCACTCGAGTGATGTGATTATCTACACAGATGGTTCGGTGTCAAGAGGTGAGAGAAGTGGCTGGGGGTTCATAGCCAAAGCTAATGGTCGATGTTTGGGGCAGGAGAGCCTGGCATATGATACCACAACATCCAGCTTAAGAATGGAGGTGGAGGCAGTCACTGCAGCTCTCCGCTGGATGTAGAATACGACACACACACATCGTGATTGTAACTGACTCAGAAAGCATGCTGACGAGGGTGAGGACAGGCAGACTTCGTGCAGAGTGGCTTCCTTCGCTTCGGAGGTCACAGGTGATAAGCATCACCTGGATCTTTTCTCCGGGGCATGCCGGTGTGCTGGGAAATTAACAGGCGGACAGATTGGCTGGCTCTGCAGAACTTGGTGGAGTATTGATACATGACAAGGCAGACGTGGTTGCGGCCTTGTGGGAGCACGTGCACACCTTGGAGGAACAAATGGATTACCATGGTCTGGCAAGAAAGTGACGAAGGGATCTGGCCGACGCTCAACGCTCAGAGGAAAGGCGAGACGGACTTATAATCAGATTGCTACTGGTACTATTAGTGTTGGAACTCTTCGCTGGCTGCTGAGGATGGGGACGGAGCACTTATGGGAATGCCCCGAATGCTGTGATGTCGATTCCTAAATCAATCAATCAATCAATATCCTACTTCAGTCCACTTCTCGGCTCTATATAATTATTTGTTCTTGTTATATCCTACTTCAGTCCACTTCTCAGTTCTATAGAATTATTTGTTCTTGTTATATCCTATTTCAGTCCACTTCTCAGCTCTATAGAATTATTTGTTCTTGTTATATCCTATTTCAGTCCACTTCTCAGCTCTATAGAATTATTTGTTCTTGTTATATCCTATTTCAGTCCACTTCTCAGCTCTATAGAGTTATTTGTTCTTGTTTTATCCTACTTCAGTCCACTTCTCAGCTCTATAGAATTATTTGTTCTTGTTATATCCTACTTCAGTCCACTTCTCAGCTATATAGAATTATTTGTTCTTGTTATACCCTACTTCAGTCTACTTCACAGCTCTATAGAACTATTTGTTCTTGTTATATCCTACTTCAGTCTACTTCTCAGCTTGCCAGAATTAAAAAGCAGAAAGGGAGTCTCCATGGGGAAGTGGTCAAGCTGTCTGACTCTGGGCTCAGAAGGTTGTGGGTTTGATTCCGGGCCGCGTCCTTCGGTTCATGAGTGCATTTTTTCGGAGACTCCTGAGGGTCATCTCTAGAGCTACGGAATTCGTGCTTTGTGCGACTCTTTCCGCGATGCGGAAAGAGACTGAGCCATATGGGATAAAAACCTGGTGTAATGAAGTGGATGTTGTTGACTTTTAAGTGACTTTTTAAAAAGCAGAAAGAAGTAAAGATTTGTTTTATGTGCCTTGAGAAGTGTTAACTATATGACAGAAGTATCACATGTGTATAGACCGCCTGATACTCAGCGAGTGACATAGTCAGTATCACACAGGTGTGTTGCCGGGGACAATAAGGGAAGCAAAGAATAGCAATACTGTAGCCTACCACGCATGTCGTAAGAGGCGACTAAGGAGGCTTGATGGTTCCATCGCCCTGCTACTGAGTGAGTGCGTGGCGCGACACTGTGAGCTGTGAGTTTCGTGTGAAGTGCTTTTGAATCTGCCCAAGTTTTTTTTTTTTTTTGGAACGTGACTGCATGTTCGGAGCGATGGCAGGTGGCTATGTCCCAGAGTTGACCGGTTTTTGCCTTATGCATAAATGCGTGGCTACTGGGCTTCTGGTTGACTGCCGCTGCCGTCGGTGATGAACTGTATTTTCGTGGACTGTGTGGGTGAACATCTAGGAAACATCCAGATAGGAAAATGACTGCCGATTCCATCAGAGATGAATTGGGTGTTTCGTGGGGGTCTGGTGTGTTGACATTCTGGCGGCGGCATTATGCACAGTGCATCTGTGCGGGCTGTTGTTTGTCGAGACTCCTGTCTTTTCCACTTTTCACATTGGGCAGTGGGGAGCGTTTTGAGTGATATTCACTGGCACAGGAACGGAGCATAATGGGGACGACCCGTTGTTGTGAAGTTGGAACTGCGACTAACTAACTAACACAGGTGTCACATGTGTATAGACCAGCTGATACTTGGCGGGTGACGTAGTCAGTATCACACAGGTGTCACGTGTGTATAGACCGGCTGATACTCAGCAAGTGACGTAGTCAGTATCACACAGGTGTCACATGTGTATAGACTACCTGATACTCAGCAAGTGACGTAGTCAGTATCACACATGTGTCACATGTGTATAGACTAGCTGATACTTGGTGGGTGACGTAGTCAGTATCACACAGGTGTCACATGTGTATAGACCGGCTGATACTTGGCGGGTGACGTAGTCAGTATCACACAGGTGTCAGATGTGTATAGACCGCCTGATACTCAGCAAGTGACGTAGTCAGTATCACACAGGTGTCACGTGTATAGACTAGCTGATACTTGGCGGGTGACGTAGTCAGTATCACACAGGTGTCAGATGTGTATAGACCGCCTGATACTCAGCAAGTGACGTAGTCAGTATCACACAGGTGTCACATGTGTATACCGGTTGATACTCAGTGATCTGGTCAGTATCACACAGGTGTCACATGTGTATAGACCGGCTGATACTTGGCGGGTGACGTAGTCAGTATCACACAGGTGTCACATGTGTATAGACCGCCTGATACTCAGCCGGTCTATACACATGTGTATACCGGTTGATACTCAGTGATCTGGTCAGTATCACACAGGTGTCACATGTGTATAGACCGGCTGATACTCAGACAGTGACCTGGTCAGTATCACACAGGTGTCACATGTGTATAGACCGGCTGATACTCAGACAGTGACCTGGTCAGTATCACACAGGTGTCACATGTGTATACCGGTTGATACTCAGTGACCTGGTCAGTATCACACAGGTGTCACATGTGTATACCGGTTGATACTCAGTGACCTGGTCAGTATCACACAGGTGTCGCATGTGTATAGACCGGCTTATACTCAGCAAGTGACGTAGTCAGTATCACACAGGTGTCACATGTGTATAGACCGGCTGATACTCAGCAAGTGACGTAGTCATTATCACACAGGTGTTACATGTGTATAAACCGCCTAATACTCAGACAGTGACCTGGTCAGTATCACACAGGCTGCTGTTCTTCGTAGGACACCTTCTGTTACCCATTTTATGCAGGATCCCAGGTCGATTTTAAAAATCTGCCATGTTGAGGTGTCTTCTTCTTCTTCTTCGTTCACCCGAAGAGTTTTTTCGGAGGTGATTGCGTTGTGCTTGTTTACAGCAGAGCAACGTTCTTGTGCCATTAGGCCGACACATCTGACTTCTGCTGGCATTTGTTGATCGGGTTAACATTCCCGGTGATGTTGGCGTTTGAACACATAACAGCAGGCCAGCAAGCGATGATGCTGGTAGTTTACTGCTATGCATCTGTCAAGAGATAGCGCCATCACATTTTGTAGGTCAAAGAGCAAGGAGAAATAAGTGGCCAGTCTTTCCCTCACTTTGGCAAGTGGCGAGTCCAGGTGTCAAACTGGGATCCAACCAGGCATATGCCATTATCAGTGAAGTTTGCTATCAGCTCCGCTGGTACACCCGTCCTCTCTAGAACCACTGATATTTAAAATATTATCAATAAGTGCTATAGTTTTTTTTTTTTTTTTTTTTTTCAGTCCTAAGCAATAAGTAATTCAACCATTTTCATGAATCCCAACAATTGCATAATTTGTTGTCTTTCTGTTTTCATTTGGACAAACCTACTAAAGAGATCTGGCTTGCGAGTGGCCATGTGTGAGTGTTTCATTTAGTGTCTTTAAAAGTTAAACATTCATAATATATCCACGTGATTATTTCCCAGTCTTGGATTTATACTGTGAATTCTCCTGAGACTTAAAAGTTAGTTGCATATCCTATACAGGACGTAGCAGTCTACCCCAGCATTTTTTTGGCTATTTGTGATTCCTGGGCATGTTTACATTTAATAGTTTGCCACTGCTTTTTGAACGACCGGCACCCATACCATTTCATAAAAAACCAACATAAGGCTGTCTGCTGCCAAGTAGACCACAGCTGTGTTTCGAACACGGTTATGCGGGATTACGAACTTTATCTATAACCCCTTCGCCACAGACCTGGCCCTCCTGAGACTGATGAAGTTAAAACTTAAAAACAATCAGATCAGAAAAATGTGAAGATTGAAACATCTTACCTCTCTAGCTCGAATCTTGTTGGCCAGTGTTACAGCTGGCATCAGCAACAGTGGATCAGTAACCGTGGAAACTATGCGACTTTTGCCTTTGTACACCAATTTGAAGACAGCATCCACTATCATCATAACCACAAAACAATAAATACTCACTAGAGGGTACAAAATTTTATATGCTAACCCCATGGCAACAGTCCACTTTTATGATAACTTCTGGTGACTTCAAGAAAATAAGTAAATACTTTACGCTGAATTGTCCAAATGTGCGAAATAATACAATGTAAATAAGTCAATGTCATGTAAATTGCTCACTTTACACACCTCCATCAACAAACTGCCAGGAGTAGGTTGGTTTCTTTGCAGGGAAAATTGATGATTCAATGTAAATGTGTCATTTTGCTTCAGCAATAATTTAATTAGTACAGTAAGTAGTAGTGTGTTTGGGAGTAAAGAACGTAAGTTGATTAGTTTTGATTTAAAACTCACTGGTACTGGCACTGGTTAGCAACGGAAATTAATCAGCCTGGCGGTCAAGAGATTTTCTATGCCGTGCAGTTAAAACAATGGATATAGAACTGGTTGGAGCCGTATGTTGGTTAGGCATAGAAGAAATAATATTAATTAATATTCTAATAATATTTTTAATATATCACGATTTGATCCATTTCCAAGAACGTTTGTTTTCTCAGGAAAAGAAAGTCAGAAGGCGGACCGAAAACCTAGCCTAGACCTGACCATGGGTTTTGTTTTCACTGTAGTTTCAGTTACCTTGCTGCAATCAATGAATATTGATTATTGGCTTATTATGCTTATACATAACACGGCTATTATTGTTGTTGTTCCGCATTCGAAAAATGGTAACTCCAGGAGGACTTTGAACTGCAGACAAACAAACAAATTATAAAGACCCTAGCGTCACCTGACAGAAACGGGTCAGTCCTGCTGGTTTTTTTTTCCAGAGTTACTGCTCTTGAATGTTGTTGTTGTTTGTCCATCAAGAATGATAATGCCCATTCATTTCATCCAGTGGAGTTGAAGGTATGGAGCCATGGGTTCTAAGATGGCTGATAAGGCCTATTGCTCTTGAATAAGAGAGCATCATCATCAACATCATCAAGTGCCGTGCCGGCTGTCGTGGGTGTTCATGGCTCTCCACAGATCTCGGTCTTTGGTGTTCTGGATCAACTCTGCTGATGATATTCCTCCATGCCACCGTCTCATTCCGTCCAGCATCATTTCTCTTGGTCTGCCTCTGCCCCTCTTCCCCCTCGAGAGCACATACAAGGACAAAATTTACAACACTGCTATTACAATATTCAACATTACTCATATATTATAATATGATATATATATATATATATATATATATATATATATATATATATATATATATATAATATATATATACATTATTCATATATTATTACATTATTCAATACATTATTATACATATATAATCAATAAGTAGTCCATTACCCCATGTGGACAACAGTCACCTTCGGATTGATAAGACTGTGAGGATAAAATCATATTCAGCTGCTTTGGTGGCTGTCTAGTCACAGGACTATCATTCTGAGCCGGTGATGGACCCTACTATAACTTCTCCTTGAGGCTGAACGGGGTAGGGGTAATGGTGAAATCGAATCGAATCGAACACTGCTATGGAATCCTGGGTCCAGCCGCCCCCCCCCCCCCCCCCCGGAAAGCGTAAAGACTGGTTTGATGAAAATTCTGAAGACATCAATCAATTGCTGGCCGAGAAACATCTTCTCCTCATGGCATATTTGAATGACCCGAAGTCAACATTTAAAAAAAAATGCCTTCAATAACATTCGGAGAGTAGTGCAGCAAAAACTTCGGCACATGCGGGACTCCTGGCTGAGCAACAAAGCTGATGAGATTCAAGGCTTTGCTAACAGACATGATAGGGAAAACTTTTACGACTCACTGAGGGCAGTCTATGGTCCTACATCACCAGGCATAGTTCCCCTCCTCAGTGCAGATGGGGGGGAACATTGGTCACCGATAAGAAAGAAATCCTTCAACGCTGGGCAGAGCATTTCAGCAACATCTTAAATGCAACTTCCTTCTTCGATGGTGAAACCATCAACTGCCTTCTTCATGTTCCCACTAATGATACACTTGATGACCTGCCAAACATAGTGGAAGTAAACAAAGCCATCCAGCAACTTTCCAGCGGCAAGGCACCTGGTCCGGACTCCATCCCAGTAGAGATCTACAAGGCAAGTGGGCCGGTCCTAATAGAGCAGCTTCACCAAGCCTTTACAAACATATGGGTGAACGAGACCATACCACAAGAATTCAAGGATGCGTCAATAGCCCACCTTTACAAACGTAAAAGAAACCGCCAATCCTGTGACAACCACTGAGGCATCTCTTTGCTCTCAATTGCAGGGAGGATACTCGCCAGAATTATTCTCAATCGTCTCACGGCCCATCTCGATCAAGGTCTTCTTCCTGGAGTCAATGTGGCTTCAGAAAAGAACGAGGAACTTCTTCTTTTTCGTTCATCCGGAATGTTTTTTTTTCCAGATGTTATTGCGGTGTGTCTGTTATGCACCCTTGGGCCGAAACCCGTAGGCCAACTCATCGACGTTAGCGTGCTTTTTTGACCAGGTAGCATTCCTGGGAGACTCTCACTTTTGTGGTGCCATCTGCAACCATGCTGGCCAAGTTAGAACGGTCGAAGACAACGGTCATCCCTCAAAGGAAGGCAGGGACAGTCCATAGCATTTTCCGCCATCCAAGGTTGCTTCCATAGACGTTGCAGGGCCGACACATAACGCCCTGGATCTGGGCTCACCGAGGGAGATCGTCACGTCCTGCTCATGGCTGCTTTAAATCCTCACTTCAATATATTGGTCATTTCGTTTCCCCGGGTCATTCCCGCACAAACCAGACAGGTTTGCAGACGGCATCCACTCGGCGAGTTTTCGGACATGTGCTTGTCGATGCGCCCATCAGAGCTTTTCCAGGCACAACAGACATTCGGAAAACTACCTAGTCAGAGCTGTTCCGAACAAGAGCGGCATTCGGAAACTAGGTAGTCAGAGCTGTTCCTAGCACGAGAGACATTCGGACGAGACATTTCACTCGGACGTAATTGCGTAGTGTCAATTTTTAGTTTGCCACCCGTAGGACGACACTTCCGACTTCAGCGGGCATTTTTTAATGGGGTTAGCCTTCCTCTGGTTTCGAGGCACGTTGGACTGTTGTGATGTCGCTAACATCTCAGCTGGTCAAGATAGAGCGATGAACGACATCGTGGTCGGCCCTCAAGGGAAGGCAGGGGCAGACCATGAGCATTCCCTCGCTATCCAAGGAGGCTTCCATAATTGCAGAGCCGGCACATATTGTTCTGTGACTGGGCTCACCCGAGGAGTTGCCACGTCCTGCTCATGGCTGCTTTAGTTCCTCACTTCCACTTGTTGGGCAACCCGTTTGCCACTGATCGCTCAAGCACACACCAGGGACGGTCAGACTGCAAGCGACACCCACTCGGTAAGCTTTTGCTTTTGACTTCGGACCACGCAATAGGTTCGCTCGCCGTGCGTTCCATTTTGCGTCATTTAGACGTTCTTCCACTTTTGTCTACACTCTATGAGTTAGGTACAGTTTTCGTAGCCATTTTCTTCGACTGGGGAACTTTTTTGACTTTTTGTACTCGCTCACGAGGTAGGCTACTTGTGCTGTCAGTTCAACACCTTACCTTCGTGCAGCGGTGAACGAGGAACGGCCTGACCCTCTCATACGGGAATCTCTCATATCCCCCAGCTGAGAGTCTTCGAACTTCTATCAGACAAGAGCATGTAGCTTGCTCAGTATCACGCCTTTTTTCCGAAAGGTGGCTATCGGCCCGGCTCTCAGGTCCGAGGGTTTGTGGCTTAGAGGCGTTCAGCCACAGCCCTCGACATGGAGCCTTTAGTGTTTTGTCCGGACCAAGAACTTCTGCCTTCGTGCGCCTGATTTAAATTTTTGACTGCTATCCTCAGTCTCACCTGCAGAGCAGCAGGTTGTGTCTCTCTTAGTCTGGTCCCTATCCCATATGCTGTCCGATATGTAGTTTTTCACCCATCGGCAAGCACATGGGGTCGATGGGACACGCAAGCTCCCCCACCACGGCAAGGTGGAGACACATCGGGGGAGGAACGAGGAACTGTTGACTTAGTTTAGTTTAGTTTAGTTTAGTCGACAGATCAACATCACGGCACACGGGTGCAACCCATAAGTGCTCCGTTCTTCTCCTAACTCAAACCTGAGTCTGGAGAAACTCAGCTCAGTGCACGAACTCCGTAGCACCGGCGAGGATCCTGAAATACTTTGGGTAGATTTTTAACACGAAATTTTGCCCGGGCAGTGCCGTTAGGCTACTCTTTTTCGATTTCCAACTGCCAAGGGATGTTTTATGCGCGCAACAATACACACGGGCGTCCGATCTCACTACCCAGAGACCAGGGGAAATTTTTACTAGAAGTCCACGTGAAAAAATCCCGGTCCTCACCGGGGCTTGAACCCGGGACCTCCAGCACTCGAGGCGGACACCATACCTCGAGACCACGCAGCCTCCCACTGTTGACTTGATTTTCGCTGCAAGGCAGCTGCAATAGAAATGTCAGGAACAGACTCCGAAATGCTCTCCACTTTCATTGACGTTACCAAGGCTTTTGATACAGTCAACTGAGAAGGACCGTGGAAGATTATGCCGAAATATGGCTGTCCATGAAAGTTTGTCCAAATAGTACGGCTATTTCATGATGGTATGCAGGCAAGAGTACAGGAAAATGGTGAACTGTCTGAGCCCTTTTCTGTCACCAATGGAGTGAAACAAGGATGTGTCCTGGCACCAACACTGTTCAGCCTCATGTTTTCAGCTATGCTGACGGATGACTTCGTGAGCAATGACATTGGAATAGACATCAACTACCGCATATATGGAAAGTTGTTCGATCTCAGAAGGCAGAAAGCTAAAACGAAAACTGACAATTACACCGTCAGAGAGCTGCTGTTTGCTGGTGATTGCGCTCTATATGCCAACTTAGAGGCAGACATGCAACACAATGTTTCAGCTTTCTCACATGCCTGTGCCAACTTTGGGCTCAATATAAACTTGGAGAAGATTGTAGTTATGTACCAGTCAGCTCCAGGGAATACTCACACCGTGCCGAATATCGAGGTGAATGGTCATAGACAAAGTGTTGTGGACAAATTTACCTACCTTGGCAGCACTGTGTCACAAGCTGCCACAATTGATGATGAAGTGAATGCAAGAATCTCCAAGGCCAGCGCGGCCTTTGGCAGACTGTACAAGAATATATCGAACAGAAATGGAATAAGCCTGTAAACAAAGCTGAAAGTCTATAAAGGAGTTGTATTATCCACACTGCTATATGCTTATGAAACCTGGACTGTTTATCAGCCATACGCTAGGAAATTAAACCACTTCCACAGTCTGTCTTAGGAAGCTATTGAAGATTAAATGGCAAGACAAGATCCCAGACACTGAAGTTCTAGAAAGAGCGTGTCAAAGACTCAACCGCATCCCCTCCGCCAGGGAGAGCGGTCAATCCTGGAGGGACCAGGAGGAGATACGGTGCCCGAGGCAAGAGCAGGGGAGATGAGGGAATCGTGGAAGGTTAGCCACTCCCTCGTGATACACGCAGGCGGTGTGCAGAGAGTTAGCACTCTAATCACGATACCACCGCACCTCATGAAGCCAGAGCACAGTTGAGTAGACACTCAACAGGCCACGTTTTGCCAGCAGCGTGCGATGTGAGGTAACACGCACGAAGGAGAAGGTCACCCCCGCGTGGTGGGTAACCAGGGGAGAGATGTTCGGCAGACGGGAGACTGGACTTGGGGCGTTCACATCGTTTAGAATAACGTTAGGAGTTTTGGGTTCACTCGTAGATAGAGTTAGCATAGGGTTAGCAGTTTGTGTTAGATAATTCTGTGGCTATATATTGTGTATTGCATTAGCGACTGTTTACCGCTTGTAAGCGAGCCAACGGCAATAAAATGGACCATGCATTTTGCCTCCCACACGACTTGCAAGTTGTCTTGTACGAGTGTGTGAGAAGTACCCGATGATGCCTGGCAGTTAAGTTGTTGACAGGCCAGGGTAATTGTGGTGTCAAGAAGTGGTGCTTGGACGAAAGCGCCAAGCTAATACCCACAGTAAATGGTAATTGTGGTTGTCAGAAGTGAAGCTTGAATGTAATATTCAAGCTACTCCACTCGTCCACGAGGCTCTAAGACTAGGGTTTAATTTGTGTAGTGACGATGATTTGTGCAGACGAGAGAATTTTGCAAGCTAGAAATGTGCCTATCGTGACGTATTAAACTGTTTAATTGTGTTTATGAAGTATTTATTTAGTGAGATTATGTATTCATCAAAGCTGTAAGTATTAATATTCTTGCTTTCTCATATTTATTTATATATTTACCTTTTTGTTGAGAAATGAGTACCAAAAATGATTCAGGGCGGAGCGATACAAAACAAAGCCGACAATATCGATTTTTCATCGCGCTGTGCTGTGACGTCAGATGATTGACAAACAGTCGTCTGGGCTCATTAGCATACAGCAATCGAGTGTGTAGAAATTTGCTAAACAGCTGCTCGCCTGAATCGGTACGTTATATCATTTATTATTTATTTATTTCAACTACTAAAGGAATATATTTATTTATTTAAACATTATGATGTTATTTTTATTTCTTTAAAAGCAGATATGCATATTTTTGGTCATATTTTCTCTGTGTTTACCGTCACGATGGAACTATTTTTTGGCCTGGCAGATGATACTTGCCTGCACAACACGTACAGAAATTAAATAGATTAGTAACATAAGGCAATAACTGATAGAGCAAAGACAGGACATTGACATTTAATTTATTTAATACATATTCTAGTTGTTCGTGAATCTGTCTGTCATTGTCTAAGTCATTGTCCATAGGGGTCTGGGTTAACATATCGTGTAATAGGCCTGATTACTACGGCCCTGCATATCAAAGGGCGAACTACATCTGATTACGGCCCTGTGTACCAAATATAGTTGGCTAGTAACGACCCGTGCCTCCACCCGAAAATACCAAGGTGACCTGTGTCAACGGAGTTCCGTTCCCCGATCCTCGGGAACGTTAAAGCTGAGTACAACTATATATTTTGGCATGCAATTTGATTAATAGTGCATCTCTTTTTCATCTTTTGAGACACTATTGTATTTTTTGTGCTCTGTTTTTTCAGCATTAAATTTTGCAGGGCACAAGCAAAGAGTACAATTCTTTGCGCTCATTGGCGAACAAACATAACCTATCAAAGAAAAATAAGTAAATAATTAATAAACAACATGTCAACGTTACTTGATTTTATTAAAGAAGGCAAAGCATTAGGACACACGGGAAAAGAATTACAAAAGTATTCTGATCAAAAATATAAAGAAGCAAAAGATGCGGAGACTGCTGAACGCACACGAAAATGGGATGCTGAGAGAGAGGAACGCACACGAAAATGGGATGCTGAGAGAGAGGAACGCACGCGTAAATGGGATGCGGAGAGAGAAGAAGATGAACGAATAAAACAACACGAATTGGAAACTAGACGAAAAGAAATAGAATTAAAACATCAAAAAGATATGACACAACTAGCTGAGATAACAAAACAAAAAGAAAAGGATAATGAGCAACAACAGTTAGAACATGATAAGAAGATTAAACAACAACAGTTAGAACATGATAAAAAGATTAAACAACAACAGTTAGAACATGAGAATAAGATGAAACAACTACAGGTAGAAGCTGAGACACGTGTAAAGATGAAACGTATAGAGTCAGACTCACGCGCAGAAATCGCTGCCACTAAATTAAAAAGTCAGCAAGAGGAAAATAAGTTCAAGAAATACAAGAACATTATCAAACCATATTGCAAAGACGATTCAATAGCAGCCTGGACAGATAATGTAGAGTATCAATTTAAATATCACCAAGTTCCTGTAGATATGTGGGCCCCTATTTATATGAAGAATCTAAGTGGTGAGCCCCTTAAAATAATAGAATCTATCCCTAATGAGCTTAAATCTAACTATCAATACATCCGTGACAGGATTATGCAGCACTTTTTACTTGATGCCCCTGGGTATCAGAGTCAGTTCTCAAATTTAAAACCTAAACAAAATGAGACATTCATTGATTACGTCTCAAATGTTCAGATGGTACTAAACAGGTGGCTGAAAGCAGCTAACATAGGAAAAGACTTTGATAGATTAAAAAACTTAATTGCTATGGACAAGGTTATATCTACCATACCTTCTCCTTTTGCTAGATTTTTGCAGCAGTCAGATATTGAGAACATCGAGCAGTTTGAGAAAAAAGGCTCGAAATATTTTTCTACAAACAGAGATATTTTTAAGACCTCAATTGACTCGGAAATAGTTTCTTGTGTGAAAGACCAACCAAAAAATTATCAGAAGAATAGAAAACCATTTCATAAAGTCCACAAGAAAGAAAGTAAAGTATCAAAATGCATCTACTGTCAATTTTTTCATGACACTTCTTCAATGTGTGACAAATCGCCAGATTATCCGGCTCATCTTGAAAATGTTATCAAAAAGCAGCAAAGTAAAAGATCTGCATGCAGGCGTGCGATCAAATGTTTTTTTTGTTCCTGTTATGGCCATTATAGTAATAAGTGCCTTGGCCGGCAGCGTATGAAAGCCAGTAATGCCATTTTGATCGACACCTCTTTAGATAGTGGTAGTAAGAATAAATGTGCAGTTGAAAATGAAGGTGAGGTTGAGTGGGCCTTACCTTTCAGCCAAGCTGAAGATGTATGTGGGGCAAACGATATGTTGAGCTTCGACAGCTGTGAACGATGTCACCAATTCCATACAGACTCAAAACTACAATGTGGACATACAGTACTATGCTCATCTGAGAATGTAAACGCAGCACTAGCCTCCAGAGGCAATCTTGTGTTCCACAATGCAATGGTGAATGATGTAGCATGCCAGTGTTTGCTGGACAGCGGCAGCACCCTTATTGGTCTTCGGAAAGAACTGGTTAATCCGGGTGATTACACAGGTGATACTGTCAAATGCCGTACCTTCTCGGGTAACATTGAAATTTACCCTTTGGCAAAAGCCCATATTGATTCTCCTTTTCTCTCTGGTACCTTTACCTGTGCAATACTGAACAACCCTTGTACTGATTTAATTCTGGGGTGCTTACCCCAACTAAAACATTGTACGATTGATGAAATAGTTGCATGGGAAAAAGTAAAGGCAACTGTTACAACAGCCAAAACAGACACTTCAAAACATCATAACATATTACAAGATGAGACACTACTGATGCTTTCTACAACCAGCACAGATGACACAAACAAACAGAAACTTTTACACCACCACAAATCTACTCTTAATGTGTCTCCATACTTAAAATTGTTAAAGGTCAAAGCCAGAGTGACCAAAAATGCATCTTGTTTATTTAGACGTAAGAATGGCATTTCAACTACAGGTCATGCTACTGGTAACCATGAACAGGGGTTACCTGAACAACACCGGTTAACTATGCCAAAATATGCACATAAAACACCGGTGACTGGTCATCTTGCATACAACAACACCAGACCAGGTTTTTTCAAGAAGATAAAATTATGTTTTCATAATGGATTTGCTTGTAATGTCTGTCAACAATCGGTACAAAAGTTTAAGGGTAGACATCCTACACCTGAAGTACAACCTTCTATACTGGCTCCCAAGCCATTTGATAGAGGAAGGGTCAGTTCTACCACAAACACACAAACAACGGTGCAAGAACCAGTGATCTTGAACTTGATCAAGACAGATTTAGGCTACTTCCATACCAACGAAATGGCAACGACTATTCAAGGTGGTACATAACCATGGTACATGTTGACTATGAAATATCGATAAACAGACACTTAGAGATATTCCATGTCAACATGCGTAAACTTTACTTTTCAAGACAAGAGACAGAAATAGTGACAGACGAACATATTGCATCCACAGCTAATAATAAGACGACAGACATACACAACGCAACTACACTAGCTAGCGAGACTGGCAAATCCGACAATGTACATACATATAGTGAACTTATAGAATACACATGAATATATCAGAAGACTGATGACTGGACAAAACACTGACTGAAGCTCAGACATGGCTTTAATAGGTTGCGACTCTTCGGTCTCACTGTCAAACCGAGAAAAATCGAATTAGGCCTAACAGAAATTCATCTTGGGTCATGTCATTTTTCAAGATCAACTAAAGACTGACCAGAAAATTAGTACCAAAAGATTGAATCTGACCATGTCTACCAGAAATAATCAGGTCAGAAGCCTTCTGGAATTAGTGAATTACTCAGAAATTCAATATTCCAATGTTTTATAAGTATTTGTAAAATGAAATGTGAAAGATGCATTATTAATTTCTGCATTGTCAAAATTGAAAATTCTTTTTGTAACATTCTAATCCTCCGCTTGCCTAATCCGAGGCTCGTTTATTATTTTAGGACAAATGCCAGCAGTACTAGGCCAATTTGGTGAGAGCATCTCCCACCCGAGCTGCTACGTGAGCCGTAAGATCACACCTGCTTAGTCCAGAGATTGTATATCACAGGTGCAGCACTATGGGTCATCTATGCGGTAGCAAAGCTCCAGCGAGTTCTGACGGAGGTGCGCTGCAATGTCCAGACTGACAACTCCCCGAGTGCGGTCATTCATAGCGTTATGCATCAAAATGACCGGATGTACAGGTGGTCACTAGTTTTACCATCTGAGGTAATAATACCTGAAATCCCACATAATAATGTAGAGTGATAGTTAGTACATGAATACAGTACAATATGCTATGTAAAATAGGTTACATATACACCCATGGTGTTCTTAAGAGTGTACCAAGTACAACGAACTATCATGTGTCCGTAGACATTAACTTAAGAACTGTGCTACAGAACTGAGATACTACCGTGTGAATCAGGACAGCTCATTTCCAACTAAGCTCCAGGCCGGTGTATCATTTGTGTGAAATGTAGAAAACAGTGTCAGAACAGTGCTTAATTTCAGACACATAAAGACCAAAGCTACGACACCAGCGAATCTCTACACGTGCACTACCGATGAACATTATTATGACCGTAAAATGTATTTCAGATACCCAGGCAAATTATGTAGTTATATTGTGCCTATACCAAAGTACAAACATGAAGGCAAATACTAACCTGTGGAAACTGAATACCATGTGTATATAAACTTAATGTGATATGTAAAATAATAATTTTTTTAAAATAGTTATAATAATTAGAGGTAGAATTAGGTAATATAATAGTTCTCATTTATTTAATAGGATAGTTAGTACAGTAATTAACCCATTTACTTAGCTTAGAATTAAATTAAAATATTAGTTTAGACATAAAAATAGTTAATTACAAGTTAAATTAAATTTATGATAGGAAATAGTACCATTTAGAATGTTATATTTCACTTAGCTTCAGTTAGTTTAGTTTATTCCATCTTAATAAAACCATACCACATTTCAAATACTACCATTATTAGTATCATCATTTGACATCATAATAGATTAAAAAGAATAAATAAGTTAACATACATCATTTACACCATTTAGATTAAGAATATCACTCATAGAATTCCTTTGTGCATTAAAAACATTATTTAACATAGTATTAGAAAAGTACATAATTGTGTTCACATCATCCATTTAATTAAGGTACATAACTCATATCACACTAATTACATTTAAATAGTTACATTACATCCCTAGATTAGATAAACATAACGAGTAGAATAAACAGATCATATAATTAACATAATACAACTTAGGTAACACATTAAATACTTAATTATAAAAGGAGAATAGTTTATTAGAATATAAAATACTAGATGAGAGATCAAAGGGACAAGCCATCAACCCTGTCTCGCCCATGTAAATATAATGTACATATATGACTCGTGCAATGACTAGCGCACAGTCATGAGGCTCAATCATCTCAAACTGAGCCAAACGTGTACAGTGTCACTCAACGGTTTTTTAAATGATCAGAAGAATAAGTATGGAAGGATAATAGATGTGTGACAGAGGTAAGGGTGAAAGGAGTATGACAGAAGTGTGAAAGTGAGAATGAATGAAAGATAGACGGGAGAGAATGCAAGCAGTCAGCAAATTCTTCTGCTGCCTGCAACGACTTTTAATATTGGTTTGCGCTAATGTTGGTTTTCGCTAGGGAAATTGCTGTTAGTGTGAATGTGTTGTCTGTGATATAGTTTAGAACTTAGAATACAGTATTTTGGGTTTCATAACAATGGAATGTAGTCACGAATCAGTGTTATACACCTGTTTGTGGCCACATTGAACAAAATTATGGCACTCAAAAAACTAACATACATACACAGATAAGTTAGAAATATAGAGTAGAAGTTAGATTAGTAGATTTATTACATCCAAACACGCAAACAACCAGAAAAACAAACATATAAATGCATACACTATTTGTAGATCAAAGGCAGATAACTTTGGGGCCAGGGGACATAATAGACAACGAAGAACTAAATTAACAGTGAAATGAAGTCTTACGCGCGGAAGCGAAGTAGGTAAAGCCTGTCGCACACACTCTTGTAGAATGGTTGTTAAATATTATATGGGGGACATGAAGCAATTCATGTGTTGACCCTAATAAAGTCAACTTTGTATGGGTAGTAAGTTAATTTACTATGTGAGGGCAGGTCTTATAAGACAACGGTCCGGTTCAGACATACCTCTGATAAATATAATATAGCATGTGAGAAGGGGCTCACGCCAACCAGGCAAGTTTGTGGCGATTGCCAGTAGCCAAGTGAGGCTTTAGCTACATTGTGACAATAGTTGTTAATAGTCTATTGGAAAGCCCAGAGCCAGGTTATCTAGAGTCTTTGACAAAAATTAGAGACACTAATTTTTTGTGTAGAAACCTCCTTGCGTCACAACCAATAAGTGAAAGTTGATGACGCAACACAAGGGGGGCGGGTGTGTGTCAAAGACTCAACCGCATCCCCTCCGCCAGGGAGAGCGGTCAATCCTGGAGGGACCAGGAGGAGATACGGTGCCCGAGGCAAGAGCAGGGGAGATGAGGGAATCGTGGAAGGTTAGCCACTCCCTCAGAATACACGCAGGCGGTGTTCAGAGAGTTAGCACTCTAATCACGATACCACCGCACCTCATGAAGCCAGAGCACAGTTGAGTAGACACTCAACAGGCCACGTTTTGCCAGCAGCGTGCGATGTGAGGTAACACGCACGAAGGAGAAGGTCACCCCCGCGTGGTGGGTAACCAGGGGAGAGATGTTCGGCAGACGGGAGACTGGACTTGGGGCGTTCACATCGTTTAGAATAACGTTAGGAGTTTTGTGTTCACTCGTAGATAGAGTTAGCATAGGGTTAGCAGTTTGTGTTAGATAATTCTGTGACTATATATTGTGTATTGCATTAGCGACTGTTTACCGCTTGTAAGCGAGCCAACGGCAATAAAATGGACCATGCATTTTGCCTCCCACACGACTTGCAAGTTGTCTTGTACGAGTGTGTGAGAAGTACCCGATGATGCCTGGCAGTTAAGTTGTTGACAGAGCGTCTATGCCCAGTATCCACACTCTACTAATGAGAAATCAGATTCGTTGGGCTGGTCACTTGACTCGCATGCCAGATCACAGGCTTCCTATTATATTTTTTGTTAAACCGCGAGTTGCGTTGTGGTAAACGCTCCCAAGGCGGCCAGAGGAAGCGCTTTAAAGACACTGAAAATCTTACTGAAAGCTTTTGGAATTCATCTCGACACGGGACGCAGAGGTGTTTCCAAGGAACCAGGGTCGGGATCTATACTGGCCAAGACCTGCTGACACGTCCACGCCGTGCGTCCTGGGCAATAGGTCCCTTCGGGGACCAGGCTAACATCAGTAGGATCGATGATTCCTCCGAAGCCGGAGAGTATCTGCCTGCATGGCGAGGAACCACCAGTCTGCACACCAATAAGCCAGATATGGGACAACGGATACTCACGCAAAACTCAGGTCCTGTATGACATCACATTGATGTTGGACAACAGGATGTATTCATCCGACATACAGGACTTCACGCTGGAGTTCAGAGCCAGAGAACACAAGCAAGCAAGCATCTCGACACCTGGGAGACTGCTGCCAAAGACCGATATTTGTGGCGTACATCATTACGCAAGGGTGCAGTCACTTGTGAAGCAACCAGGACTGCAAGAGCTGTGAAGAAAAGGCTGGACAGAAAAACCACTGCAGGAGATCCTCCTCTTTGAACGTCAAGCATTATTTGCTTACATTGTCAAAGAAGATAAATAGGCCTTATCATCATCATTGGCACCTTGCCGTCTTGACAGACGATAGTTTGTGCTTTAAAAAGGCATAATGACTTTTACCTATGGCGGTAGCGAATGTGACTGATAAGGCCAATTCGCGCTGTAAATCTCCGTTCACAGTGGGTGCATGTGAACCCGTGGTCATTTCCACCATCATGCACCATCTTACGTCTGACACGCTCGGTGTGTGACTTATCTGCAATAATTTTCTTTGTTGTCTTTATTCCATTTCTGAAGTTTGCCCTCCATGTTCAGCGGCGACTTGCTCCCAATGTGCATTATCAATGCCTGTATCAATCATGTCCCGCTTACACACATCTTTGTATCGTAGTAGAGGCCGACCCTGAGATCTCTTACCCATCTGTAATTCGCCAAACAAGATGTCCTTTGGTATTCTACCATAATCCATCCTCCTAAGATGTTCTATCCATCTAAGTCTACAAAGACTGAGCATGGAATAAACCGTCACACAACCTGATCTTTCCAATACTTCAGTATTTGTGATTTTGTCTTGCCACTTAATACCAAGAATTCTTCGCAGACACCGCATATGAAAGCTGTTTAAACGTTTCTCTTGGTGTGAGTAAGTTGTCCAGGTTTCACTGCCATAAAGAAGAGTACTAAGGACACAGGCTTGATAGATAAGGACTTTTGTTTTGGTAGTAAGCTTCCTGTTCTCCCAGACTCTTTTTCTTAACCTGTTCATTGTTGTTGCTGCCTTAAGAAGAAGAAGAAGAAGAAGAAGAAGAAGAAGAAGAAGAAGAAGAAGAAGGAGAAGAAGAAGAAGAAGAAGAAGAAGAAGAAGAAGAAGAAGAAGAAGAAGAAGAAGAAGAAGAAGAAGAAGAAGAAGAAGACATCCATACAAAAGTACACGTTCTATGTAACACTTCAACACTTTTTCTGTTTGCAATTAATATTAGTTTATTTGTCATATTGGATTGCATGAGTACAATTATGGACGGAAGTTCTAAATGGGCACCCACACCTTGCTCAAGGATGTCCCGTAGGCTAGTGGAGCGCAGGAAGCACCTTACTTCTCCTTTAAAATGACATTTCCCTACCCCGGCACCTGAAACTCAGGCATTTTAAAATATGTTGTTCCACGTGTTATTGGCCAGCTCCGTGGGAAGGGTTATCGACGCTGTTTGTAATCCCGCATCCCGCGTTAGAAACACAGCTGCAGGCGATTTAGCATCAGACCGCCTTACGTTAGTTTTTACGAAATGGTATTGGCTCAGGTCGTTCAGAAAGCAATGCAAACTACTAGACGTAAACTTGCCAAGAGATCACAACAGCAAAAAATGCTGGTGTTGACTGCGACATCCTGTAAAGGATATGCAGCTAACATTTTAACATCTGTTATTGACTCTTCAACCAGTAGTCGTTCATAGTCTATAAATATGACACAGCAGAGAGGAATGTAGTGTCATGGTCGCCCATGTCTGCTCCAGAGCTTTAGAAGCAAGAGAACATAACTCTCGTAATCGGGGAGACAACCGAGTCAAAGTGAGAGAAATGGCCGCGATCACAGTTACAGGCGACTATGGTTACATCGCTTTCGTGGTTGTTCTCGGTTGGGTGATGTTAAACTACCTGGCTTTCCGGGTGATGCAGGCCAGAAAGAAGTACAGCGTGGAAGTAAGTAAACATTCCTACATTTAATTGTAGGGTCAGTTATATTGATGCGGCAAGTTAGCTCGCACTCTACAGGTCAGGAAAGTCTCTCTGACTTAACTAAAACTTACTGACATTCAAAGTTCAAGCAAGATCCCAGATTCATCTCCTTATCTACGGCAGGGCCTGGCTTCGTTAAAGGTCAATGAAAACATTTAATAATATAGTTGCTTTTGTGTAGCATGCCACCCATTACCTGCCACTTTCTATGTAAGAAAGTGCCTGCAGTATACTAATACTACCAGATATAATATCATTGATGAAATAGGTCAGTAAAATTAGTTTATTACTAATATAAGAAATTATGACTAAGCATTTTCTTTTTTAAAGGTTTTTGGAATATTGCTTGAAGTTGAAGAATGGCTGACGATCTTATACATTTGGACTTTTTTTTTTTTACTCTTCTACCCCATATTCCTCAGCCTCTTCCTCCCCCCTCCTCACTCCCCATCTGTTTCTTATTTTCCCCTCCTCACCCTCTTCCTCTCCTTCTTCCGCCTCCTCATCTTCTTTTTTTTATTCTCCTCCTCCACATACTTCTTCTCCTCCTCCCCTTCTTCTCTTCTTTTTTAAAATTCTCTTCCACATACTTCTGCTCCTCCCCCTACTTCTGCTCCTCCCCTACTTCTACATTATAAATTCTCTAATAAAGTAGTAGTCGCTAGCGTTAGGTGCATGTCAACAGTACATCCCGTACAGTTTTTGATGGATTGAAGTTAGCTGTTGCTATATTCGTTTCTGCTAATTATGCTAATTACTGTCATTTGGGAGGGCTGTAGAAGGTTACTGGCCATCATGGTGCTATTGCCACACACAAAAGTCTGATAATTTGTAACTTGTATAGATGCTATTTCAATCTGTTGTGTTCTTTTTGCAGTCTAACAATTATAGCCTGGTTTTACCTTGACTTCTGGTCTCCAACATGGTGGTTAGGCATTGAACTGTTAAGTCCTCAGGCATGTTTATGCTTGTGGCTACAGTTTGCAGCCGCATTTTCCTCATGTTGGACTGGTAGCACATGGTTCCATCGCCCTGCTACTGAGTAAGTGCGTGGTGCGATACTATGAGCTGTGACATTCGTATGGAATGCTTTTACATCTGTCCACTGTTGTTTACACAGTGAACTGCATGTTCAGAACAATGGCCGGCTGTCGCTGAATTGACTGGTTTGCCTTTTCGGTTCACGAGTGCACTTTTCTGGAGACTCATGGGAGTCGTCACTGGAGCTACGGAGTTCATGCTTTGTGTGACACTTTCTGCAGGTCACCTTGTGGAAAGAGACAGAGCATTGTGGGATAAA
Source organism: Cepaea nemoralis (assembly GCA_014155875.1). Taxonomy (NCBI): domain Eukaryota; kingdom Metazoa; phylum Mollusca; class Gastropoda; order Stylommatophora; family Helicidae; genus Cepaea; species Cepaea nemoralis. Next base: position 276,368 of record JACEFZ010024922.1, on the reverse strand, counting down.
ACGCGGGTCAGTGAAGTCTTTCTGGTGACTGCAGATTCCATCGACGCTGAACTGTATTTTTCGTGGAGGACTTTTGTGTTGGTATTCTGGCGGCAGCATTATGCACAGTGTACCTGTGCGGGCTGTTGGCTTGCAGAGACTCCTGTCTGTTCCACTTTTCACATTGGACAGTGAGGAGCATTTTGTGTGATATTCACTGGCGCAGGAACGGAGCATAATGAGGACGACCCGTTGCTGTAAAGTTGGAACCGCGACTAATCTAACTAACTAACTAACTTGCCTTGAAAGTTGATGATAAGGATCATTTTTTATATGTTCAGACCGGTCTTTTGACCATTTTGTCTTTTATAGACGTTTTTGCTCTTTCATAATTTATTCTAATTTGTATCAAAGATCAAAAAGAAGAAAGAAATACTAATCAGAGGTTACAATCTAAACAATTCACGCTATACAAATGACACAGTTTTGAAGGTGGAAAATACAAAATATCTAGAACAGGTGTTGGACAATATAGTAACAGAGTGTAAAGAAAAGACTCTCCTTGAATATCAAGAAAACAGTAATATATCGGTGATATCAAAGAAATTGGTGACTCCAAAATGTGAAATGACAATAGAAGGGAAAATGCTTAAACAAGTGGATAATTTTAAATACCTAGCGGCATTTACAACATCTGATGGAAGGTGCACAACAGAGATTAAGAACAGAATAGGGCTATCAAAAGCTGCATTTCAGAAAATGAAAAATATCTTTGCTGAAGTGCAATATAAAGCATTCTTTGGTCATGTGATCGTGGCAACTGGCAAGATCAGGGAGAAGAGAGGCAGAGGCAGACCAAGAGAAATGATGCTGGATGGACTGAGACAGTGGCATGGAGGAATATCATCAACAGAGATGATCCAGAACACCAAAGACTGCAATCTTTGGAGAGACATAAACGCCTACGCCAGCTGGCAGGACACTTGATGATGATGAGTATGTTTGGAAATGTCACAACCTCAGTGAGACAAGTCTTGACCGGGTTAAACGTATGCATTACATCTTGTTGCACATGTTGGCCCCGGCACCCTGCTAGCATAACTTAGGGTCTGCTTCAGTAAACTTCCATTAGCATGATCCCTATAAGAGATCATCATCATCATCATGTGCCCTGCCAGCTGGCATTGATGTTCATGCATCTTGACAAACACTGGTGTTTTGGATCAACTTTGTTTGATATTACCCATGCCACTGTCTCAGTCCATCCAGCATCATTTATTTTATTCTGCCCCTGCCTCTTCAGCCACCAATCTTCCCTTTCTTCACAGTGTTCTCCAGTGCCGCTCCTCTCATTACCTAACCAAAGAACACCGTTTTTCTCCTTCTTACAGTTGTATATAATGTTCTGCTTTAATTTTCCTCTTCCAGGCAATCGCTGTTGGCCACCTTGGCAGGCTAAGGTATTCACAATACTAGTCTCAGGAATCACATCTCAGTTGCCTCCAAATCTATAAGGCAGCAATTAAATTATTCACTGCCGAAGCAGTGGACGGGGTGATTGGGGGAGGTGAGATTGGAGTTGTGGGGTGTGAAACCAAGCACCAATGATATATTCATAGTACAGGAGTCAGGTCTTTTACAAATATTCCTAATTGCAGTTAGTTTTGTTTTTGTTGATAATTTTCAGTTTTCCTTTCAAAGCATCCACATAACACGTGTCTGTCTGCTGACGAAGATTCAGCACCAATGTGTGTGTCTATAGTACAGTGATGCCCATTCTTGTTAATGGTACCAGCAGCCTTTAAGATATCTATTTTTCAAATTTCTCTTTTTCAGTATCCAAAACTGTACAGTGAAACAAGCCATGAGTTCAACTGCATCCAGCGAGCTCATCAAAACACGTGAGTAGAAAGCTTGTATATATCAGCAGATTAAATGATGATATCTAGTCATGTGATCTACTGATCTGATCATGTGATCTACTGATCTGATCATGTGATCTACCGATCTAATCATGTGATCTACAGATCTAGTCATGTGATCTACAGATCTAGTCAGGTGACCTACAGATCTAATCATGTTATCTACAGATCTAATCATGTGATCTACAGATCTAATCATGTGATCTACAGATCTAATCATGTGATGTACAGATCTAGTCATGTACCTACAGATCTAGTCATGTCATCTACAGATCTAGTCATGTCATCTACAGATCTAGTCATGTTATCTACAGATCTACTCATGCCATCTACAGATCTACTCATGCCATATACAGATCTACTCATGTCATCTACAGATCTACTCATGCCATCTACAGATCTAGTCATGCCATCTACAGATCTAGTCATGCCATCTACAGATCTAGTCATGTCATATACAGATCTAGTCATGTCATATACAGATCTAGTCATGTCATATACAGATCTAGTCATGTCATATACAGATCTAGTCATGTCATATACAGATCTAGTCATGCCATCTACAGATCTAGTCATGCCATCTACAGATCTAGTCATGTCATATACAGATCTAGTCATGTCATATACAGATCTAGTCATGTCATATACAGATATAGTCATGTCATATACAGATCTACTCATGCCATCTACAGATCTAGTCATGTCATCTACAGATCTACTCATGCCATATACAGATCTAGTCATGTCATCTACAGCTCTACTCATGTCATCTACAGATCTAGTCATGCCATCTACAGATCTACTCATGTCATCTACAGATCTATCCCAGGGTATAACAAGAAAGACTAAATAAGAATATTTGGTACCTCTATACCCCACAGGTTAGAAGAGGAAAGACTAAATGTACCTTTATACCCCAGTGTAGAAAAGGAAAGACTAAATAAGACTATATGGTACCTTCATATCCCAGGGTAGAAGAGGAAAGACTAAATAAGAATAATATATGGTACCTTCATATCCCAGGGTAGAAAAGGAAAGACTAAATAAGACTATATGGTACCTCTATACCCCAGGGTAGAAGAGGAAAGACTAAATAAGAATAATATATGGTACCTTCATATCCCAGGGTAGAAGAGGAAAGACTAAATAAGACTATATGGTACCTCTGTATCCCAGGGTAGAAGAGGAAAGACTAAATAAGAATAATATATGGTACCTTCTGTGACGTAATAGACAGTCTCCCCCTTTATTTTTGCTTAAATTACAGTGCAGATCATATTTTTCATTATAAATATATCTAGGAAAACGATCTTTTCCCTATTTTCCCATGTTTGTAGATATCTATAAATATGCCTGTATTATTGGCGAGAATTTAATATATTTAATCTCCTGTAAACCTAGTGAATATTCTAGTGTTTTTAAAATATATATTATACAGTATATTATAGAACTATTAGTTGTGCATGCCTTCTGCCCCAGCGCAAGTTTGGCTGAATAACATATTCAGTTTTAGCCTGCGACCCGGGTGGCAACACGAGAATCTGCCTGGCCAGTTGTCGTCAGCCGGCAGATCGTCCATTTGGTCGACTAACTCGAAGCGGTAGGACACAGGCGCCGATACTAGCTGTAAAAAGACATATTGCAACAAAATAATCCAGGCTCTAGTTAGCCGATATTTGGGAATAGCAAATTGCTAGCCAAATTGATACCAAAAAGTAATATTTACACTGCTAGTGGCACTGTTCCCCCGTGGAGAGGTTTAATCACCACATTTTGGAAGTTCTGCACCTTCTTTGGTGGTACCATGAGCCAGCAACTTGCAGCAACACATACTTACCGGTCGTGAGCACCATGTCTATTGCCGGAGAGTGAATCCGCAACCTGAACTGGAACTTCACCTGAGTTGACAAGCCGGACCCAAATCTTGAGCTGAGTGGCCAACCTCCTCGGCTGACACCTTTAGCCTGCCAACTTAGTCCTAGGATTTGATTGCCTACACACTAGGGCAACAGACTTTTACATGCCACAGTATTTCATTAAATTAATAGTTATATGTGATACCAGAAACATACTTAGTCTGTTGCTGTTATACTCTAATTTAATATTAGGATACTGAGAGAGCGAGAAGGAATGCAAGTTGTAACTTTATATTTGTACTCTTCCTCCATGTTGTGAGAATGGATCAGTTAAAGGGGGCTCTTTAATTTTTGCAGGCATTCGTCGCCAGATTCATTAAGCCTACTGTCTAGAATTATTCCTAGTACGGTTGTTCGCTTTACCTATCTGTGCCTGAACACTGTCTGAAGACCTGGTCATTCCTGGGACAGTTCCGAATCTTACTTCCTAGTTCGAGCCATTTCGGCCTCTTCTTCGACAGTGATTAGTCTTTCGGAATCCTGAAAGTCTATTGGTTGCTATTTCTGATCCTTGTCTGTCAAAATAGTCAACATTACGCGACAATTGGTGGCCGCGTCCGGTCTAGAATTATCATTTATTACTGATTCCAGCCGAGTATCCAACCTCGTATTACAAGTTCAACTTTTAGTTTCTTCTCACTAGAGTATCCTGTTAGTAAAAGTGTGGCCTTACAATAGACTAGTATAGTAATAAATTATAATCAGTATATTAACCACTTATACAAGCACAGTAACATTGGTACCTATAAGTTAGGACTAACAGTTAAGATAAACCAGGTGTCAGACGGGTGAGTTTTGTGTTGTATCGTTGCATTGCGTTAACTTACATAAGTTCTGTAAAATATTGATTATGAATTTTCAGGACAAATATCTTATTGGTAAGTAAGTATACTTCAGGTACTTCAACTAAGATATATCTAGCGCTTACACATCATGTCTGTTGAAAATCAACCCACAACTCAGGAGTTTAAAGAGAAAGGGGCATTGTTAGGATATGAAGGTGCAGAATTGAGCAAATATATTAGAGAGGCGGAAAGAGAATGGAGGCAAGAACAAAGGGAAGAAAGAATCCGGATGGCGGAAATAGAATCCGAGAAACAGATTAAACAGGCAGAACTGGAGAAGGACAAGGAATTGAAACTAGCAGAACAGGCGAGACAGCATGAGATAGAATTAAGAAAACTGGAATTGCAACACCCGGATGCTTCAAGATTCAGTAGTGCTAGTTCTCCAACCCACTCTAGTGACATTTCTGCCGGACCACACATCTCCAATGGATCAATGAGTTTTCCACTGCTCCCCTTCGACCCAAAAGAAGATCAGATGGATAATTATCTTGACAAATTTGTTTTAATGTGTGAAGCCTACAATCTTCCCAGCGAAAAATACAATCTTAAGCTCTCCCAAGGGTTAAGAGGCGCAGCTTTTGACGTGTTTGCTAAACTTCCTCCAGGTCTCGAGAGGGATTTTCTTACTCTAAAATCCGCTTTGCTTAAAAGATTTGAATTGACATCAGGGGCTTACAGACTGAAGTTCCGTTCGGCCAAGCGATCACAGGGAGAATCGTTCGCTCAGTTTGCCTCGCGATTACACACTTATTTTTCTAAGTGGGTCGAACTGAGCGATTTCGATGCTACTTATGATGGTCTTGAGGAAATGGTTCTTACAGAACAGTTTAAAGATACACTCCAAAAACCACTTCAAACTTTTATTGCTGAAAATGGTGGGAATAGGCTTCAGGAAATTATCTCTTTAGCTGAAAGGTACTTAACTGCCCATGGTGAGGGGGGTACCACTAAAACCACTCATACTAATGCTCAACAAAATCTTCCAGAACAAAATCAGAGTTATCAACAAAATAACTCCGTAGGTAATGACACTAGGGGTCACCCTGGCGGTCAACGCCAAAACCCGGGATTTCAGAAACCAATAGCTCAAAACACACCAGCACAGAATAGTGGATGGGGAAAGCCTTATTGTAAAAGCTGTAAAACTAATGATCACCACACTAGTTCTTGCAGGAATAAAACCCCTACCCAGTATGTTGCGTGTATGACAACGGGGGCAAGTACCCGACAGAACTTAGATTCTGGAACTAACGGTAAACCACCCACAGTCGAGACTATTCTGGTAAATGGTAGCCCAGTGCAATGTCTCTATGACACGGGATTGACCTGTGAGGCAATCATAAGTAGACACTTAGTGAAACCATCCCAGTTGACTAAGCAAAGAGTTGCAGTAAAGGGTGCTACTAGGGGCTCCCAAACCATTTATGCTCAGATAGCTAAGGTGCATGTGACATCTAAGTATGTCACTGGAACTATTCCAGCTGCTGTGATTGAAGATCCCGTATATCCATTTATCCTCGGATGTAAACATGTATATTTAGGGGAACCCTCATCACCTATAATAATGGCAATGCAGACTCATAATAAGGGAACCGTTTTGAGTGACCCTGACTTATCTATCAACCCACTATCGGGGGAAATTAGGGCTGCCCAAGCAGCATGTCCAACCTTACAATCTTGCTTTGGCAACCTGCCAAAATCTAGGAATCCACCCAGAGTTGGTGATTTCTATATACAAGACGAGTTGCTATTCCATAGGGCAAGAACTATGGGGAACTTCCATGAACAGCTGGTCATACCCAAAGAGTATCGTGCACCTATATTAGAAATGGGACATTCACTCTCGGACAGTGGGCATATGGGGATAAAAGCTACAATCCGAAGGCTTGCTTTCTCCTATTTCTGGCCGGGGATGACCAGGGATATTAAACAATATGTCAGGTCATGTAAGGAGTGTCACCAATTCCCACCCAAACATAGGGAAACTCAACTTACTTTAAGAGACAGAGTATTTGTATTATTACCAAGAGGGATAATAGATTAGAACTTGGTTGGCAGGGTCCTTTTCCTATACTAGAGAAGGTGTCCCAGACTAAGTATAAAATTTATTTTAGGGGTAAACCCACAGTTTTTCATATCCACTTGCTAAAGAAGCAGGTTGGAGTAGAAGAGTCACCGGTGCATCTGATGGCATTCTCGGTGGTAACTGAGGTCAAAGGTGGAGATGACTCGTTAGTGGAGTATCCCCTAAAACCTCAGGAGACCAGGAATGATGTCTTCCTCAACCCTGACGCGGAGACGTCTGAGTCAGAGAAGAGTAGACGAATTCCAGTGTCTCATGCACCAATGCGTACAGATAAGCCTGGTAAGACTAATATTGTCCAGGTCGATATGAATGTTAACACTAAGGACTCAGCTCCACAAAAGCATTATCCTGTTCGTACGCGAACCGAGAACCTGTATACTTCTAGAATAGATTATATTCCTAGAAAGAATAATTTAGGGGCGGATGGCTTTAGAAGACAGCATCCACAGTGTAGATCTCTCTGGAACCAACACCAGGGGAGAAGGGCTCTTAGAAGAAGTCTTAAGAATGAAGAAACATGGTTGAGTAGACAGGGTTCTACTTAAGAGGGTGAGACTAGTCCAGATGACCCAAAAATGTTAGAGTGAGTGCTAACGAAACTAAAGGGGAATCCTGCTGGGAGAAAAGTTTGTTTTCTCAAACTTTTCTTTCAACGGGGAGCATCTGTGACGTAATAGACAGTCTCCCCCTTTATTTTTGCTTAAATTACAGTGCAGATCATATTTTTCATTATAAATATATCTAGGAAAACGATCTTTTCCCTATTTTCCTATGTTTGTAGATATCTATAAATATGCCTGTATTATTGGCGAGAATTTAATATATTTAATCTCCTGTAAACCTAGTGAATATTCTAGTGTTTTTAAAATATATATTATACAGTATATTATAGAACTATTAGTTATGCATGCCTTCTGCCCCAGCGCAAGTTTGGCTGAATAACATATTCAGTTTTAGCCTGCGACCCGGGTGGCAACACGAGAATCTGCCTGGCCAGTTGTCGTCAGCCGGCAGATCGTGCATTTGGTCAACTAACTCGAAGCGGTAGGACACAGGCGCCGATACTAGCTGTAAAAAGACATATTGCAACAAAATAATCCAGGCTCTAGTTAGCCGATATTTGGGAATAGCAAATTGCGAGCCAAATTGATACCAAAAAGTAATATTTACACTGCTAGTGGCACTGTTCCCCCGTGGAGAGGTTTAATCACCACATTTTGGAAGTTCTGCACCTTCTTTGGTGGTACCATGAGCCAGCAACTTGCAGCAACGCATACTTACCAGGTCGTGAGCACCATGTCTATTGCCGGAGAGTGAATCCGCAACCTGAACTGGAACATTCACCTGAGTTGACAAGCCGGACCCAAATCTTGAGCTGAGTGGCCAACCTCCTCGGCTGACACCTTTAGCCTGCCAACTTAGTCCTAGGATTTGATTGCCTACACACTAGGGCAACAGACTTTTACATGCCACAGTATTTCATTAAATTAATAGTTATATGTGATACCAGAAACATACTTAGTCTGTTGCTGTTATACTCTAATTTAATACTAGGATACTGAGAGAGAGAAGGAATGCAAGTTGTAACTTTATATTTGTACTCTTCCTCCATGTTGTGAGAATGGATCAGTTAAAGGGGGCTCTTTAATTTTTGCAGGCATTCGTCGCCAGATTCATTAAGCCTACTGTCTAGAATTATTCCTAGTACGGTTGTTCGCTTTACCTATCTGTGCCTGAACACTGTCTGAAGACCTGGTCATTCCTGGGACAGTTCCGAATCGTACTTCCTAGTTCGAGCCATTTCGGCCTCTTCTTCGACAGTGATTAGTCTTTCGGAATCCTGAAAGTCTATTGGTTGCTATTTCTGATCCTTGTCTGTCAAAATAGTCAACATTACGCGACACCTTCATATCCCAGGGTAGAAAAGGAAAGACTAAATAAGACTATATGGTACCTCTATACCCCAGGGTAGAAGAGGAAAGACTAAATAAGAATAATATATGGTACCTTCATATCCCAGGGTAGAAGAGGAAAGACTAAATAAGACTATATGGTACCTCTGTATCCCAGGGTAGAAGAGGAAAGACTAAATAAGAATAATATGTGGTACCTTCATATCCCAGGGTAGAAGAGGAAAGACTAAATAAGACTATATGGTACCTCTATACCCCAGGGTAGAAAAGGAAAGACTATAAATGCATGAACAATAATGAATATGAATAACGAAGACACAAACAATAGATTGCATGATTTATTGCCTGGCATATTTCGCTGCACATACTGCAGAAATCACACAACTTACGTGAAATTAACTAGATAAATCCTTCAAGTTGAAATATACACAATTTCGCACAGTAATGTGGATTGTCTACCACGGTAATTTTAAGCTGACTAACATGTCTTTCTGTTTACACAATTCTGGCTTGCGTTGATAGATCATAATTGCTTCTGCAAATTTTAACAAGCGAGTATTTTGTGTTCTAAACAACACGCGAAATGCAGTGTCTCTGGACACAACATGGCCACTGGCGACAATGTGCCTGCCGATTGAAGACGCCGGGAGCGTCTTTAATTTTAAATTTAAATTTAAATATAAATTTAAATATTTGAATTGATCATGATACATCTCTTTCAGACTTGAAGTCTACCCACAGTTTCTAGTGTTCCTTCTGCTAGGAGGCCTACAGTTTCCTGTAAGTTAATTTTAAATGTTTTCTCCATATTTTCCATTCCAAACATGCTTAGTATCTTCTTTTACAAAAATGTTTGTATTTTTCATTCCAAACTTGCTTAATAGTTTCCATTCCATACGTATTTACATTCCGAACATATTTAGTATTTTCCATTCCAGACGTATGCCATATTTTACATTGCAAACATATGCTGTATTTTCCACTCCAAGCATGCAGTATTTTTCAATCCAGATGTATACAGAGATGTGTTTGGAGAAATAGAAGGTCAAAAACTTGCCTGAGAATATGCCTGATACCTAGACTACATCATTCCACTGCTGCGACTACATGTCATTGGGCAGACTGAACTGCCAGACAGCAAATCTAGATCTTGATGATAATATCGGGGGTAGGGAAAGTCACAGTGACTGCCTCACTCTCAGAAGGTGCTGTGTTCAATACCAACACAGGGCTGGAAGTGTCTGAAAGAACTGCTGGCAGTAGGGATGTCACGTGCTCCTTGAGATCAGATTCCTCACCTTCTTGGATAAGGGTGAAAAACTTGAGGTTCCTTGTGCACGTTGTGGACCTTGAAAATCCCAAGAAATTACTAAGAGTAGGTAGGCCATAAGGCCTGGCTATGGCAGAAGTGATTGGAAAGAAAACCAACCCACAGGTGCAGAGAACCTGGTACCTTGCAAGAAGCAAACTTGACACAGATGCATGCCGAAGTCAGACCTTTGAGGTGCAGAAGTGTGACATGTTCCTCTTAAAGGGAAACCTAGAACATAGAAGAATATAGGGATAGAAGTGACCACACATTGGGTAAAAGCTGACCAGTGACGAATATTTCACACTGTAATACGTCAAAGTTACTCCCATGTGTTTGTTCGGAACGCTCAGCTGTTTATTGTGAAATAGTAATTTTTATATAATCATGGCATTTGTGCAGTGGCTGGTGTGTGGTCGCAGTGTGTTCCTGCCTGAGGCATTTGTTTGCCCAAGCAGTCGTGCTGTGTACAGTCTTGAAGTATTTCAGCCTTCATCCCTCTGGGCATCAGGTTGAAGTCTGTTGACAACGAAGTATTTAGTAAGTCTGAGGGAGAAACACTGTGAATGTTGGTGGACAAATTTTAGCCGGTCCTGGTACAGCCCTGAACCATGACCTAGTTATACCACAGCATGCTGGTTTGTGGGGAGTCTCCATGGCCAAGTGGTTAAGTAATCTTCCTCCTGCTCTAAAGGTGGTGGTTCATTCCCCGGACTGCGTTGTTCAGACCGTGAGTGTATTTTTTCAGAAACTCCTCAGGGTGGGGGGAGGGGGGGGGGGGTGTGACTGGTGCTACAGAGTTCATGCTTTGTGCGATGCTCTCGGGCGAGCGGCTTGGCATTGAACTGAGAGAGACCAGGACACATGAGGTAAAACTCGGTGAAAATGAAGTTGACCCTCGTGACTTTAGTACATTGGGACTTTCAGTATGTTATGCTGGTCTGGAAATGTGAAGTCCCAATAGCAGTCCTGGACATTCCGATGGTTTCTGAGCTTGAGTAGTCGAGGGAAAGCTCTGCAATAGGTATATTTGACTAATCTCGTAACATTTAAGGGTATATTTGACCAATCTCGTAACATTTAAAGGTATATTTGACCAGTCATAACATTAAAAGTATATTTTACCAGTCTGGTAACATTAAAGGTATAGTTTACCAGTCTCGTAACATTTAAGGGTAATTTGACCATCTACATTCATTTTATGTTCAGTTTGAATGTCAAGGTAAATTTGCTAGTTGGTATGATATTTGTTCAAGTTCATGTTGTTTGTTCGTCATCCATCTAGAAACTGAGTGCTGTGTTTGGTGTGATCTTCATTGCCAGCCGATTTGTGTATGCACATGGTTATTACACATTCAGTAAGTATTGGTGATTTCTTCTTCTTCTTCTTCTTCTTCTTCTTCTTCTTCTTCTTCTTCTTCTTCTTCTTCTTCTTCTTCTTCTTCTTCTTCTTCTTCTTCTTCTTCTTCTTCTTCATCTTCCTTTCTGCCGCTTCTTCTTCTAACTTCTTCTTTTTCTTGTGCTTAGCTTATTGGCATGGATGATCATGTCGGTGCACAACCTTCATGTTTTAGTGCTTGTGAGTGGTTTATGTGCTAATATCTACCCATGCCGTGATGTACACAATTCAGTATCCTTTCTTGTTATGAAAACCACAGAGACAAAGATGTAGTAGTAGACAGCCTCACCACCCCATTGTGACCCAGCTGCAGGATGAGGACTATTGAGCATTTATACGGCCGGATGTCACTAGTGGTAGAAGCTGTTCTTTTCCTCTGTCACTTGTATTCAATATAAATTTAACATGAACACAACTTCACACTTAACATCTCGAAGTAGACATCAAGGCAACTTCTGAATTCTTTATTTTGGTTTCTTTCTTTATTTTATAGTAGGGATCATTTCTTGACATATTGACAAATACAAAACTTGAGCTCATGATTATGAAAAATATTTATAAGATATACATTGATTTGGTTTCATTTCTTTTTCAAGAATGTCTTCTTAAAATGTTCAAATTATCCATCTTCATTTTTGTTCTTCAAGGTAGTTCTTCATTTCTTAGTCAGTGCTTAGTCCAAATGTAAACCCTAATCTCCATGATGTCAAAAAACATGTCCTTTCGTGTTGGATTTCAAACGTTAACAGTCTTTTTAGCTTGTTGTGGTTACAAACCTACATTCTACTCAAATTTTCTCTGCGTAACTTTTGTGCACTTTAGTGTGGTCTGTTCTAGCCTCTTCTATTCCAAAACCCAAATCAGTTTTCTAAATTTGATATCTTAATTCTTCTTCTGCTGCTGCGTTCATCCGGAGAGTTTTTTCGGACTTGATTGCATTGTGCTTGTTTACAGCAGAGCTGCGTTCTTGCTCCGTTAAGCTGACACATCCGACCTCTGCGAGTGTTTGTTGACCGGATTAACCTTCCCGGGATATGTTAATTCCATGTCTGAGCTTCGTCAGGTCAAATTAATAACAGTTGTACTGTTATTAAGATGTTCTACTCTTCAGAAACTTTTACATGGCCATCTGTAGTAGGCATGCACAGAATTTTCATAGGTGATGCAGGAGTGTTGGAGTGAGGCTGGAGGTGACGAAGGAGTATTGGAATGAGGCTGGAGGTGACGAAGGAGTGTTGGAGTGAGGCTGGAGGTAACTAAGGAGTGTTGGAGTGAGGCTGGAGGTGACGAAGGAGTGTTGGAGTGAGGCTGGAGGTGACTAAGGAGTGTTGGAGTGAGGCTGGAGGTGACTAAGGAGTGTTGAAGTGAGGCTGGAGGTGACTAAGGAGTGTTGGAGTGAGGCTGGAGGTGACTAAGGAGTGTTAGAGTGAGGCTGGAGGTAACTAAGGAGTGTTGGAGTGAGGCTGGAGGTGACTAAGGAGTGTTGGAGTGAGGCTGGAGGTGACTAAGGAGTGTTGGAGTGAGGCTGGAGGTGACTAAGGAGTGTTGGGGTGAGGCTGGAGGTGACTAAGGAGTGTTGGAGTTAGACTGGAGGTGACTAAAGGGTGTTGTGGTGAGGCTGGAGGTGACTAAGGAGTGTTGGAGTGAGGCTGGAGGTGACTAAGGAGTGCTGGAGTGAGGCTGGAGGTGACTAAGGAGTGCTGGGGTGAGGCTGGAGGTGACTAAGGAGTGTTGGGGTGAGGCTGGCTATCGCACAGAGTAGAAAACATAGCTGCACAAATCCAACCAATCACGAGCAGTCTACATTGGGCCTCAATGTGAGTTAGTTGAGGGCTATACCACATTGGGCCATGAAAGGGGGGAGCGGCAGAATTAGAAGCCAGTACAGCTGTTAAACATGGTCTTCTCAGGTAAGGGCCAAAGATGAAGGGTTTGTGTGTACACAAGGATCCCTCATCAGATATGAAAATATGAATTCACATAAAACTGGATTATACAAATTGTGTGATTTTATATTAATGACTTATAGTGTATTTTCATACATTACAACAATTTCCAAACTGGCTCTTCTCTTCAGAACCGGCAAACCGAAACCGCGGAGCCTTTGGATATATTGGTTTGCTGGGAATCATCGGGACCACAATCCTGTTTGGCCTGAATTCAACTGGTTTCATTTGAGAGACATGCTGATTGTATATGCTAAAGCGTCTCATATTTAGGTATCAATTTTTGTACTGAGTGAAAATGACAAATTGTAATCAGTCTTGAATTTATCTTTATAATGAGCAGCAGGGCTTGTTGTAGATGTGTACTCAGAATTAGTTTAATGAGTATATTTGTTGATGATTGCTTGTTCTTTTTTAAGATTTGTTGTTTGTTTTGCAAATTGAATTGTACGTTCATACGCCACCAGGATAAAGCCAACACTGGAGGAGTGCTAAGGCTATCAAAGAAATCAGTTAGTTAATGTCTTGGTATTGATTGCCTTTTATAGAGTGGGACAGAATATTAGAGGACAGATGCTGGCAGTAGAGAACACACTAAACAGCTGAAAGATTGGAACGAACGAAAGAAGAAGAAGCTGAAAGATTGATGAAGCATTCTTGGAGCCTGGTGTGTCTCTCAGCTAGACTACTGACCCACACTCTGCACTGGTATTATCTATTTCAGAGACAGATAGGCTATCAGTTAAGGACTGCATTCATATCTTGTGCTGTGCATCTGGATTCAGGTTTATCACAGTTGAGTTGAGTCAAGAACTGACATGACAGCACTTGGGACATTCCCATGTGTGATTGGTTCTCATCTGCAACAGCCAGCGAAGAGTCCCAATACTAATGATACCAGTAGCAGTCTGATTATGTGTCCGTCTGGCCTGTCCTCGGAATCCTGAGTGTCGGCCAGATCTTCTGGTCACTCCCTGTAGCAACATTCTCTCCAAGTGTTGATCTATCTGCTCTTCTGCACTATCCATACGATTTCCCGACCACATCTGCCTTGTTCACGTTTATCACAATCACATGATGCCTTCAGCACACTTGATCCTTGAATGACATGTCATGTTGTCATTTGAAGGTGACATGTTTGAACCAAATGTCCTTAGAGATGTCATTTTGTTGTTGTCTGGTTTATCCTTTGATGTTTGTTTATTTTTCTGTATCTGTCATTCTGCTCTAAAGATGACCATTACCACTTAACACATTTCAAATCTTATTACTGAAATATTTGTTCAGTCTTCACAGATTGGGTGATAGATAAAGTTATTCTTTGATAATGAGCTGTGGCATTTTGCATTGACAAATAGCCTTAATATATTTAAAATTGTCAGTTATCAGTTGATTTCCATATTTTGCCGTCATATAAGTCACATCCATGACAGAGTAACAGCACACTCAGCTTACATTGGGTATATTCTGGGTTTGATCCTATGTGTACTGCCAAGTTATCTTGTGTAATTAAGACAAACATCTGCTTCTTCTTCTTCTCTTCCTCCAGTTACCTTCGTGATGTAAGGATGTCTTGTGCGCTCTGCATAGTTCTCTTCACAAGCTTGTTTACATCTCTCTAAGGTGATCCCATCACTCCATTTGTTACGTGGTCTTCCCCTTGCTCTGTATCCATTATATTTCTTCAATAGGGGTCTTTGGAGCTGATGGTACCAGGGCATTCTTCTATGGTGGCCAAACCATTTAATTTGTTGTTCTTTAATTAATTTCATGACATCAAAGACTGCAAAGCCTTGTTATCTGCACCCTAGGGTAGACTAGATAGATGAGCTTGTGGTGTAGATGATGCCCGCTGGGAATATCCTGTCCACCGAGGCATGTATATATCACCTGGCACAGTTACTATTGCCGCATCAACACTAAATTGTATACATTATCATAGCAGAATTTAAACCCATGTCTTCACGTCTGAAAGACTGGTGTTTACCTGTAGGTCATGTTACATTCATCATTGTATTTGTATTTTTATAACTTTTTAAATTATCATTGTAAACAAGATTGTTGGAGTTACAAGAAAATATGCAGTGAGTTTGTGTTTGTTCCTATCTAGTGTTCCTGTCTAATTTGTGAATGTTCCTGTCTAGTTTGGGAATGTTCCTATCAAGTTCTTTTTATGCCTGTTTTATGAATTGAGTCACTGATTCACAAACGGATTTCTCAAGGCCATGTTTCCCACTCAAACATTTGCTTCAGGGGCACCGTGTGATCTAATGTTGACGTGTTACTGGGGCTCACCAAGGAGGCAAAGAATACTACCACTGTAACCTACCAAGTGTGTCATAAGAGACGACTAAGAAAGCTAGCAGTACAGAAAAGGCCATTGTATAGAGGGCCTTTCACATGTCATAATAGATGCTAAATGAAATTGGGATAGGGTGATTTTGTTCTCTTTCCTCCCTGACATGTACCGTTTCCACTGCCATGAAGTCTGCAGAGGGCCACACACCGTGAATGATTCAAGACTGAAAGAGAGTCCCAGCAAGTTTCCCTGATGATGGTAGAGATGCAGCATCGAGGTCTTGCAATCACACTTGTTGACCTCACGTGTATGAATGATCAAAATGAGTTCACTACTTGCCTGCAGCCATGGAAACAGTCATCATCACTGCCCACATTATTCAAGTCATATGAGAATTTACAGCTGGAATTATGGGATTACTACGACAACATACCAAGAGAAGATCAACAAACACCGTGATTTGTTTCTGAACAATTTTGGAGGCAGCATCCAATGTCGATATACAAGATAAAAACAGATAGATATGGGGCTCCTGTGAAAAAGTGAGAGATAATAGACACGGTATACATACCTCACAATGAAAAGAAATCACAGGGCAAAATAAAAATGATAATAATAGCGTAAGAATAAGATAAAAATAAGTGATACCATGACATATTGAATAAATGTTTCGATCTCCGTGATCTTCATCTGGAACACAACAACAGATCTAAAGAAGAACATGAAATTAGATATTTAATTAAAATTTAAACAGCAAAAGTAATGCTATCACACGTTGTGAGGCCGTTCACACACTCCGTTTCTAGGAAGGCTGCCAAAGAAGACATCGTGAATCTGAAGGTGTACAGTTAGATATGTATATAGAGGTGTGACGAGGGGATATGGCCGACGCTCGACGCTCAGAGAAAAGGCGAGACGGACATATAATCAGATTGCTACTGGAATTATTAGTGTTGGAACTCTTCGCTGGCTGCTGAGGATGGGGACGGAGTGCTTATGGGAATGTCCCGAGTGCTGTGATGTCGGTTCCTAAATCAATTAATCAATCAATGTATATAGAGGGGAGTCAGACGAGTTATTTAGTGGCATCTATAACAGCATTGATTCCCCCTGGGTGGGTGGATGCATCCCAAAGAGTTGATTAACTGGCTCACAATGTTAACCCTTATTCAGCTGTCAGAATAACATGGCTTTAATGCTGTGACCCACGCATCGTCAAATCCGACATTCCAGCAACATACATTCCTTGTTCACAGCATATTTCCATTGAGTTACATGTTGCATTAAAAAGTAAGATTAGTCAACTAGCAAGTAATGTTGTTATAGTTTGAAGTGCTAAAGCTTTATTTATTCTAGGTCTACGATATATAAAGATGGGGTGACCATTTTCCTTCCCTTCATAGGTAATACCGGGGATTCTTTTCCACGCAAATTGAAATCTTCAAGGGAAGTAAACACATAAAAGAAATAATATTGGGTTCTTTCCCTTTCGCCATTCAAATCTTAGATGTTGCCAAAATGCCTGAGATGTCCCTAACCTCCAAAGACCCTTGGGACTTCGACTGTCGGCTCGGTGGTCAAGAGTTCGAATCCACATCAGAGAGAATATTTACAATTGACCTGTTGTCCCAGGTCGATCCAGCCTAAAATAGGTAGCAGGGAAATGTATGGGGCAGTAAAGGTAACCTACGTGAGCCTGACCAATCGCTCACTAAGCAAATAGGGGTTTAGCACCATATGCCCAACTGCGTCTTAAGGTGTGTAAAGGGGTCATGCACTGACTGCGTATATCCTCAGGTGTGGAAGAGAACAAGAACTTATGCATGTGCCGCTCCTCTCCACCAGTAGGATGTAAAATAAGATACAGCCTCGTGATCTTGAATTATGAAACATGTATGGCCTTTGTGGGACGTTGCAGTCAACCCCACCACAGAGGTTGATTTCTAGGCAATTTTTACCTTTAGCAGTTTGCCATTGCTTTATGAACGAGAAGTAACATTTAACTGATTCAGTGATGAAGGAATATATATCGCCAGATGCGACCTCCCATTTGGATAGAAGGACGATATATCACCATACTAGTGTTATCTGTTTTGTTTCGTGGTATCCTCCGCAATATCAATGCTCACTGAACGGAAATTAACGTTATAATACTTGTTAATTTGATTGTGTACCATATTTAGTCCAGATCTAATGTTTTCTTTGGCACTGAATCAGGTAAGTCCACATGACTGCTGTAGGAAATATTTCGCCTACATCACCATCATCGTATCCTAAGTTTAATAGCAAACACTCTTATCCTTTTGGCCAAAACAGAAAACAGAAATACACAAACTCTTGATTTGTGACACGGTTGGTCGGATGGCGTTGTAGACAGACTGACGAACAGACAGTCAAGTGTTGGGTAAGCATGACAGCTCGTTTTCTGTCTTGTTACAGGACGTTGCAACCAACTCCAGCAATTATAGGCTTATCGCGATTTTCTAGACAATTTTACGATCAGTAGCTTACTGAACAGCCGACACTCGTACCATTGTGAAAATCAATGCAAACAGATCAGCTTCCAAATCGTCTGCGGTTGATTTTGAATCGGGTATTGTGGGATTACGCTGACTTGCTCCAAGCCACGGGTGCGGCAGGGAAGTATAGGAAGCTGTTTAGTAGATGTCTCAGGAAAACAGCAGGCGCTCTACTTACCCCACGCTTTTCCGTTAATAAGTACACTATTGTGTGGCTCTCATAGAAGTCTTAAAGTCAAGGGTCTTCATTGCACCAGGTTTTATCCCATATGGCTAAGTCTCTTTCTGCAGGACGGCCTGCCGAAAGCATCGCACACAGCATGAACTCCGTAGCTCCAGCGACGATCCCCAGGAGTCTGACAAAATGTACTCGTGAACCGAAAAACATAGCCCGAAATCGAGCCCACAACTTTTGGAGCGCGAGGCAGACGGCTTGGCCACGGAGACTCCCGTTATCATAGACGTAGAAGGAAGAAGTGGAGGCTTGGGAACGCACTAGACAACATAAACATTGCAAGCTGTAGTTACCGACCGGGATTCGAACCTGTCACCTCCAAATGACGACAGCTCCTCGCTGCAGGGACAAGTGTATTTCGACGCATGACCAACTAGACAACCCTCAAAAAGGTGTCTTCATTAGCTAGTTCTATCATCAACAGGAACCGACAACTATAGAATACGGACAGAATTCCCATCTAACCATTGAGATAGCATTACAGGTCTCAAGAATAGCATATTAAACCAGCATAAGTCAAATAACAAACACACACAAACCATCGGACTTTGTACACTGTAGCAACTTTTTAAGTGTGTTTAGTTGGTCATGCGTTGCGGACGCGGCTCGTAATTCCGCTTACCTGCGTTCGAAACACAGCTGCGACCAATTTGGCAGCAGACCGTGTCGCGCTGGTGAGGGAGCCCGTCGTTCGGAAAGCAATGGCAAACTACTGAACGTAAACTTGTCAAGACATCAAACAGCAGTGCTGGTGTTGACAGCGATGTCCTGTAAATAGGCTATGTAAAAAAGAAAAGTTGCTCATGGGTTTAAGAACACGTATTCCTACAGCGAGGCGTTTTTGTTTGTTTTTGTGTGTGGTTATTTGGAGGTGACAGGTTCGAATCCCGGTCGGTAACTATATAGCTTTACATTTTTTATGTTGTCTAGTGCGTCTCCAAGCCTTTACTTCTTTTTTTTTTACTTCCATGCCCGCCAAACAATATGTTTTTTTATAAATTGTCATAGTGGCCTCAAACGGTTCCCCAGCTGATATTTATGCGTATGACCCACTCCTGCCACGGGGAGTTAGTGGTGAAAAATATCATTATTGAACTCGATCGAAGCCCGTACTTGGAATGAGTGCAGTTTAAACCTTTTAACGGGAATCTGAATACACCATCGGGACCTGGTGGTTGTAGCAAATGTAAAACGGTAAAGTAGGTAAGGAACCTATGACAGGTCTAGCAAACTGGTAGGGAATTTACGTGATCCCAGACAAATTCTGGAGGAAATTGAAGGCGTTGCAACTTCAATTATTCCTCCCAACGTCGTCTAACAGCATAATCATCATCATCCAGCGTCTTGCCGGTTGACGTAGCCGATCAAGCTTCTTAACTAATTGCGATCTCCGTCGGCATCGATCATCAATTCGTGTGTTTACTCCTTTCCGTGCCATGACACAAGACTCTCAAGAGTTTTCTCACGCTGTTTTCCTCTTTCCACAAATGTTCCCGGTTGTCACAACATGTTCCAGTTTTTATCTTCTCACAATGTAGCCAAAACATGATGACTAGGCTACTTCTTTCTGATGTTTCTGATAAGTTGCCTTTGCCACGTAGCTTCCCTCAAAATGTCCACGTCTCACTTTAGCTGCCAATTACTTTTCAGCACTGTTCTTTAAAAAAAAAAAACATGTACAAGACTTCTAGATATTTCTTCGCATGTTTACTAATTGTCCATGATTCGCAGCCGTATGTTAACACTGGTTCTATGTAACATGCGATAACTCTTGTTTTCTAACTTTCAAGGACAAGGACTTATTGCACAAAATGCTCTTCATTTGATAGAATGCAGTTTTTACTGGTCCAATTCTGTTTTTTTAAATCTCAGTGATGTACCTTCCATCATGTGCTAACGCCTTCAGTGGACGACAAAGGCAACATTAAACGAATGGACTGATAGATACACAGACAGACAGACAGGTGGACAGGCAGATGGACAGATATGTAGCTAGAGAGACTGATGGACAGATAGACAGAGAGAGAGAGAGAGAGAGAGAGAGAGAGAGAGAGATAGACAGATAGATAGCTAGAGAGACGAACAGACAGACACAAAGATAGGTAGGTAGGTAGCTAGTAGGCTGGCAGACAGACAGACGGACGGACAGACAGACATATATAATAGATAGACATGTGTTTTCTTTCTTTTCGCATATCCTATTTACAGGACATTGCTGTCAACACCAGCATTTTACGGCTGTTGTTGATTTCTTGGCAAGATTACGCTCAGTAGTTTGCCATTGCTTTCTGAGAGATCGGCTCACAAATTCCGTAAGTAACGAACGCAACGCGATCCGCTACCGAATCTCGCACAGCTGCGTTACCCCACGTGGATATACGGAATTACGAAGAAAAACAATAACACTTTCGCCAGGGAGACCGGCAGACAGACAGGCAGACCAATCGACGGTTCGGTGGGTGGGTGGGTGGACGGACGGACGGATGGACAGCCAGCCAGCCAGATAGATAGATAGATAGATAGATAGGTAGGTAGATAGATAGATAGATAGATAGATAGATAGATAGATAGATAGATCTCCAGACAATCAGACAGGTAGATAGACAATCAGACATGTAAATAGAGAGCCATCAGACAGGTATGTTGAGAGGTATGTAGATACTAACCCCCAATCAGCCATCAGACAGGTATGTTGAGAGGTATGTAGATACTAACCCCCAATCAACATGTCCTGTACTTGTCAAGTCTTGATCTCGAGATCCATATGGAGGGCTTTGTCCCCTCTCAGGGCCCGCCCTTCAACAACCGACTGGCGTGTCCAGAAATAATGCCAGTATTAAAAATAATAACCGTAATTTAGCGAACAAATAACAAGTTCCGTGACCTCAAATGAGCGGACAATGCGGCTCGGCAGCACACGGTCCAGGAGGCTGGATTAGCGACAATGGTCAGCAGATGACAAGCTGGAGACTAATGCCACGTCCAGACAGCACTGTAGACTTCAGCGGACGGTCACTACAAAATATTCATTATTGTTTTCTTGTGAGTAGGTTCCATGGGTTTAAAGAGAGGCGGAGGGATTTCCCGGATGGCACACCATGGATATATTAAATACCAGGCGACTTTCTAGGCAATTTGTGAGGTAGGAAAGTAACGTCCAGTGCATACATATGTCCCTATGGGGAATCTCCGTGGCTTCGCGCTGCATAGGTCTTGGGTTCGATTCCGGGCCACGTCTTTCGGTTAACGAGGGCAATTTTTCCGGAGAGTCCTAAGGGTGCTTTGTGCAACGCTTTCGCCATATGGGATAAAACCCGGTGCAATGAAGTCAATCCTCTTACATTTTTAAAACATATATCCCCATACCTGCTCTGTCACTCCGATGTAGTTCACACAAGGAGAATCTATGTTGTGTGCACGAAATCCGTAGCCCCAGTTATCAGTCGACCCAAACGAAGTCTGAGTCTTTGGGGTTAGTGAAAGGCGGTTTCGGAATCAGATCGCTTTGCGTTAATTTCCATGGTATAAAACGTCGACCGTTCAGAAAGCAATGGCAAACTACTGAACTAGCATTGCTAGGAAATCACCGACAGCCGTAACTTACTGGTGTCGATTTATTGTTCTGTAACAGGCCATGCAGCTACATTTCGTCAGGATTCCCAGATTTCCATAACCTATCATCATCATGCCGGTCTCTCTGGCCGAGGGGTTACAAAACTTTCTCCGTAATCCCGTTTATCACGCAGAGTCTCGTAGCGGGGCGAGAGCTGGGAGCGGTTCGACCCCCGCTGGTGACTTGCGGGATAATTGAGCCGGCCGCTCAGAAAGCAATGGCAAACTACTGAGCGTAATCTTGCCAAGAAATCAACATACAGCTGAAAGATGCTGATGTTGACAGCGATGTCCTGTAAAGGATATGCAAAACATTTATTTTATCATCATCATCATCATCATCATCATCATCATCATCATCATCATCATCATCATCATCATCATCATTATAATCAGCATCACCATCATCATCATCATCATCATCATCATCATCATCATCATCATCATCATCACCATCATCATCACCATCATCATCATCATTATAATCATCATCATATATTAAGTCCTCTGAACAAAGCCGCTCTCAAGACAAAACGCCCGGAAGACTCCCTCTCCTCTGCCCCATGCATGTTCATGTCTGGGATGTCTTTAATAACCCGTTCCACCGTCTGCCCCTGTCTCTTCGTTCATTTTCTATGCGTTTCTTATACAAACTGTTTAGTGGTTGTCGTCGCTGTCTAAGATCAGCTTCACAAGTGAAGTGTGAGTGAAATAATACGCCAGAGCAGAATGTCTTACAGGCCGGTGTGCGCATTTCTTAACCCTTTGAAAATAAAATTCGTTTCTTTCGTTATAGGAACTATGTCTTCCTGTAAGATTCTGTCTAGACTACTTAAAGTAATTGTATTATTATTGTTTAACACCTTTTAAGACTTTAAAATCACACTGTATAACGTTTACGTCCTGTAGACAGATTCCACCCAAGGAAACCAGCCGTCCACCCGTGGGTAGGTTTTCTTATTATTCTATTAAATGTCACTTGTGGAGACCAAGGGAAAACCACCACATTATGGTCCCAGGAATAAGTTCCTGCAAACCTGGAATATAAAAGTATCATGCTCAGAAATGTCGTACCAGTCTGAAGACTGATCAAGCTGACATGATGATAACTGCTACAATATAGTCTTGATGATATGACTACACTGTCTCCGAGATCTGACATGATGACAACTGCTACAATAGTCGTGATGATATGACTACACTGTCTCCGAGAAGACATTTCTTGCGAGATGAAAACTCCATGTGTTGACTGCTTTGAGCGCTCTCCTTCAAAGTTAGTCGCAGATGGCGTCGACCAGCAGCAATATTTATCTCTTGGTTGATTTAATAACCAGACCCCATGCTTTCCAACCTGGGAGGTCATCGGAAACCGGTTGTCAATGTCAAACCAAAAACCTGGGTCTGCTCTCAACGTTTGGCCTAAACCTTGAAGCTATCTCGAAATCTGGCGACGTCTTCCGGTATTTCTCAAGATCACACCAGTAAAACCGAAACTGCCAAATCTGGCTTCAAACTTGAGGAAAAACCAGAAATGCCAATAATGGAATGACATTTGGCATATGCAATGCCGTTTAATTGGTCCCATTCAGCAGCCGTCTAAATATTTACACCTGGCGGTTCAGTTCTGGTATTAGTTTGTACCTGACAAAAGTGGCGCCCAAAACAGAAGCTGACTGAACAGATATAGGAGAGCTGGTTTCTTAATCCCCTGCCTTGTCGGATAAAGAGGGCACTCCAGGGTGCTGTAGACGCCGTTCTGGGAGTCTAGAGGTCAGAAATGGAGCAGATTGCTGTTGGAAATGTTCTTTAATCCGATATAGTCTAGGGCGTGCGCTCGCACACACAGACACAGATGCCCAAAGAGACACACAAACATACACATACAGGCACACATATAGTATACATAGCCGTACAAGCACTGAACGACTAGTTTAGAGGTATCTTACTGTTAGGTAAAGGGTCGGGTGGAATTTACCATTATTATTATTGTGCTGCTGATATTATTATTATTATTATTATTATTATTATTATTATTATTATTATTATTATTGGTCTACTACTACTACTACTACTACTACTACTACTACTACTACTACTACTACTACTACTACTACTACTACTACTACTACTACTACTACTACTACTACCATCACCATTACTACTACTACTACTACTACTACTACTACTACTACTACTACTACTACTACTACTACTACTACTACTACTACTACTACTACTACTACTACTACTACTGCAAATACTGCTGCTGATGCTGCTACTACTACTGCTACTACTACTACTACTACTACTACTACTACTACTACTTACTACTACTACTACTACTACTCCTACTGCTGCTGCTGCTGCTACAACAACAACAACAACAACAACAACTACTACTACTACTACTACTACTACTACTACTACTACTACTACTACTACTACTACTACTACTACTACTACTACTACTACAGCTACAATAGTAACAACAACAAAAACAGCTACTACTACTACTAACTATCACCACCACCACTACTACTATTACTGTTTCTTCTTATTCATCATCTTCTTCTTCTTGTCCTCCTCCGCCGCTTCCTCCTACTGCTGATTTTTCTTCTCTTTCTCTTATTCTCTTCCTCTTCTTCTTCTTTCTCTATATTGTCATCGTCGTTGTATGCTTGAACACAAACATGATCCAGACTGGAACCTCTACAGGCTCGACTCACCAACTGGCAATAATTGTTTTCATCAGATCTGAATCAGTGTAAACCTACGTAGACCTAGGACAGTAAAGAAACCCTGCAACTTCCTACGGAAAGTGTTGAAGACAAAGAACGAATGCATGCTTCTTCATCCTCGCCGATCACTGTCTGTGAGTGTATTCCTGCTTGAAGTTCTCATTGGCCCTCCAGAGCTTCTGTGGAGAGTTGTTCCTCTGGACCAAGCTTCCTCTCTCTGTCCGGCAACGTCATTGCAAAGGTATGCATGACTCCTACAAACAAGTGAGAGATAATATACACAGACACACTGTACATTCTTTATCAGGAACACAAATCTGGTAAGCAGAAATCACAGTGTAAAAATAATAATAATAATAATAATAATAATAATAATAATAATAATAATAATAATAATAATAATAACACCGTAAAAATAAGATAAAAATTAATTACACCACAAGACAACGAATCGACTTAGTGATCTTCATCGGGATCAATACAAAAATATGTAAATACAAATTATAAATTAAGCAACGAATGTGTCACATCTGCAGCCATGCTGAGTGTCGTGTCCTCCTTTACAGTGTCGTCCCTGGAGTGAAGAGAGCCGACACCCACATTATAATATTTTCCTCCTTTTTAATATTCTGGAGAATCCACCAGCTTCCGTCCAACACACTCCATCAGCCCGTGGACACCTTTTCCTGTCACTCTCTCACTGTCGTACTATGCCCCCTCTCATACTTCTCCAACGCAACATACTCAACAACTCTTGCTTCTAAAAAATGAATAAAGCTTAATTTATTAAAAGAAAAGTGTAACGTGTATGAGACGTGTATGCGAAGAAAATGTGTGACGTGTTCTATAAAGTGTGTAGAATCGGACTCTCAGACCACAACCCAGTCAGCTGATCCCAGCAAGGATAGACCACAGCACGTTACGTCAGAACATGTACATCTCACCCAGTGCCGAAACCATCCTGCTGGATACTGATTTGCCTCTGTAGACCTCTGGTAATCCCATTTCATGATCTTCCGAAATAGACACCGGTGGTATTAACAGTTAATCATGGACCGGTTGCACCCTACACAATGTCCGTTCCTATCGTTCCTAAAAAAATGCACAAGTCCTTTGTAGTGTGTACACAGTTATTAATGTTAATTGTTAATGTACTTGATCCTCACTCGTGTCTATCTAGCCTCAAGTATCATGTCTTGTGTTCTATTACACGAGATTATATCACACTAGGTAACTATTATAATTAATGTTCTCGGTTAGTTACTACTGTCTGATGCTGTGTGGTGCATCAGTAATCATCACCCTCTTTGGTGAATCATCTTCCTTCTAGCTTTAGTTACGTTCTGTACGAAACTTTATTGACTGTTCAACTGGTGTTCTTCCGAATGGGATTTGAACCTTTCCTAAAAACTTGTTGAGTTTCCTCGGATCTGGTAGGGAACCTAGGATAGAAACAACACATCTGGTGATAGTACTAGTCACTGATCCTACCGGCTGAGTGTAAGCCTATTGCCTTGCTTAATGATCTTTAGCTAACTAAACTTTGTCATAGAGCAGATTAGCTACCCACCTAGGGCCGAATCAGGCTATGACAAGGAAAGACCCATACAGAGTGCAAAACCCCAGCGGGCAATTCCCCCGTCTCCCAATTATCCATCATTACTCGATTCTTAACTAGCATAGCTTATCACCACTACCCTACTCTATTCTTAACTAGCAGAGCTAATATCACTATTCTACTCTAACTAGTTTCCACTAACAGTGCTAATCATCACACTATAGTTTTAACAAGGCTACAGTCTATATTAATTAGAACTAATAGACTATATTGACTACCTTATGCAAAACCGCCTCATTCCCGGGATGGCTACTACACTTTGCCATAACGGCACATGCTAGTTAATCTTAAATAAATCTAACACTGTAGAGCTCTCCCACAAACACGTCCATCATAATCCACGGTTTTTGTCAACTCCCCATCTCCAATCATGGTTTTCTGGCAAACCCCTAAAATTGGTCACGTGATATGGGTGACGTCCTGCAGGTGTTATTTTTCTCATATCCGCCATTGTCAAGAATCGATTCTCCCTTGCCTTAGTCACTGTCAAAGTTGTCATCACTTGTTTCGACTCCCCCAACAAACTAACGAGTTACTGTATGATCCCAACAACAGGTTTCCCCAACAAGCTGCCAATCTCCTCGATGTTCCGGAAACTAAGAATTGACAGATGTACTGTTTACTTCCTTGCTGAGTACTTCCGTTTTCCCTCTGACATGTTTATGACTTGTCAAAGCGATGTATGATTCAGCGCACTCACTTCCTCTATACATCTGCCACTGTTAATTTTGTCCGACAGGTGATGGCCAACATCCGATTGCCACTATGATCCCACGGCTTCCATCTGTATTCAAATGTTGATAAACTGTCAAGGCGATGCCGGGATTCGTCTCCCTCACTTCCGAGTGTTGCCAATCCGTCAACCAGATGTACAAGTACAGCTGTTATTTATGCCCGACCTGTTTGGGAACACGTGCAGCCACAACTATGAATGTTTTCTCTGTATTAGTTGAAACACTTGTTGCTTAGCAGATAGTCCGTTTTATCAGAAAGCCTCTATAATAATCAACTGGTTAAACACACGGTTTTATTTTGTGACATAGGCCCCCTCCTAAGAGAGTAGTCCATCTCACTCTTCTCCACCGTGAGTTTAATCCAGATGATTCATTCTTCTTCTTCAGGAGCTGGGTGTCTTGACAAGAAATCCGCTCCAACATTTTCCTTCCCAGGAATGTACTCTACTGTGAAATTATAAGGTTGAAGTAACAACGACCACCGCATCAACCGGGCGTTGAGCTTCTGAGAAGTAGCCAGGAACATCAGGGGTTGATGATCCGACTGGACTCGAAACTTAACTCCATACAAATATGGCTGAAATTTTTGCACTGCCCATACGAGGGACAAGCACTCTCTCTCGACGGTTGAATAATTCCTCTCCGCCTGTAGAAGTTTCTTACTTGCGTATGCCACAGGTTTCAAAACCGAAGCATCGTCTTTTCCTTCCTGTAACAAAGCGGCTCCAATTCCAATCGCACTCGCATCTGTTCTCAACACAAATTGTTTGGAAAGGTCAGGGAGCTGTAATACAGGTTTGCTGACCAAGGCCTCCTTTAACTGACTATAGGCATTCTCACATTCTGGTGTCCAAATGATTTGGTCCGGGAATCCCTTTTTCAAGGTTTCCGTCAACGGAGCTCCCAGTTCATTGAAATGTGGGATAAATTTGTGGTAGAACCCACACAACGAGAGAAAAGATCGCA
Organism: Cepaea nemoralis; assembly: GCA_014155875.1. Taxonomy (NCBI): domain Eukaryota; kingdom Metazoa; phylum Mollusca; class Gastropoda; order Stylommatophora; family Helicidae; genus Cepaea; species Cepaea nemoralis. The sequence continues at coordinate 248,329 of JACEFZ010024922.1, read as the reverse complement.
CATCCTTCTTCGTTTTAGGTCTAGGTGCATTTCTGATTTTCTCCAGGTTCTTCTCTTCTGGAACAATGTGTCCTGGAGTGATGGTGTGACCTAGAAATTCCAGAGTCTGGTAACCAATCATGCACTTGGTTGGACGAGCAGTAAGCCCTGCTTCCTTGAGTCTATTAAACACTCTCTCCAAGGATTGTAAGTGGTCATCCAAGCTGTCACTGGAAATCAGAATATCATCCATGAATGAGATGATGGACGGATCCTGTAACGGATCTAGTAAAGTCCTCATCATGCGTGTAAACACACTAGGTGCATTGCTGAGTCCAAAGGGCATGACCTTGAATTCGTAGTGTCCACTGGGTGTACTGAAAGCCAACAGTGGTCGAATCTCCGGTTTGACTGGTATCTGATAGTACCCCCGACTCAGATCCACCTTTGAAAAGTACCGAGCCTTATGGAGCCTAGCGAATAACTGAGTTGGATTCGGCAAAGGTTCCACCTGAAATTGTGTGTGACTGTTCAGAAGTCGGTAGTCTATACACAACCGGTGTTCTCCACTTGGTTTGCGTAACAAAACTACCCCCGCATTGTATGGGGATGTGGATGGTGCAATCACGTCATCCTCCAGCAGTTTTTGTATTTCCTCCTCCAGGGCCTTTTCTTTAGAGAATGGCACTGGGTAAACCTTTTGGCGAACAGGCTCCTGTGTGGTCAAAGTCATCTCGAACTCAACCAACCTCGTTCGTCCTGGTTTATCAGTCAGTATCTCCTTATGAGACTTGAGAACCTGGGTTATCCTTTCCCTCTCCTGGGAGGTCAGATCAGGGTTCACTTGCACATCCCTATAGGTTTCCTGGTGTTCCAAGGGATATTCCCTGCCCTCGCTGGTTCCCACTTCTGTCTCCACTGCAACTGCCATTGCCATGAGGTGAGCTGCCTTGTCTCCGGGTCTCTCTTCGTATTTCCGCAAGAGATTGATATGGAAAATCTTCGACTTTCCCCGGATCCGGATCTGATAGTTGGTTCTGGATATCACCCTTTCCACGGGAAATGGTCCTTGCCAACCTATCTCCAGTTTGTTGTTTCCCGTTGGGAGTAGCAACAAGACTTTATCTCCCACCTCTAGAGATCTTTCTTTAGACCTACGGTTGTAGTAAGCCGCATGTCTTTTCCTGGCCTTTTTCAAGTTTTGATTTGCCAGAGTCCATCCCTTGTGGAGTTTTTCTTTCAGTTCCTCCACGTATTTATAGGATGAGATCACTTCTTCTGACGTCCCCTCTTCAGTCCAACTCCTCAACATGGCTTCCAACGGTCCTTTGATTGGACGACCAAACAGCAACGTAGCGGGTGGTAGTCCTGTTGAGCCATGAGGAACTTCCCGATAGGCAAAGAGTGCTGCTGGGATATATTCATCCCACCTATCAGGTTTTTCCTGCGCTAATTTCCTGAGCATTGTCATCAACGTGCCGTTGAAACGCTCTACTTGTCCATTGGCTTGAGGGTGGTAAGGGCTGGTATGTATGTGGTTAGAGTGAAACACCCTAAATACCTCCTCCATGAGTTTTCCACAAAACTGAGATCCATTGTCCGTCAGAATTTGATCCGGAAAGCCTAATCTGGTAAAGGCCTCCATCAGTGCGTCCGCCACTCTTTTCGAGTCAATCGTGGTCAACGGTATAGCCTCACCCCACATTGTACAGCAATCCACCATTGTGAGTATATACATGTTCCTCTTCCTAGTCCTGGGAAGTGGACCCACGATATCGATGGCTACCCTCTCGAAAGGAGAGTTCATGATGGGCATCTCACCCAACACCACCGGTGCTGTCCAGTGTTTCGGTGCCACCCTCTGGCACTCAGGGCATGACTTCACATACCGACGCACATCATCTGTCATTCCCGGCCAATAGTAATGGCAGGAAATCCGCTGCATGGTGGCGGCAATACCCATGTGTCCACTAAAGGAGATGGTATGCCCCATATGAAGAATCTGGGACCGGTGAGCTTTCGGGACGACCAACTGACCGTATAGGTTGTCTCCCCTTCCTGCTCTCCTGTAGAGTATCCTATTCTTCATGTAGTACTGCCCCCGTCCTGGTGGATCAGCACTTTTCTGCAGCTTTTTGTAGCAAGGACGTAAAGTATCATCCTCACTCTGGGCAGTTCGTAGCTCCCCCGGCATTGGGTTAGTCACAATTGCGTCTGCCTCTTCCGTTTTCGTCTGAGAGCGAGTCTGCATTGCTCCCATATGGATTGGCTCCTTGGGCATTCCCAGAAAGACATACCGGCAACCTAGGATGACTGGGAAAATGGGATCGGTCAATACAGCGGCCTTGATGGTGCCGGTGACGTACCTTGACCGAATCTCCACATTAGCAATAGGCAACTTCATGACTACAGCACTCTTCTGTGCAGGCTGTATATCCAATGTCTCACCTGTGAATTGTTCTGGATGTACCAGATCCGCAGAAATCACGGCCTCCCCGTCCAGTCCTGTGTCGTATAAACACTCCACTTGACGACCGTTAACCTCTACCAATTCCACTACAGGTGGTTTTTCCTGGTCTGGAGTCTCTTCCTCGGCCTCGACCTGTTCGGTGGGCTCCACCTTAGGTTTCCCGGGGCACACGACGAATTGAGTGTCTCCTGACTCTCCTCTGCAGTCAATAGCATTGTGCGTATTCGACTGGCATTGGTTGCACCATTTCCCTGTCCTAGATTTTCTATTGCCAGACTTGAGTGAGCTCTCCTGGTGGCGAGCTTCCTTGTTGACCTTGGCATTTTCCGTGACAACCTCCTTGGAAGTCACTTGACATGCTGCAAAGTGAGGGTTCTTAGCCTTCGATTTGCAGTCCCTCGTATTGTGAGAGGGTGACTTACAAATTGAACACCACTTCTCCGACCACGGTCGTTTTGGTGTAGAGCTTGAAGTGCTCTTGCTTCCCTCCTTCTTCTTCTCTGAACTATCCTCTGATTTTTGCACATACGGTTCCCACTTTTTTGTTCCTGAGTTTTTGGCTTTCTTCTTGTCATGTTTCTCTTGACTTTTGGTGTTGGTGGAAAGGTTTTCCCCTGCCTCCCCATGTACCTCGACGAACCGTTCTGCTAATTTAGTCACGAGGTCAATACGTTCCGCTCCTTGTTCTCCCAGGAACGTCCTGAGAGGTTTAGACATTTGCTTCTTCAGCTGGTCGACCACCATGAGCTCTTCCAGACTCTCATAGTCATGTGCGAACCCAGCCAAATCCATCCACTTATGGAGATAAGATTTAAGACGCAAACTGTAGGCGGCAAACAACTCTCCTGGTTCTCGTTTCGCTGCTCGAAATTTTTTCCGGTAGGTATGTGACGTAACCTCGAATCGTTTCAGCAGAGCCGTCTTTAACTCGTCATAATTGTTCTCATGTCCTGGTGGCAGGCGAGAATAAACCTCGTAGCCGGTCCCGCGTAATCCCTGGGATAGCTTGAGATTCCATTTGTTACGCTCCAGACCCATAGCAACTGACATAGCCTCGAAGCGTTGAAGGTACTGGTCAATCTTCTCTTTGTCCTCCTCGTAGACCGCTAAAGGAAACTTCATAGCATGGTACCCATGTCCACCTACTGGTGTTGAGCCTGGGATGGAGGAACCTCCAACTGCTCCCTCAGTTTCTCCATTAGATTGACTCTTCAACTCGAGTTCCCTCATCCGGTACTCGTGCTCCCTTTTCTGTGCTTCCTGTTCAGCTTCTAATTTCCTAGCTGCTTGCTCAGCTTCCAATTTCCTAGCTGCTTGCTCAGCTTCAAATTTCTTAGCTGCTTGCTCAGCTTCCAATTTCTTAGCTGCTTGCTCAGCTTCCAATTTCTTAGCTGCTTGCTCAGCTTCCAATTTCTTAGCTGCTTGTTCCAACTCCATCCTTCTCAATTCCAGCTCGGCCTTTCGATCTTCCCGTTCTGCTTGACAATACTCTCTCTCCAATTCCTGTATGTAATCCGTTAGAGCAGAACCCGCCAATCCCATTTCTTCCCCCTTTGCCTTTAATTCTAACGTGGTTAGTTTAGGGGTGGCCATTATACAGAGAGGTAAGCTAGCAGGTCGAGTACAATATAACTGCAAATTACTATACAGATATATGAACAAGTACTATAAATCTAGATATTACCACGCACAGCACATTCACTCAGTGACAAGAGTAGAATCAGGACCACAGACCTATGCAGACGTGTGAAGTGTGAACAGGTAAGATATTTGTCCTAACCCCTATCCACATTCACTCTAGCTGGATTCTCCAAAATGATATCTCCCTCTTATAACTAAGGATCCCGTGTCAAAAGACCCCGTTGTCAGAAGATCCCACTGTCAAAGGTTCCTGCTTGCAGGAGATCTCGCTGTCCAAGGATTCCGTTTACGGGAGATCCCGCTGTCCAAAGATCCCGTTTACGAGAGATCCCGCTGTCCAAAGATTCCGTTACGAGCCCCCAATAATGTCGTGTCCTCCTTTACAGTGTCGTCCCTGGAGTGAAGAGAGTCGACACCCACATTATAATATTTTCCTCCTTTTTAATATTCTGGAGAATCCACCAGCTTCCGTCCAACACACTCCATCAGCCCGTGGACACCTTTTCCTGTCACTCTCTCACTGTCGTACTATGCCCCCTCTCATACTTCTCCAACGCAACATACTCAACAACTCTTGCTTCTAAAAAAATGAATATAGCTTAATTTATTAAAAGAAAAGTGTAACGTGTATGAGACGTGTATGCGAAGAAAATGTGTGACGTGTTCTATAAAGTGTGTAGAATCGGACTCTCAGACCACAACCCAGTCAGCTGATCCCAGCAAGGATAGACCACAGCACGTTACGTCAGAACATGTACATCTCACCCAGTGCCGAAACCATCCTGCTGGATACTGATTTGCCTCTGTAGACCTCTGGTAATCCCATTTCATGATCTTCCGAAATAGACACCGGTGGTATTAACAGTTAATCATGGACCGGTTGCACCCTACACAATGTCCGTTCCTATCGTTCCTAAAAAAATGCACAAGTCCTTTGTAGTGTGTACACAGTTATTAATGTTAATTGTTAATGTACTTGATCCTCACTCGTGTCTATCTAGCCTCAAGTATCATGTCTTGTGTTCTATTACACGAGATTATATCACACTAGGTAACTATTATAATTAATGTTCTCGGTTAGTTACTACTGTCTGATGCTGTGTGGGGCATCAGTAATCATCACCCTCTTTGGTGAATCATCTTCCTTCTAGCTTTAGTTACGTTCTGTACGAAACTTTATTGACTGTTCCACTGGTGTTCTTCCGAATGGGATTTGAACCTTTCCTAAAAACTTGTCGAGTTTCCTCGGATCTGGTAGGGAACCTAGGATAGAAACAACACATCTGGTGATAGTACTAGTCACTGATCCTATCGGCTGAGTGTAAGCCTATTGCCTTGCTTAATGATCTTTAGCTAACTAAACTTAGTCATAGAGCAGATTAGCTACCCACCTAGGGCCGAATCAGGCTATGACAAGGAAAGACCCATACAGAGTGCAACCTCAGTATTCTATTCACCTTAGCAGAGCCAATATCACTATTCTACTCTAACTAGTTTTCCACTAACAGTGCTAATCATCACACTATAGTTTTAACCAGGCTACAGTCTATATTAATTAGAACTAATAGACTTATATTGACTACCTTATGCAAAACCGCCTCATTCCCGGGATGGCTACTACACTTTGCCATAACGGCACATGCTAGTTAATCTTAAATTAAATCTAACACTGTAGAGCTCTCCCACAAACACGTCCATCATAATCCACGGTTTTTGTCAACTCCCCATCTCCAATCATGGTTTTCTGGCAAACCCCTAAAATTGGTCACGTGATATGGGTGACGTCCTGCAGGTGTTATTTTTCTCATATCCGCCATTGTCAAGAATCGATTCTCCCTTGCCTTAGTCACTGTCAAAGTTGTCATCACTTGTTTCGACTCCCCCAACAAACTAACGAGTTACTGTATGATCCCAACAACAGGTTTCCCCAACAAGCTGCCAATCTCCTCGATGTTCCGGAAACTAAGAATTGACAGATGTACTGTTTACTTCCTTGCTGAGTACTTCCGTTTTCCCTCTGACATGTTTATGACTTGTCAAAGCGATGTATGATTCAGCGCACTCACTTCCTCTATACATCTGCCACTGTTAATTTTGTCCGACAGGTGATGGCCAACATCCGATTGCCACTATGATCCCACGGCTTCCATCTGTATTCAAATGTTGATAAACTGTCAAGGCGATGCCGGGATTCGTCTCCCTCACTTCCGAGTGTTGCCAATCCGTCAACCATGTGTACAAGTACAGCTGTTATTTATGCCCGACCTGTTTGGGAACACATGCAGCCACAACTATGAATGTTTTCTCTGTATTAGTTGAAACACTTGTTGCTTAGCAGATAGTCCGTTTTATCAGAAAGCCTCTATAATAATCAACTGGTTAAACACACGGTTTTATTTTGTGACACTGAGAACCGCTGAGTCAATGCGAGAGAGATATGAGCAACGTCATATTGCAACTACCCGAAGCTTAAATATATGCTCATATATGTCTGTATGTGTGTATGTATCTGTGTATGGGTGTGCCCGCCTGTATGCCTGCCTGTCTAATGAAATGCATGAGAGAAGATATGCCTGCTCTGTTCAACCGTCGAATTCTCCATTGGTTATATTTGGGGCCCTTATGCTGTATCTGTTTCTCTTGCGTAGATATATTTTTTTTTAATGTTGCATATCCTTTACAGGACATTGCAATCAACACCATCATTTTTCAGCTGCTGATGATGTTTGGTTGAGGGCAAGCGAGCAAGAGGTAGACAACGATACAAGTGGGAGGATAACATCAAGAGATGGACGAACATCAGCCTGACAGATTGTACAGTCAAGACGAGAGACAGACAGTGTTGGAGATCCATTGCAGCCAACCTTCATTGCGGAGACGGCACCTGATTGATTGATTGATGTACTAGTTAAGTTTTACGTTCAGTAGTTTGCCACTGCTTCCTGAACGACCAGCTCGCATAACCCCCCGTAAGTTACCAGAGCGGCGCGAACCACTACCGATTCTCGCAGCTGCTGTTTTCCCCACGTGGATATACGGGATTACGAACAATGTCGATAACCGCTTGGTCAGGGAGACCGGCTGAGTAGATATAGCTGCGTATTTTCGCTTCCTTGAGTCTTCTGATTAATTGTCTTTGTGTTCATTTCATCTGTTGGTGTCGTTTCGCATGTTTGAACTGAGTCATAACATTGATATATGAATTGTGTATGTTTGGTTTATGTTTACAGCATTCATTTTGCATTTCCCCCCACTGTAAATGTAATATTCAGGATATGTAACTGATGTGCGACAGATGAGAGATTAGAAGCGCCGAACTTAAGACGAGCCGCCGTGCCCAATGTATAAATAACCCCCTGAAAATGAAGTTCGTTCGTTTAGAGATCGGCCGTGTGACCTTCACCCACACAATCTTGGTCAAACAGATGCATCTGCAGACGATTGCACAACCAATTAAAATACACAGTGGATGGCAACTTCAAGGGCAGGACAGGTTGATTGCCAATTGTTTCAATCAACTAAATAAATGTTCCATGTATCTTGGCGGACGCTGCCATCAACCAACGGTTGACTTTCTAGACAATTTTACCATTTAACTTGGGGTAGAAGCCTGTCCTACTGCTAGGCGAGTCCACCGGGTGGCGAATGGTGGATTGGCTTCTAGATATTTTGTCTAGATGTTAGCTGTGAAAATGTTGAATAAGCAGCTGGGGGTCAACACAGGCGGTGATCACTGAGAGGAGGCGAGTTAGTTGGTGGGGCAGCTGTCTCTATAAAATACCTCAAAACTCTTTGACGTGGTCATCAGCGGGTAAGAGGCGCCATCTTTCTCCTGCTGCCTTGTAGGATCTGTCTCTTTAGTTAATGACTAGTGAAGTAAACCATACACAAACCGGCGGAAGGCAAGGGGAAACCACCGTTGTATTTTCCCAAGATAATCATGCTTGGAACGGAAAGAGAGATAGAGAAAGTCAGCGAGAGAAAATTCTTGACAGTCTTGTGTCATGGCATGAAAGGGAGTCAACACACTAAATGATCCAAGACGTCAGAGATCGTAATTTGTGGAGAGGCATGATCGCCCACGCCAGCCTGCCAGGCACTGGATGATGATGAGGAGTTTGCTATTGCTTTCAGAACGAGAAGTCAGCGTTTAAAGCTAACTTAATGCCGATATAGGGGTTGTACCGTCTACCTCGACATATGCGCACCGGAAGTTTAAAAGGTAGCTTTCTTATCCTTTCAGCCACGCTGACATCTGAACACGTCATTAGAGAAAGTAGTGCCGCGTAACAAGAGTTCACTCCAGAATGTCTCCGGCACGCTATCCCTCCCGCAGAATATATTTCCTGTTGAGTGCTGGTCATGTGATGAGCCCGGTCGGAGGCGTGGTCGACGCCTAGACTCGTCGCTTGTCAAGTGAGAGAAAGATTGGCCGTTCTTCCTCCTTGCGCTAGGCCTACAAAATGTGATGCCGCCATCACATCACAGAAATAATGGCATAAGACTCCCACCGAACTTTAGGTTTAGAACATGAAAGTCAGCCAGGCGGAGAGGTATAACACGTGTACACTGTCTCGTTTGACGGTGGGGCAGTGGGTTCGTTCCACATGCCAGTTAGTTGAACTTTACTGTGGACTTCCGGTTCAGAAAGCCATGGCAAACTACAATGTTGCTTGTCCTTTGCAGGATTTTCCATACAACCCCATGTTGATTTCCTAGGTAATTTTCAGTAGCTTGCCATCGCTTTCTGAACAAGACGTCGACGCTGAAGTCCAGATAGCCGGCGTGTAGAATGAACCCTCTACCTCGCCATCAGCGCACGTTACATTTCAGCCCGAGCGCGTTACAAGTCTCGGCCACGCCCATCTCTAATGGCAAACTACTGAAGGTAAACTTGCATAGAGAATCACAGACAGCCAATAGGGGCTGGGTGTGAGTGCGAAGTCCTGCTAAGGCGCTAGTCTCGTGTTTTGTATTGGCCAATCGGCACTGGGTGAGTGACATGGCCAGTAACACGACAGCGTTCTTTACTTCCCATTACATTTTCCGGTTACCCAACTTAGGCCCAACTTGTGACTGATTAGATCAATTCGTGCGATAAATGTTCATCCACAATGAATGCATGTGAAAACATGGTCATTTCCACCATCCCGCACCACGTGCAGTCTCACACACACTCAGTGTCTGACCTATATGTAATAATTTTTACTTTGTATTCCTTTCCTGGTCTTTGCCCTCCACGCAACGCGATCAGCGGCGATTTGCTGCCAAGGTATAATATCAAGGAAAATAAACAAAAACATCTATTTCGAAAGTATTCGAACACAAGAGCACCGGGCCAGTAGGCAAGCGAGCTATCCACTGGGCGATCACATGTCCCAGGAATCCCCTACAGGACAGTGTAATCGTGCCACTAATTCGGCGCTGGGAAATCCCGACATCGGGTTCAAAAACTCTGCAGGATCGGTGCATTAACCACAAATTACCAACTGCCACCCTGGTATTTCGCAGTCTGGTCTGTCACGTGTCTCCTGGCCCTGATCTGGCCAGAGGTGCCTCACAAAAGAAAATCACTTTTGTGTCCTCATGATTGACATGACGGCTAGGCCACAACGATAAACACGTCTCGATACCGCGCCGAATGAACACCTCAAATCCTATTGCTTTGGTCATCCCTTAATGTGTCTTCCTGATTAAGTTACAGAATTTTCTATAAGCTGGCGTCACATCAGAATTCGGGCTATATTTCCGCGGAAAGAGAATATGTCTTTTAAATCTTATTCATTAACTGGTAGATTAGGTCCAGGAAGGACCACCCAACTAGATTTTGACATTCTGTCACCGCGGGAAGTCAGAGCTGACAACAGACGAACTGCTACGGGTCGCCGCATCTTCACTGGGGGTCCAGTCAAAATTGAGAATGGAATAACAGAAATTTGGCCAGTGTTGGCAGGCGGCGGTAAAAGCCAAATCAAAGAGATCTGATCTTCAGTGGCACCCCTGCTGGGCGGAAAATGTCGCGGGAGGTCTTTCTTTCTTCAGCTGCAGACAGGAAAAATGTTGAGAAACGTTGAGCTGGTCACTTCGTATCATAATATGTTGACAAGTATATATTGTGCTCTTATAGTGTTACGCCTATCACCAGCCCACTTGTCAAAACAATAAAATAGTACACATACGATTGGTGGCAACTGCTTGTGTTACTACCTCTCTCATCACATCTATATAAACATATATTTCTTTGTATTTTCTTCTTCTTCTGTCGTTTGCTTGACAATTGTCTATAACTGTAATGTTGTATCTTGGATGATTTAATTGTTGGTTTTTTTTTTAGTTCAGTCTGTGGTACATAGTCATACGCTAGGTACATGACTCAGTATTGGTGGCGAATAATGCAAAAGTGCTACAACAGTTCATCAACAATATCATCATCATCATCATCATCATCATCATCATCATCATCATCATCAACATCATCATCATCATCATCATCATCCTCAAGTACCCTGCCAGCTGGCGTAGGCGTTCATGGCTCTCCACAGATCTCGACTTTTAGTGTTCTGGATCAACTCTGCTGATGATGGTTTTGTCATCAGTAGCTGGATGACGGTCTGGTGTCACCTGTGGCTCATGGCTGTCCCAATCGGGTGAGGATGTCCTAAGACAGCCATTAACGTCGTTCACTATTTCTGAAATGTGTGTCGCCATGAAATCTTGAGAAGATAATTTGGTGGTTTCCCTTGACTTGCACATCAGAATGGTGGTCTTTTTATCTCTGCCTTTGACAGCCATTTCCGACTGTAAGGACAAGCGAGTGCCCTGCTCCGCTTAGCTGCAGAGTTGTCCACTTATTCCGGTGCATACTCTGTCCCAAGGGCTGAGTTAGCCACACCGTAGTGTGTTTCCCATCCTCTACCACGGGGAGGTGCAGTTTAGATTTTTCCTTATTAAAGTTATTGTCTATGATGGCCAAATGTCTCCACTGCTTTTAGAGGACATCAACAATATATTAACACTATATCAACAATATATAGGCCAAGACCAAAATTAGGAGGGTACTGATCAAAGAGCTGCTTTTTTGCAGATAATGCTGCAATTGCGACGCACTCTGAGGAAGAATTACAACATCTACTATCTGCATTCTCCAATGCTTGTTCTGAATTTGGTTTAACACTTAACAAAAAGAAGACACAGATTATGTCACAAAGTGCACATGGGGTACCATCAATCTTTATTGACGACGCTGAACTGGAGATAGACCATTTTACATATCAAGGATCAGAGGTAAATAACAACATATCCCTAGATCAGGAAATCAACATCAGGATTGGTTAGGCAGCAACAACAATGAACAGGTTAAGAAAAAGAGTCTGGGAGAACAGGAAGCTTACTGCCAAAACAAAAGTCCTTGTCTATCAAGCCTGTGTCCTTAGTATTCTTCTTTATGGCAGTGAAACCTGGACAACATACTCACACCAAGAAAAACGTTTAAACAGCTTTTATATGAGGTGTCTGCAAAAAATGCTTGGTATTAAGTGGCAAGACAAAATTACAAATACTGAAGTATTGGAAACATCAGGTTGTGTGACATTTTGTTCCATGCTTTCTTCGTAGACTTAGATGGATAGGACACGTTAGGATGGTGTATGATGGTAGAATACCAAATGGCATCTTTTTTTGGCGAATTACAGCTGGGTAATAGATCTCAGGGTCGGCCTCTACTACGATACAAAGACGTGTGTAAGCGGGACATGATTGATACAGGCATTGATAATGCACATTGAGCAAGTCGTCGCTGAATGTTGCATGGAGGGCAAATAACAGAAATGAGATAAAGACAAAGGAGAAAATGATTGCAGATAAGACACACACCGAGCGTGCGAGACGTAAGATGGTGCATGATGGTGGAAATGACCATGTATTCACATTCATCCAATGTGGACCAACATTTACAGCGCGAATTGGCCTTATCAGTCACATTCGCTTCCGCCATGGGTTGTAGTTATTATGCCTTTTTGAAGCACAAAGTAACAAACTATCGTCTGCCAAGTCGGCAAGGTGTTAATGATGGTGATGATATATATATATATATATATATATATATATATATAAGTTATCAGTTATCAGTTGGGGTATCTTCATTGCACTCCGGACAAGTCCATAGGTGCTTCAATCCTCCCCCCCCCCCTCCCCCAGCATAAGCATCAGCGTTCGGTGGCTAATAGTGCCAGTTCTGTGTTGGTTGACGAAGCATCTCGTTTTCCCGATGTACCTCTCGTGTTTGGCCGTGCCAATTCTTACTCCCAAGTCTTTCATCCTGGACAGCGATGTGGATTCACTGACGTCAAAATCCTCTGTTCTCGACATATCTTTACGGACGTTAATAACATCGGCACGATCCATGGGCTGGCCATCTACAGGGGGTGCAGAGCCAGCCAGTTTATCAGCTCGTTCATTTCCCTCGACTCCCGCATGTCCCGGGACGAAGATAAAGGTGACTTTACGGACAACAATATATCAACACTCCCGTGTGTTGCCGGGGCCCACGGAAGCAAAGAATAGCAACACTGTAGCCTACCACGCATGTCGTAAGAGGCGACTAAGGAGGCTATGGTTCCGTCGCCCTGCTACTGAGTGAGTGCGTGGCGCGACACTGTGAGCTGTGAGTTTCGTGTGAAATGCTTTTAAATCTGCGCGAGGTTTTTTGGAATGTGACTGCATGTTCGGAGCGATGGAAGCTGGCTATGTCCCAGAGTTGACCGGTTTTTGCCTTATGCAGAAATGCGTGGCTGCTGGGCTTCTGGTTGACTGCTACTGCCATCGACGATGAACTGTATTTTCGTGGACTGTGTGGGTGAACATCTAGGAAACATCTAGATGGGAAAATGACTGCCGATTCCATCAGAGATAAACTGGATGTTCCGTGGGAGACTTTTGTGTTGACATTCTGGTGGCGGCATTATGCACAGTATATCTGTGCGGGCTGTTGTTTGTCGAGACTCCTGTCTTTTCCACTTTTCACATTGGGCAGTGGGGAGCGTTTTATGTGATATTCACTGGCACAGGAACGGAGCATGATGGGGGCGACCCGTTGCTGTGAAGTTGGAACCGTGACTAACTAACTAACTAACTAATATATCAACAGTATATATCAACAATATATATCAACACTGTATCAACAATATACAAACAATATATCAACACTATATATCAACAATATGCCAACATTATATATCAACAAAAAAATCAATAGTATATCACCAATACATCAACAATATATTTAAAATATGTCAACACCATATATCAACAATATATAACAGGATATATCAACAATATATCAACAATTTATCAACAATATATCAACATTTTATATCAACGATATATCAAGCTATTTATCAACAATATATCAACACTATTTATTGACAATATATATATCAACAAAATATCAACTATATGTCAAAAATATATCAACAATATTTCAATGATGCATACAGGAAAGCAGACTTTGGTTTCTGAAATGTATGTTGAAAGTATCTTAGACTGCCAGGGACACAAACAATGAGTGCATGGAAAAGAGCAATGCAAGTAAAACTGTATACACAAATGTAAGAAGGCGACAAACGATATTCTTTGGTCACGTCGTGAGAAGAAAGGCGTTGGACAAATTCGTGACCACAGGAAAGATGAAAGGCAGAAGAGGCATAGGCTGATGGACATAAATGATATTGGTTGGACCTCGCCGGTGACAGAGAGAGGAATATCATGAATATAATGGATTCAGAATATCAAGAAGGAGATCTCAGAACTGCGTTATTGTCTACGACAGCTGGCAGGCACAGGATTATGATTTCAACAAATGAGGCGGGATTGAAAAAACTACTTTCTTTTTGTAGGAGAAATAGTATGGGGGAGAAGCAAATGAAGACCGGGAAGGGAGGATGCAATCGTAGGAACAATACATGATAGTAAACGTAATATCACAACCATTGTAATGATAGATGGCAGACTGGGTTGGAGCGTCATGGTCGCCAGTGGCTGCACCCGACCTGTCAGTTATCGGTAATGGCGGCGGTTTGTCTTCTTTTCATAGTTGCCAATAATTACGAATGCCTGCCTGTCTGTTAATCTATCCATCCGTCCGTCCGCACTCCTGACTGAATGTCTGTCTCTCTGACTGCCTGTCAGTCAGTCTGTCTTTTTTTATGGCGGTTTATTTATCTATTTGTCAGTTGTTTTTTTCTGCCTATATGCCTACCTACCTACCTAGAAACATACCTACTTACTCACCCACGCACTACCTAACTACCAACCTACCTACTTACCTACTCAACTTCCTGTTGACTTAGGGCTCTGTCAGCCTTTCTTTCTTGTATCTGTCGCCATACCAACTACGAATTGTGGTGACCAATGTACAAGATGGACAATAGTCAACCCCTTATTCTATTTCAAATCATCGGGATGATAGAAATGTCTCCCGGAAGCACAAGACAGATCGTTGTACACAATGCACATGCTGGGGGGAGGATCTGAGCACCTATGGACATGTCCGGAGTGCAATGACGATACCCCAACTGATAACTGATAACTGTACACAATTCCCCGTTGATTGACTCCAAGAAGATGGCCAGCATGGTTATCGATTTCTTTTTCATAGAAAGAAATATAAATGTACACATGCCACTTTTCGTGTACTTATTTTTTCTTCCATTTGTCAACATTAGAGTTGCAGCTCCTGTTTGTGTCCAACACGCCTTCCTACCTGACTTTCAGACATTTTAACATTGCAGTATTTGGCTGGTGTAATAAGTCGCCATTGTAACTTGCAGTTCTGCGCAAACACGGCGTACATTTGATCCTGAATCTACACTCTGCTTGACTTTGGGATTTGCTGATTCGCCTACATGCTTCCATGGCGGTTTGTTGATTCTGAGATGTAGAACTACTTGCTCAAGAAATATTTGAGGTCTTGCAATGGTGATAATGTCTCCGGGCGGCCAGTCCACTCTTGTGCCTTTTGTCACCTTAACTTTTGTAATTCTTGCCATGTTACACTGCTGCAGGTGCTGCCTGACCTCTGAACTGTCAGAATAGTTCAAGTCAATGATACCCCTCTCCTGTGTATCCATCTTGTGGTATTATAGGGGTGTGCGTGTTCCAACGACCCCAAGAGCTTTGCCGACGGTTGCGCAGCTACTGGCAGGGTCTTCCATGTCGGACGGGTCTAAAGGATAGGATTCAGAGGATGCGATACACACACCTGCTGCCTTGTAGGTAGACGGGATGTTTTTTTTTCTCATATCCTTTACAGGACATTGCAGTCAACACCAGCATTTTTCAGCTGCTGTTGATGTCTTGGCAAGATTACGCTCAGTCGGTTGCCACTGTTTTCTGAGCGATCGGCTCACAAACCCCCGTAAGTAACCAACGTAACGCGGTCCGCTACCGAATCTCTCGCAGCTGCGTTACCCACGTGAATATACGAGATTGTGGAGAAAGTCGTTAACACCTAGGCCTGGGAGACCGGCAGACTGGGGATAGACTAAGCGAAAGTAAACCCCAACAAATGCATGCTGGTCGAAATCGGATGTACTGAGCCACAGGCTTGACAACACAGTGCAACATATTTTTCCAATGATGTCACAAATTAATGATAGTGGTATCAATCTGTGTCCTGGCCTTTATTTATAATAATCTACATTTCGGGAAGGGGGTACGCTTCTGATGATCAGAAGTCTCGTGTTGTGCTTATTCCGCGGTGGATTTGAATCACTAACTTAAGGTTGTTACGTTACCTCTTTAAGCTCGAACCTATGATGCAATAACTGTATCAATTAAGAGATTTGACAGGAAGTTGAACTATGCGTTAGAATATGAATTACAAGAAGCACAGACAGGTATCTGGTACGGACGGGGCATCGGGGAGATTATCTTCAGCAAGAGAACCGTCTCTGAGAAATGCAGAATGCACAATGTGGATCTTTACTTGCTCCACAGACTACAGTAAAGACTTAGACTATGTTCAGCAAAGGATTGTGCAGCATCATGAGAGTTGTGTGGTTTCCAGCACATTTGACACACTCATTTGAATCTTGAGATCATGATCAACCAGCAGCTGTCAGCGTAGCCGCTGAAACATAAAACTAGTTTGAGGTGTAAAGGGGAGCAATACAAGGTTGCATTCTTTCCCCGTATCTGTTCAATATATGTGCAGAAAATTTAATGAGAAACTTCACATGTTTAGACCAGAGACAAGTTTGATCCGTTCATAATTGGTAGAAATCCAATTCCAAGGCTTAGATATGCAAATGGCACGGATCTCCCCTCTCAAATAGAGCCCACGCATTAGAAGAAGAGGTGCTGTTTGTCAAAAAATCAACATCTTTTTTCTGAATGTTTTATTTATTTATTTATTTTTTGAGCTAGCTCGCTTCCAACTCAAGCGTAGTCCACATACACTACTTCTAGAACCTGTGGGCTGAATTTTGCGAGTGGATTAGGTTTCCCAATTTTTTGGTGTCTCTCGCCATCAGGTGAAGCCACTGTGATTTCAGAGACACTTGCAATTTACGTCCCCAAGTCAAGGACGAGAAGTTAGCATTTTAGTCCAACTTTCCCGTATAGGGGATGATCCCCTTACCTTGGCATTAACACACCGGAAATTTAAGAACACGCGTTGGGAACGTAAATTACAGGTACTTCAGAAGTCGGTGCGGGTTAGCTCGTTGGCGGGGGACACTGGTAATAGGGACAGCTAATCCACATGCAGAGATCAGTCCAGTGTACCAGAAGTAGTAGCACGTATATGGACTACGTTTGAGTTCAAACGAAAGGCCAAAAAAAAAAAGAAAGCAAAAGGTCCCATGTATACGCCATACGACGTATTAGGTTTGTAGTGAAGGTCCCATAGTTTATACAGACCTATCGATACTCAGTGGGCGATAAGGTCGATAGCATAGGACGTATTGCGTTTGTAGTGCAGGTACTATAGTTTGTATAGATCAACTGATACTCAGTGGGCGATAAAGTTGATAACACCCCGGTCGCCTTCCCTT
This sequence comes from Cepaea nemoralis, assembly GCA_014155875.1. NCBI lineage: Eukaryota > Metazoa > Mollusca > Gastropoda > Stylommatophora > Helicidae > Cepaea > Cepaea nemoralis. Next base: position 231,187 of record JACEFZ010024922.1, on the reverse strand, counting down.
CGCCAAACAGTTCCTGGCACATATTTTAGGACGTGTCAACCTGGAGGCCCGTTTAAACAAAACGTTCTTCAATGAGGACTCGAACACAGTTTGACAACTTTAAAGGGAGGTTGGCTTTCTTCAGACATATTCCTTCCTGGGTAATGGTCCTTATCTTCTCGTGGGCAGGTTTTTTAAATTTTATTTTGTTTCTTCTTCTCTTTCCTAACAATTTTTCCAGAGCACTGGTGTTACAGCCTGCTCTTTGCGATTTCCTACTGCTATGGAATTCGTCTTCTTCTTTCGTCCGTTGAAATGTGTCCATATCTGCAGTGTTACCTCTTGCATTGCATATGTTTAAAGCTGTACTGTTGTCTTTTGTATGAAATCTGTCTATACTGCAATGTTGTTTCTTGAATGACAATTGTCTATAACTACAATGTTGTCTCTTGTATGAAATTTATCTATAACTGCAATGTTGTTTCTTGTATACAATTTGTCTATAACTGTAATGTTGTCTCTTGTATGAAATGTGTCTATAACTGCAATGTTGTCTCTTGTATGAACATCCCTGTTTTTTTTGTTTAGTCCACTCAGTGATCCATAGAGTTTATCTTCCACGGTTGTTTCTCTATGCCAGAAGGTTTGCCTAAGTATGCCGTATGTTGTTTCTCTAGGCCAAAAGGTTTGCCTACACATGTCGTATGTTGTTTCTCTAGGTCAGAAGATTTGCCCACAAATGTCGCATGTTGTTTCTCTAGGCCAAAATGTTTGCCTAGGTATGTCGTATGTTGTTTCTCTAGGTCGGAAAGTTTGCCTAGATATGTCCTATTTCAGACAGTCTTAGCACTAACATTTTTAACGTGAGCATCTTGCATCCTGTTGTTAGCTTTCAACCTAGAAGACTATAGGTCCGATCTCAGTACCCAAGAGATTAAGGAATAGATCAGGGAGAAATGTGAGATCACTGGATACTAATAGTTCTGGGACAAACGCCTAGCCCCATGAGTTTTCACTAAATACCAATAGTTCCGGAACAAACTCCCAGTCCTGTGTGATATCACTGGATACTAATAGTTCTGGGACAAACGCCCACTTCTATGTGATATCACTGGATACTAATAGTTCTGGGACAAGCGCCCACCTCTATGTGATATCACTGGATACTAATAGTTCTGGGACAAGCGCCCACCTCTATGTGAGATTACTAAATACCAATAGTTCCGGAACAAACGCCCAGTCCTATGTGATATCACTAGATATCAATAGTTCCGGAACAAACGCCAATTCTAAGCTGGAATCGAACCTTTACCCACTGAACCTGACAAGGACAGCGTACCCTCTCGGTCACAACCATTTCCTAATATGAAATTGCACATTCAATAAATTAACCCCTAATCGATATTACCTCAGCCGGATTATGAACTACCCACACATACAAATGTGTCTACACACAAAACACAGAAGATCTTAACAAACGAATACACGTAGCGATGAGCAAAGATGACATGAAAACGGCAATATAAAAAGTGTAATAATTGAAGAATAATGCTAAACATGGACAATCCTAGAAACAAACAGGCGTAAAATCACATCATGTGAGATGACATGTTGAAGAAACGAAGCAGGAATAACAAGGAAAGATAGAGAGACAAATGAGAAACGAAGAACAAGTGTAGGGATAGTATGGTTCGGACATTTAGCTAAAATGGAACAAGATCAACCAGCGGCTTGAGTGTTCTAGATAAGAATATAGGGAAACACAGCGAGAGGGCGACCCAGGAAGAGTTGGCTAGATTGAGTAAAAAAGACTTCTTCTTCTCCTCCTACTTCGTTGTCGCCGTCATTTACCTTCAGACGTAACCATGAATGAATGCAAATAAAGCAGCAGTCAGCTCGAGTTTGTCAACAGCTCGATAGAATAAGACCTCAAACGGAGCAGATGTACGTCACAACTCTTATCTCCGTTCTGCCTATATTGGACACAGTTGCAATAAGTTCAGTTACTATTTCCCCAGTTCGACAGTTACTCTCATCATTACATCAGGATATTACTGGTCCAAATAAAATACATAACACATCAAAACAACAGAACAATAATGTATATCTTCTACTACACCTGGACACACACTTGCAGAATGGCCTAGAAACTCGAATTAAGGATGAAGCTAAGAAAAAACGAAACTAAACCCATTCACTGAAGTGATTGAGAGAGCAAACATTCCAGGCTCTCTTTCCCTTTCATCCTGGCCACGCAACGTCACACGATCAGTTCATTCATGGAGTTCTGAGGTAGGGAAATTTCAGACTGTTCACAAACATAATTAACTTTCCACCTCATTTTATTGCTAGCACCTGGGTACATTTACTTGAATGTATGCCTGACTGAATGTCTTTCTGTTTGTCTATATGTCCTTTAGTCTGTATGTCAGTAAAGAGTATTTAAAAAAAAAATTGTCTTTCAGTCTATCTGATTGTAAAAGTATATCATCACACTATGTCTGTTTGTCTGTTTATCCATCCATCTATCCATCCATCCATCCGCCCGTCCGTCCGCCCGCCCACCGTCCCTCCGTCAGTACGCCTGTCCGTGCATCCGTCAATCCATCCATCCATCCATCCATCCATCCATCCATCCATCCATCCATACATCCACCTATACTTTTACCTAACTACCTAGCTACCTACATATCTACCAACCTACCTACCTGTCTACCATCCTACTTACCTGTCTGTCTATCTGTCTATCTGTCTGTTTGCCTGCATATCCGTCTACCCACCCACCCAACCACCCACCGATCCGACGCTCGCTCGCTCGCCCGCCAGCTCGCCCACCCGTCCGTCCGTCCGTCCATCCATCCATTCGCCCTTCTGTCTGTCTGTCTGTCTGTCTGTCTGTCTGTCTGTCTGTCTGTCTGTCTGTCTGTCTGTACACATATAACATCACATTGTATTTCTCTGTTTGGCTGTCTGCCTGATGCACTTCAACCCGCTTATTCATTTGTCCCTTTCTCCTACACCCATTGATTACTCTAATCCCCGTCTCAACAAGTTATGCGTAAATGTCCCTTTCTCCTACAGCCAATGATTACTCTAATCCCCTCTCAACAAGTTATGCGTAAATGTCCCTTTCTCCTACAGCCAATGATTACTTTACCCCCTCTCAACAATTTATGCGTAAATGTCCCTTTCTCCTACAGCCAACGATTACTCTACCCCGTTCTCAACAAGTTATGCGTAAATGTTCCTTTCTCCTACAGAGAATGATTACTCTACTCCGTTCTCAACAAGTTATGTGTAAATGTCAGAGCTGATCGATTGGCTAAGGAAGCAGCAAAAGAAGAACAACCTGATGTACCCATTACATACCACCAAAAGAAAAGAATGATCAAATCAGTCAAAAGGCCACCAAACCCTACTCAAGACGAGTACCACGTTATGGACAGACCAGAACAGGTCATTCTTCTGCGCCTCAGAACAGGACATAATAGATTACGCAACCACATGTATACAAAATTCAAGATTGGTGACTCAGCCATGTGCACATGTGGTTTGGCGTCGCAGACAGCAGAGCACATACTCCAGGATTTCCCAAATTACAACATATCCAGGCGAACCTTCTGGCCTAGAGAGACAACAGTGGAAGATAAACTCTATGGACCGCTGAGTAAACTAAAAAAGACTGTTAGATTCATACAAGAGACAACATTGCAGTTATAAACATATTTCAGGCGAACGAAAGAAGAAGCAGAAGAAATGTGTAAATGTCCCTTTCTCCTGCAACCAATGATTACTCTACTACCTTCTCAACAAGTTATGCCTAAATGTCCCTTTCTCCTACAGCCAATGATTATTACTCTACCCCCTTCTCAACAAGTTATGCGTAAGTGTCCCGTTCTCCTACAGACAATGATTACTCTACCAGGTTTTCAACAAGTTATGAGTAAATGTCCCTTTCTACGCACCTTGAGGTATATGGTGCTAGTCTCATGTTTGTACACACCAATCGAAACTCGAAGAGTGACAAACAACATCGCAGTTATCTTAAAACTACACCTGCCAGGAACAAGGAACGTACACAGACCATCAACGAAGCCGCCAGGAGATTATCCCCCTTGTTGATAGGTCACTTATTTGGAGCCAACTAGCCAGCCAGTTGGCCGTGTGCTGAACAAACTGCCCAGCTAGTTAAGATGAAAATTATAGACTTGCTCTATGAACCAGCCCCGGATGATTTGTCAGAGGTCATGAAAGGAACCGGTAAACGGCGTGATAATGAACTGGAATGGAATTTAACAAATCAGCGAGGACTTGTAGGTTTGGGGACACGTGGCTTTGTACAAGCTGGGGAAAACGTACGGACACAAGAAGAATGGAGAGGAACAGGGAATGAAGAGATGAAAGGAAGCTTTGGACATGGGTAGATAAAGGTCCTGGGCAAGTATTGAAGGATAACAAGGACACGAATATTTTATGACAACAAAAATTTTCTGGCAACTCACATTGTCTGGCAAAACATGTTTTCTGGTACAAGTGCTACACATGGCATGGTAACTAAATACAGCCGTGGTTATAAATACCACTCTTACTATATGAAACTGTGGTTATAAATACCACGCTTACTATATGAGACTGGTTATAAATACCACTCTTACTATATGAGACTGTGGTTATAAATACCACTCTTACTATATGAGACTGTGGTTATAAATACCACGCTTACTATATGAGACTGGTTATAAATACCACTCTTACTATATGAGACTGGTTATAAATAACACTCTTACTATATGAGACTGGTTATAAATATCACTCTTACTATATGAGACTGGTTATAAATACCACTCTTACTATATGAGACTGGTTATAAATAACACTCTTACTATATGAGACTGTGGTTATAACCACCACTCTTACTATTTGAGACTGTGGTTATAAATAACACTCTTACTATATGAGACTGTGGTTATAAATACCACTCTTACTATATGAAACTGTGGTTATAAATAACACTCTTACTATATGAAACTGTGGTTATAAATACCACTCTTACTATATGAAACTGTGGTTATAAATAACACTCTTACTATATGAAACTGTGGTTATAAATAACACTCTTACTATATGAGACTGTGGTTATAAATAACACTCTTACTATATGAGACTGTGGTTATAAATACCACTCTTACTATATGAAACTGCGGTTATAAATAACACTCTTACTATATGAGACTGTGGTTATAAATACCACTTTTACTATATGAAACTGTGGTTATAAATACCACGCTTACTATATGAGACTGGTTATAAATGCCACTCTTACTATATGAAACTGTGGTTATAAATGCCACTCTTACTATATGAAACTGTGGTTATAAATACCACTCTTACTATATGAGACTGTGGTTATAAATACCACTCTTACTATATGAGACTGTGGTTATAAATGCCACTCTTACTATATGAAACTGTGGTTATAAATACCACTCTTACTATATGAGACTGTGGTTATAAATACCACTCTTACTATATGAAACTGTGGTTATAAATACCACGCTTACTATATGAGACTGGTTATAAATGCCACTCTTACTATATGAAACTGTGGTTATAAATGCCACTCTTACTATATGAAACTGTGGTTATAAATACCACTCTTACTATATGAGACTGTGGTTATAAATACCACTCTTACTATATGAGACTGTGGTTATAAATGCCACTCTTACTATATGAAACTGTGGTTATAAATACCACTCTTACTATATGAGACTGTGGTTATAAATACCACTCTTACTATATGAAACTGTGGTTATAAATACCACGCTTACTATATGAGACTGGTTATAAATGCCACTCTTACTATATGAAACTGTGGTTATAAATACCATTCTTACTATATGAGACTGTGGTTATAAATACCACAATTACTATATGAGACTGTGGTTATAAATGCCACTCTTACTATATGAAACTGTGGTTATAAATACCACTCTAACTATATGAGACTGTGGTTATAAATGCCACTCTTACTATATGAAACTGTGGTTATAAATACCACTCTTACTATATGAGACTGTGGTTATAAATACCACTCTTACTATATGAAACTGGTTATAAATACCACGCTTACTATATGAGACTGTGGTTATAAATACCACGCTTACTATATGAGACTGGTTATAAATACCACTCTTACTATATGAGACTGTGCTTATAAATACCCCTCTTACTATATGAAACTGGTTATAAATATCACGCTTACTATATGAGACTGTGGTTATAAATACCACGCTTACTATATGAGACTGGTTATAAATACCACTCTTACTATATGAGACTGTGGTTGTAAATACCACTCTTACTATATGAAACTGTGGTTATAAATACCACGCTTACTATATGAGACTGTGGTTATAAATAACACTCTTACTATATGAGACTGTGGTTATAAATACCACTCTTACTATATGAAACTGTGGTTATAATTAACACTCTTACTATATGAGACTGTGGTTATAAATACCACTCTTACTATATGAAACTGTGGTTATAAATACCACGCTTACTATATGAGACTGGTTATAAATGCCACTCTTACTATATGAAACTGTGGTTATAAATGCCACTCTTACTATATGAAACTGTGGTTATAAATACCACTCTTACTATATGAGACTGTGGTTATAAATACCACTCTTACTATATGAGACTGTGGTTATAAATGCCACTCTTACTATATGAAACTGTGGTTATAAATACCACTCTTACTATATGAAACTGTGGTTATAAATACCACGCTTACTATATGAGACTGGTTATAAATGCCACTCTTACTATATGAAACTGTGGTTATAAATGCCACTCTTACTATATGAAACTGTGGTTATAAATACCACTCTTACTATATGAGACTGTGGTTATGCTTACTATATGAGACTGGTTATAAATGCCACTCTTACTATATGAAACTGTGGTTATACATACCACTCTTACTATATGAGACTGTGGTTATAAATACCACTCTTACTATATGAGACTGTAGTTATAAATGACACTCTTACTATATGAAACTGTGGTTATAAATACCACTCTTACTATATGAGACTGTGGTTATAAATGCCACTCTTATTATATGAAACTGTGGTTATAAATACCACTCTTACTATATGAGACTGTGGTTATAAATACCACTCTTACTATATGAAACTGGTTATAAATACCACGCTTACTATATGAGACTGTGGTTATAAATACCACGCTTACTATATGAGACTGGTTATAAATACCACTCTTACTATATGAGACTGTGCTTATAAATACCACTCTTACTATATGAAACTGGTTATAAATACCACGCTTACTATATGAGACTGTGGTTATAAATACCACGCTTACTATATGAGACTGGTTATAAATACCACTCTTACTATATGAGACTGTGGTTGTAAATACCACTCTTACTATATGAAACTGTGGTTATAAATACCACGCTTACTATATGAGACTGGTTATAAATACCACTCTTACTATATGAGACTGTGGTTATAAATACCACTCTTACTATATGAAACTGTGGTTATAAATACCACTCTTACTATATGAGACTGTGGTTATAAATACCACTCTTACTATATGAAACTGGTTATAAATACCACGCTTACTATATGAGACTGTGGTTATAAATACCACGCTTACTATATGAGACTGTGGTTATAAATACCACGCTTACTATATGAAACTGTGGTTATAAATACAACTCTTACTATATGAAACTGTGGTTATAAATACCACTCTTACTATATGAAACTGGTTATAAATATCACTCTTACTATATGAGACTGGTTATAAATACCACTCTTACTATATGAAACTGTGGTTATAAATACCACGCTTACTATATGAGACTGGTTATAAATGCCACTCTTACTATATGAAACTGTGGTTATAAATGCCACTCTTACTATATGACACTGTGGTTATAAATACCACTCTTACTATATGACACTGTGGTTATAAATACCACTCTTACTATATGAGACTGTGGTTATAAATGCCCATCTTACTATATGAAACTGTGGTTATAAATACCACTCTTACTATATGAGACTGTGGTTATAAATACCACTCTTACTATATGAAACTGTGGTTATAAATACCACGCTTACTATATGAGACTGGTTATAAATGCCACTCTTACTATATGAAACTGTGGTTATAAATGCCACTCTTACTATATGAAACTGTGGTTATAAATACCACTCTTACTATATGAGACTGTGGTTATAAATGCTACTCTTACTATATGAGACTGTGGTTAAAAATACCACTCTTACTATATGAGACTGTGGTTATAAATACCACTCTTACTATATGAAACTGTGGTTATAAATACCACGCTTACTATATGAGACTGGTTATAAATGCCACTCTTACTATATGAAACTGTGGTTATATATACCACTCTTACTATATGAGACTGTGGTTATAAATACCACTCTTACTATATGAGACTGTATTTATAAATGCCACTCTTACTATATGAAACTGTGGTTATAAATACCACTCTTACTATATGAGACTGTGGTTATAAATACCACTCTTACTATATGAAACTGTGGTTATAAATACCACTCTTACTATATGAGACTGTGGTTATAAATACCACTCTTACTATATGAAACTGGTTATAAATACCACGCTTACTATATGAGACTGTGGTTATAAATACCACGCTTACTATATGAGACTGGTTATAAATACCACGCTTACTATATGAGACTGTGGTTATAAATACCACTCTTACTATATGAAACTGTGGTTATAAATACCACTCTTACTATATGAAACTGTGGTTATAAATACCACTCTTACTATATGAGACTGTGGTTATAAATGCCACTCTTACTATATGAAACTGTGGTTATAAATACCACTCTTACTATATGAGACTGTGGTTATAAATACCACTCTTACTATATGAAACTGTGGTTATAAATACCACTCTTACTATATGAAACTGTGGTTATAAATACCACTCTTACTATATGAGACTGTGGTTATAAATGCCACTCTTACTATATGAAACTGTGGTTATAAATACCACTCTTACTATATGAGACTGTGGTTATAAATACCACTCTTACTATATGAAACTGGTTATAAATACCACGCTTACTATATGAGACTGTGGTTATAAATACCACGCTTACTATATGAGACTGGTTATAAATACCACTCTTACTATATGAGACTGTGCTTATAAATACCACTCTTACTATATGAAACTGGTTATAAATACCACGCTTACTATATGAGACTGTGGTTATAAATACCACGCTTACTATATGAGACTGGTTATAAATACCACTCTTACTATATGAGAGTGTGGTTGTAAATACCACTCTTACTATATGAAACTGTGGTTATAAATACCACGCTTACTATATGAGACTGGTTATAAATGCCACTCTTACTATATGAGACCGTGGTTATAAATACCACTCTTACTATATTAAACTGTGGTTATAAATACCACTCTTACTATATGAGACTGTGGTTATAAATACCACTCTTACTATATGAAACTGGTTATAAATACCACGCTTACTATATGAGACTGTGGTTATAAATACCACGCTTACTATATGAGACTGTGGTTATAAATACCACGCTTACTATATGAAACTGTGGTTATAAATACCACTCTTACTATATGAGACTGTGGTTATAAATACCACTCTTACTATATGAGACTGTGGTTATAAATGCCACTCTTACTATATGAAACTGTGGTTATAAATACCACTCTTACTATATGAGACTGTGGTTATAAATGCCACTCTTACTATATGAAACTGTGGTTATAAATACCACTCTTACTATATGAGACTGTGGTTATAAATACCACTCTTACTATATGAAACTGGTTATAAATACCACGCTTACTATATGAGACTGTGGTTATAAATACCACGCTTACTATATGAGACTGGTTATAAATACCACTCTTACTATATGCGACTGTGCTTATAAATACCACTCTTACTATATGAAACTGGTTATAAATACCACGCTTACTATATGAGACTGTGGTTATAAATACCACGCTTACTATATGAGATTGGTAATAAATACCACTCTTACTATATGAGACTGTGGTTGTAAATACCACTCTTACTATATGAAACTGTGGTTATAAATACCACGCTTACTATATGAGACTGGTTATAAATGCCACTCTTACTATATGAGACTGTGGTTATAAATACCACTCTTACTATATGAAACTGTGGTTATAAATACCACTCTTACTATATGAGACTGTGGTTATAAATACCACTCTTACTATATGAAACTGGTTATAAATACCACGCTTACTATATGAGACTGTGGTTATAAATACCACGCTTACTATATGAGACTGTGGTTATAAATACCACGCTTACTATATGAAACTGTGGTTATAAATACCACTCTTACTATATGAAACTGTGGTTATAAATACCACTCTTACTATATGAAACTGGTTATAAATATCACTCTTACTATATGAGACTGGTTATAAATACCACTCTTACTATATGAAACTGTGGTTATAAATACCACGCTTACTATATGAGACTGGTTATAAATGCCACTATTACTATATGAAACTGTGGTTATAAATGCCACTCTTACTATATGAAACTGTGGTTATAAATACCACTCTTACTATATGAGACTGTGGTTATAAATACCACTCTTACTATATGAGACTGTGGTTATAAATGCCACTCTTACTATATGAAACTGTGGTTATAAGTACCACTCTTACTATATGAGACTGTGGTTATAAATACCACTCTTACTATATGAAACTGTGGTTATAAATACCACGCTTACTATATGAGACTGGTTATAAATGCCACTCTTACTATATGAAACTGTGGTTATAAATACCACTCTTACTATATGAGACTGTGGTTATAAATACCACAATTACTATATGAGACTGTGGTTATAAATGCCACTCTTACTATATGAAACTGTGGTTATAAATACCACTCTTACTATATGAGACTGTGGTTATAAATACCACTCTTACTATATGACACTGGTTATAAATACCACGCTTACTATATGAGACTGTGGTTATAAATACCACGCTTACTATATGAGACTGGTTATAAATACCACTCTTACTATATGAGACTGTGCTTATAAATACCCCTCTTACTATATGAAACTGGTTATAAATACCACGCTTACTATATGAGACTGTGGTTATAAATACCACGCTTACTATATGAGACTGGTTATAAATACCACTCTTACTATATGAGACTGTGGTTGTAAATACCACTCTTACTATATGAAACTGTGGTTATAAATACCACGCTTACTATATGAGACTGTGGTTATAAATAACACTCTTACTATATGAGACTGTGGTTATAAATACCACTCTTACTATATGAAACTGTGGTTATAATTAACACTCTTACTATATGAGACTGTGGTTAAAAATACCACTCTTACTATATGAGACTGTGGTTATAAATACCACTCTTACTATATGAAACTGTGGTTATAAATACCACGCTTACTATATGAGACTGGTTATAAATGCCACTCTTACTATATGAAACTGTGGTTATAAATACCACTCTTACTATATGAGACTGTGGTTATAAATACCACTCTTACTATATGAGACTGTGGTTATAAATACCACTCTTACTATATGAGACTGTGGTTATAAATGCCACTCTTACTATATGAAACTGTGGTTATAAATACCACTCTTACTATATGAGACTGTGGTTATAAATGCCACTCTTACTATATAAAACTGTGGTTATAAATACCACTCTTACTATATGAGACTGTGGTTATAAATACCACTCTTACTATATGAAACTGGTTATAAATACCACGCTTACTATATGAGACTGTGGTTATAAATACCACGCTTACTATATGAGACTGGTTATAAATACCACTCTTACTATATGAGACTGTGCTTATAAATACCACTCTTACTATATGAAACTGGTTATAAATACCACGCTTACTATATGAGACTGTGGTTATAAATACCACGCTTACTATATGAGACTGGTTATAAATACCACTCTTACTATATGAGAGTGTGGTTGTAAATACCACTCTTACTATATGAAACTGTGGTTATAAATACCACGCTTACTATATGAGACTGGTTTTAAATGCCACTCTTACTATATGAGACTGTGGTTATAAATACCACTCTTACTATATTAAACTGTGGTTATAAATACCACTCTTACTATATGAGACTGTGGTTATAAATACCACTCTTACTATATGAAACTGGTTATAAATACCACGCTTACTATATGAGACTGTAGTTATAAATACCACGCTTACTATATGAGACTGTGGTTATAAATACCACGCTTACTATATGAAACTGTGGTTATAAATACCACTCTTACTATGTGAGACTGTGGTTATAAATACCACTCTTACTATATGAGACTGTGGTTATAAATGCCACTCTTACTATATGAAACTGTGGTTATAAATACCAATCTTACTATATGAGACTGTGGTTATAAATACCACTCTTACTATATGAGACTGTGGTTATAAATACCACTCTTACTATATGAAACTGGTTATAAATACCACACTTACTATATGAGACTGTGGTTATAAATACCACGCTTACTATATGAGACTGGTTATAAATACCACTCTTACTATATGAGTCTGTGCTTATAAATACCACTCTTACTATATGAAACTGGTTATAAATACCACGCTTACTATATGAGACTGTGGTTATAAATACCACGCTTACTATATGAGACTGGTTATAAATACCACTCTTACTATATGAGACTGTGGTTGTAAATACCACTCTTACTATATGAAACTGTGGTTATAAATACCACGCTTACTATATGAGACTGGTTATAAATGCCACTCTTACTATATGAGACTGTGGTTATAAATACCACTCTTACTATATGAAACTGTGGTTATAAATACCACTCTTACTATATGAGACTGTGGTTATAAATACCACTCTTACTATATGAAACTGGTTATAAATACCACGCTTACTATATGAGACTGTGGTTATAAATACCACGCTTACTATATGAGACTGTGGTTATAAATACCACGCTTACTATATGAAACTGTGGTTATAAATACCACTCTTACTATATGAAACTGTGGTTATAAATACCACTCTTACTATATGAAACTGGTTATAAATATCACTCTTACTATATGAGACTGGTTATAAATACCACTCTTACTATATGAAACTGTGGTTATAAATACCACGCTTACTATATGAGACTGGTTATAAATGCCACTCTTACTATATGAAACTGTGGTTATAAATGCCACTCTTACTATATGAAACTGTGGTTATAAATACCACTCTTACTATATGAGACTGTGGTTATAAATACCACTCTTACTATATGAGACTGTGGTTATAAATGCCACTCTTACTATATGAAACTGTGGTTATAAATACCACTCTTACTATATGAGACTGTGGTTATAAATACCACTCTTACTATATGAAACTGTGGTTATAAATACCACGCTTACTATATGAGACTGGTTATAAATGCCACTCTTACTATATGAAACTGTGGTTATAAATACCACTCTTACTATATGAGACTGTGGTTATAAATACCACAATTACTATATGAGACTGTGGTTATAAATGCCACTCTTACTATATGAAACTGTGGTTATAAATACCACTCTTACTATATGAGACTGTGGTTATAAATACCACTCTTACTATATGACACTGGTTATAAATACCACGCTTACTATATGAGACTGTGGTTATAAATACCACGCTTACTATATGAGACTGGTTATAAATACCACTCTTACTATATGAGACTGTGCTTATAAATACCCCTCTTACTATATGAAACTGGTTATAAATACCACGCTTACTATATGAGACTGTGGTTATAAATACCACGCTTACTATATGAGACTGGTTATAAATACCACTCTTACTATATGAGACTGTGGTTGTAAATACCACTCTTACTATATGAAACTGTGGTTATAAATACCACGCTTACTATATGAGACTATGGTTATAAATAACACTCTTACTATATGAGACTGTGGTTATAAATACCACTCTTACTATATGAAACTGTGGTTATAATTAACACTCTTACTATATGAGACTGTGGTTATAAATACCACTCTTACTATATGAAACTGTGGTTATAAATACCACGCTTACTATATGAGACTGGTTATAAATGCCACTCTTACTATATGAAACTGTGGTTATAAATGCCACTCTTACTATATGAAACTGTGGTTATAAATACCACTCTTACTATATGAGACTGTGGTTATAAATACCACTCTTACTATATGAGACTGTGGTTATAAATGCCACTCTTACTATATGAAACTGTGGTTATAAATACCACTCTTACTATATGAAACTGTGGTTATAAATACCACGCTTACTATATGAGACTGGTTATAAATGCCACTCTTACTATATGAAACTGTGGTTATAAATGCCACTCTTACTATATGAAACTGTGGTTATAAATACCACTCTTACTATATGAGACTGTGGTTATAAATACCACTCTTACTATATGAGACTGTGGTTATAAATGCCACTCTTACTATATGAGACTGTGGTTAAAAATACCACTCTTACTATATGAGACTGTGGTTATAAATACCACTCTTACTATATGAAACTGTGGTTATAAATACCACGCTTACTATATGAGACTGTTTATAAATGCCACTCTTACTATATGAAACTGTGGTTATAAATACCACTCTTATTATATGAGACTGTGGTTATAAATACCACTCTTACTATATGAGACTGTGGTTATAAATGCCACTCTTACTATATGAAACTGTGGTTATAAATACCACTCTTACTATATGAGACTGTGGTTATAAATGCCACTCTTACTATATGAAACTGTGGTTATAAATACCACTCTTACTATATGAGACTGTGGTTATAAATACCACTCTTACTATATGAAACTGGTTATAAATACCACGCTTACTATATGAGACTGTGGTTATAAATACCACGCTTACTATATGAGACTGGTTATAAATACCACTCTTACTATATGAGACTGTGCTTATAAATACCACTCTTACTATATGAAACTGGTTATAAATACCACGCTTACTATATGAGACTGTGGTTATAAATACCACGCTTACTATATGAGACTGGTTATAAATACCACTCTTACTATATGAGACTGTGGTTGTAAATACCACTCTTACTATATGAAACTGTGGTTATAAATACCACTCTTACTATATGAGACTGTGGTTGTAAATACCACTCTTACTATATGAAACTGTGGTTATAAATACCACGCTTACTATATGAGACTGGTTATAAATGCCACTCTTACTATATGAGACTGTGGTTATAAATGCCACTCTTACTATATGAGACTGTGGTTATAAATACCACTCTTACTATATGAAACTGTGGTTATAAATACCACTCTTACTATATGAGACTGTGGTTATAAATACCACTCTTACTATATGAAACTGGTTATAAATACCACGCTTACTATGTGAGACTGTGGTTATAAATACCACGCTTACTATAAGAGACTGTGGTTATAAATACCACGCTTACTATATGAAACTGTGGTTATAAATACCACTCTTACTATATGAAACTGTGGTTATAAATACCACTCTTACTATATGAAACTGGTTATAAATATCACTCTTACTATATGAGACTGGTTATAAATACCACTCTTACTATATGAGACTGGTTATAAATACCACTCTTACTATATGAGACTGGTTATAAATACCACGCTTACTATATGAGACTGTGGTTATAAATACCACGCTTACTATATGAGACTGGTTATAAATACCACTCTTACTATATGAGACTGGTTATAAATACCACTCTTACTATATGAGACTGGTTATAAATACCACGCTTACTATATGAGACTGGTTATAAATACCACTCTTACTATATGAAACTGTGGTTATAAATACCACTCTTACTATATGAGACTGTGGTTATAAATACCATGCTTACTATATCATCATCATCATCATCATCATCATCATCATCATCATCATCATCATCATCATCATCAAGTGCCCTGTCGGTTGACGTAGGCGTCCATGGCTCTCCACAGATCTCGGTCTTTGGTGTTCCGGATCAACTCTGCTGATGATACTCCTCCATGCCACCGTCTCAATCCGTCCAGCATCATTTCTCTAGGTCTGCCTCTGCCTCTCTTCCCCTCGATCTTTCCAGTTGTCACGATGTTCTCCAATGCCTCTCTTCTCATCACATGACTAAAGAATGCTGTTTGTATCTTTCTTATTGTTGTATATAGTGTTCTAGTTTCAGTAGCCTCTTTCAGGCAATCGTTGTTAGTTACTCTGGCAGTCCAAGGAATTCGCAACATTCGTCTTAAAAACCACATCTCTGTTGCTTCTAAGTTCTTCCTAATTTGTTCATTTACATTCCAAGATTCACTGCCATACAGCAAAACTGGTTCTAAATAGCATTTTAGCACTCTCTTTCTTACATTCATTGATAGTGACTTATTGCATAAGATACTCTTCATTTTCTGAAATGCGGCTTTTGCCTGCCCTATTCTGCTCTTAATCTCTGTTTTACATCTTCCATCTGATGTTATAAATGCCCCTAGGTATTTAAAATTATCCACTTGGTTGAGAATTTCCCCTTCTATTTCTATGTCACATTTTGGTGTCCCCATTTTCTTTGATATCACCATTGTTACTGTTTTCTTGATATTCACTGCTTACTATTCATTGCTTACTATATGGGATGGTGAATATAAATAGCATGTTTACTATATGGAGTCGTGGCTAGAAATACCATTTACTACAAGGATACGTGGCTTGAAATACCATGATTATTAGACGGAGCCGTGATTAGAAATACCATTATTATTTTATGGAGCCGTGGTTATAAACATGATGTAAGCTATATGGAGCAGTGGTCAGAAATATCATTTATACTATATGGAGCCGTGGTTAGAAACATCACGGATATTATATTAAAGGGGAGACAAACTTGTACAGTGAACAAAAGAGCATGATATGATTATTGGAAAAACCAGGTACAAGAAGATACAAGGAGATTATAGACATTTAGGAGTCCTGACCATAAGATCAGAAACTAGATTGATTACATCCTCATCAACGAAACATTTTGAATTTCTTTAAGGGTCACAAAAACGATACCAAATGCAGAATGCTAACATTATCATAGATTAGTTATAGGCAATATATATGTAAAGTTAAAGAAGGTCAAATATGCCCAAAGAAACCCAACATTTGATCTATGTGCACTAAAGAAAGATGAAGGGAAAAGATAAGTTTAACTTAGAAATAAAGAGCAGATACTGAAGAATGAGGAGGGGGAAAAGATAAATTCAGCTCAGAAATAAGCAACAGACTTGATACATAATTATATTTCAAGAGATCAGTGACCAATGGGAAATATTAAAGAACTCAGTCAGACAGGCTGCAGAAACAACTATCTCAAAACTGAAGATGTTAGCACGTAAGAAATGGGTGACTGAAGACATTTTAAAACTAATTGAAAAAAGAAGAGATAACAAACATAACCATGAAACATTTGAAGATATTCACAGGAAAATAGGAAATTATGCAACGATGCAAAAGAAGTGTGGTTTGAGGAAAATTGCAGGGTAACTGAAAACTAACATAATACCCGGAATACCAAATTAATGCATACACGAATTAATTACATCACAAAGAAAACAATACACATGACATCGGATTTCCTAAAAATCAAAGAAAACTGAATCATAATAGAAAAAGATAAGATTTTAAATACATGGTCAGATTATATGAAAGACTTTTATAACGATACAAGAGAGGAACAGTACGATATTCCACATAATAATGAAGAACTGTCAATTTTTAAGATGGAAGTTCAGAATGCTCTGAAACAACATGAAAACTGACAAGACCCCGGGTCCAGACAACATTAGAAATCTATATTTATTGCAATCCCGAAGAAATCAAGAGCATTAAGATGCGATCAACAAAGATCAATGAGCATAATGAGCCACATCACGAAGCTTTTGCTAAGAATAATTATGCAGAGAGTTAGAAAGAAATTACAACCCGAAATAGAGTAGAACCAGTGTGTGGTTATAGAAGGCAAAGTTAGTTAGTTGCACATCCTTTACAGGACGTAGCAGTCAACCCCAGCATTTTTTTTTTGGCTTTTCGTGATTCTGGGCAAGTTTACGTTCAGTAGTTTGCTATTGCCTTCTGAACGATCTACACCCATACCATTTCATACAAAACCAATGTAAGGCGGTCTGCTGCCAAATCGCAAACAGCTGTGTTTTGAACGCGATATACTGGAATACGAACTGCGCCCGTAACCGCTTCACCACAGAGCAAGGGTGCAGTAAATGCTGTGTATGTGCTGAGAACATTAATTGAGTGTTCTTTAGAAGTGTACAGAGACCTACATCTTTGTTTCATTGACTACACAAAGGCTTTCGATAGAGTGAGACATGTCAACATGATGGAGATGCTTACAGGTCTACAAATTGATGGGAAAGACCTTAGACTTGTAAAACATATATATTGGAAACAACAAGCTGCCATAAAGATCGATAATGAAGTAGGTCAATATTAGCCTATCAAGAGGGGAAGGTAACAGGGATGCGTAATGTCTCCAGATCTTTCGCCCTAATAAGTAAAAACATTACGAGAAATTCAGAGGATGTGAGAGCAATCGCTATTGGGGGACATACGACTAGTGTGATCATGTGAGGGGGCGAACTCCATCTGCCCAAGTCTGTCGGCATTCCGCATGATGATGACATAACATGTTTATTGACAACTTGTTTGTGTGTGTGTGTTTGTGTGTGTGTTTGTGAGTGTGCGCGCGCGCGCTTGTTGTTAATTTGTATGGATGTGAATACTGGGCAGTGAGTTATGAAATGGCGAAGAAAGTGCAGGCAGCGAAGTTGTGGATTTTGAGAAGAATGTTGAGAATATCGTGGACAGAGAAGAATGTTGAGAATATCGTGGACAGAGAAGAATATTGAGGCTGAAGTACTGACAGGTTTCATGTGAAGTTTACTTTTGAAAACTCATACGGCAAAGGCAAATAAATTGATTATCACCCACTTGGAGCCGATTGGCCTATACACAACATGTCTACTGTTTGTGTAAGTCGCGCATTTATTTATTACATCAGCAAAAGAGATGGAACAGAGACATCAGACTTTTGTGGGAAAATACTGGACAAGCGAGACAGAGGAAGGCAGAGATACATGTATGTTGACAGGTTAAACAGATGGGCAAGAACAAGTAATATAACAACACGAAATCCACATGTAAATATTATATAGGGATTATCAATAACTGCTCCAAATTAGTGAAATGAAGAAGAAGAAGAAGAAGAAGAAGAAGAAGAAGAAGAAGAAGAAGAAGTAGAAGAAGAAGAAGAAGAAGAGAACAAGAAGAAGAAGAAGAAGAAGAAGAAGAAGAAGAAGAAGAAGAAGAAGAAGAAGAAGAAGAAGAAGAGGAGGAGGAGGAAGAGAAGGAGGAGGAGATGATACCATGAATGGAGTGTGATGTTTTTCTTGGTACAAACTGACCTAAACCTTTTTGAATGTCAAGGTTTTGCTACAGAATGTCACCTTTGACCTCAACCATGTCAAACATCTGTATATTTCTCTAGGAACATTCAGCCAGATAATCTGGTGTAAGTTAATAAATACCAGACATGAAGATTTGAAAACCTGCATACTTTTGACATGAAATGTTAACACAATTTCACGCAAAAGTTTCAGGAAATCACTTTCTGTAAATTTAAGACCAGAATCGCGTAGCTTCCTTTCAGGTTTGTGAATACCGACCTGGTACAAGAAGTCTACTTTCGCACCTCAGTTCACAAAATCTAGTGTTGACTTAACAGATTGCTACAGAGCATAGTCGCCCCTTGACACGCTTCCCTGCCCGCGTCTGATTAAGAATCAGAAATCCGCGAACTGTAATCATCGTTGGCTGGGACTTTTGTTCGAGTCGAGGTGACAATTAAACACTAAGAAATAGTTCCTGACTCAAAAGATGGAACATTGTCAATGTACTGATCCCCGAAATTGTATGACTCCATTTTGTTCCGAGCGAAATCTTCACGAGTTTTCTAAAAGTGTGTACACAAGCGTACGTATTTACCGTAGACGGTAAAGACACAGGAATAAATACACACACACGGTATTGTGTACTATTTACAGCCATCTGCTGCTGTGGTGTTCCTAATACAAGTCCAGTTATTATCTATGTTTATGTCTGACCATACAATCTTGTTTCATGGACTAAAAATATGACCATCCTAAACTCACCCAGAATGTAACAGTTTTTTAAAGGCCACTTAGTCTCCGTTTAGAATGTTCTATTAGAATCGAAACAGCCAGCCCAAACAGACATGCCGGGACACGAGCGAAGGTCAACCCATTGAAAGGTTGTGTGTGGTCCTTTCTATGTATAGATGTGAGTGCTGGACAATGAGAAACGCAATGGTGAAGGAACTGGTGGAAACTGAGATGTGGTTTTCGAGAAGATTGTAGAGAACAGCTTGAGAGAAGATTGTAGAGAACAGCTTGAGAGAAGATTTTAGTGAACAGCTTGAGATAAGATTGTAGAGAACAGCTTCAGAAAAGATTGTAGAGAAAATCTTGGATAGAGAAGATTGTAGAGAACAGCTTAGATAGAGAAGATTGAAGAGAACAGCTTGAGAGAAGATTGTAGAGAACATCTTGAGAGAAGATTGTAGAGAACAGCTTGAGAGAGGATTGCAGAGAACAGCTTAGATAGAGAAGATTGTAGAGAACAGCTTAGATAGAGAAGATTGTAGAGAACAGCTAGAGAGAAGATTGTAGAGAACAGCTTGAGAAAAGTTTGTTAACAACAGCTTGGAGAGAGAAGAGAACAAACAATGAAGCATTGACAGCTACAGCTGGTACAAGATCACCTATAAGAACCCCAAGGAAAAGACATAACCTTTATTGAGCGTATCAGCAGATGACATGGCACAGGGATGTTTGCTATAGGTTAGAAAATACGAGGCCAGAGAAGGAAAGGAAGTCAACGAAACATTTATATGGAAGACTTAATCGGCTGCGCAACAAGTAACTAGTCTCATAATATCAGTGAATTATCAGATAACTGAGAGAACTGAAAGGTCTTGTTTGATACTATCCCCCTCCATATCAGACATAAACTGAAGCAGACTACATATGAACTTGAAGACATAACAATAACTATAAAATATAGATCGGCCAGAATTTGGAGCCGATATTTGGAAGCGTTAGTTTTGGGAAGGCAGTATTTAACGCAGTTATGTTGACGTGTTGGAGTTAGGAGGACAGGATTTCAGTAATTATGTTGAAGCGTTTGTGATAAGATGCATATAATGTCGTGGATAAGCGCAGTGTTCTTGTCTCGACCATACTACGGGGCCAAGCTATCCAGGTATTTACTTCTCTGCCTTTCCCTTGTTCTCTTCCCCTCTATCTTGCCAGTGGTCACCAAGTTCTCCAATTTATTTCTTTTCATAACGCGACCAAAAATGTTAACTGTCTATGTCTAATTTCTCTAATCAGTTTACGATTTTAATTGTTTCTTGTAGTACCTGTTTATTGGTTTTTCTGTCTGTTTATGGTGTTCTTTGCATTTTCCTCAGAAACCACATTTCCACAGCCATCAGATGTTTTTCAGCTTGTCAGCTCAGTGTCCACGCTTCACATCAGTACAAAAGTACAGGTTCTATGTAGCACTTCGATACCCTTTTCACGTTGCAAATGACATCTTTTTATTATACTCCTTTGAGTCCAGAAGCCAGGACTGGTGGCACATAACGTTTATTGTATCTTTTTTATTCCTTTGTGTCCTGACAATGTTTATTTTGAATATTCTTGTTCCAGCATGTGTCTCTCTAATCCTGGCAACAGGTGTAGTTAGAATGCCTTTGAAAGGGTCAGACAGACAGTGAACACGTGACGTGGTTTGTCCAAAGAGCTCTGCGGCGATGGAGTTACAGATGCAGTTCGTAATTCCGAATACCGCGTTAGAAATACAGTTGTAGGCGATAGCTTGCCCAGAAATCACAAATAGCTACACACACACAAACCGCTGGGGTTTGACTGATATGTGCTGTAAAGGATATGCAACTAACTTGTAACTTTGTTGTGGACAGAAGAGTTAGAATATCGCAGAGAGACATGAACAGACACCGGGGTATGACAGTTGCGGGCGTGAGGCTACCTCTCGTGGAAACCACAAGGACAAGACAAATGAGTTTTATGAGACACATCTATGTACATGCACATCAACAGATGGGCACAAGTTAGCTGGTTGCATATACATTTACAGGACTTTGTATTCAACCCATGGTGTTTGAGTGTGTGTACGTGTGTGTGTGTGTGTGTGTGTGTGTGTGTGTGTGTGTTGTTTTTGTTGTTTTTTTAATTCTTTTTGGCTGTTTAGAATTTTTATGAAATTTTACTTTCTGTAGTTAGCCTTTGCTTTTTTTGGAACGGCCGACGCTCATTCTGTTGTGAAAATCAACGTATAGCTGCCTGCTTCCAAATCGTCTGGAATCAAGTAGCAGCAATTAACATGGAAAATGAAATGATAATTATCAACAGATGAAGCAACACACGCTATGTCACGGAAACTCTTCGCTATCTCTATACGCTAGTTGCATGTACTTTACACGACATCGGAGTCAACCCCAGCATTTACTGGCTGTGTGTCTGGGTACATTTACGGTCAGTCGTTTGCCATTGCTTTCTGAACGTCAAACGATCATCTTCTTCTCTTCTTCAGCATTCCGAGCCATTGAGGTTCTTTGCTGCAAATACAATCTGTCTCCATTCGTCTCTCTGGTGGACCTTCTCTTGCCAGTCGTTGATTCCAAGTGCTTGTAGGTCTGTATGTATATTATCTCTCCACCGCCTTCTTGGTCTACCTCGGGGTCTACGGTCATTTATTTCCTGAGTGTAAGCGAGTTTTGTTTCCCTATTATCTTCCATTCTTTCTATATGCCCCAGCCATTGTAGTCTATTAGCCTTCATGATACCAGTGATTAGCGGGGACTTAAACAAATCATAAATGTCTTTGTTACTTCTTCTTTTCCACTCTCCACTTTGTGTATCCCTAATGGGTCCAAAGATGCGTCTTAAAATTTTGTTCTCAAAGGTTTGTAACAAGGCTTCGTCTCCTTTCGTTGTACTCCAGGTTTCAGAGCCATACAGCACAACTGGTCTGATCAGTGTTTTGTATATTGTGATTTTGGTGTTACGAGATAGCGCCTTTGATTTTAGTAGATGTTGTAGTGCATAGTATATCTTATTTCCAGAGTTGATTCTAGTTTGTATTTCTTCCCTTATGATGTTGGAGCAGTTGAAGATTGTACCCAGGTATTTGTATGTTTCCGTTCTTTTAATGGTCATATTATCTATTTGTATGTGGCCAGAGTTTTTAGCCATTCCGTCTCTTGAAATTACCATATATTCTGTCTTATCTTGGTTGATAACCAGCCCCATCTGTTGGGCTTTTTCCTTTAAGTGAGTGTCAAACGATCATATTATTGTGAAATTCAACCCCATGTGAGCCGTTCCCATATCAGATATAGCAGATTTCACACCCAGTATTGGTGGTGGATAATGAAAAAAAAATCTACAACAATAGTTGGACATTATAGTAACAGAAAGTGCAAAGAAGGACTCCGTTTGAATCTCAATTTAGATCATTGTGTGAACTAAATGACAGGGAAGTTTAAGAGGGGGCATAAAATAAAAACATTAAAAGTGTGGCAGAAGTTACAATAACTATGCCATTTTCTTGTAACCTGTCAATATTGTTGTTAAGGATGTAAAGAGTGTTAAGCATGTGACATAACGGTGCAGGCGGACACGATAACGTCGTTATGACAGTTTGAAGACGGCAGCCCCACTTTTTACATACACCAAAGAGAAGAAGCGTTTTATTATCCGGTTGTATTTTTTAATCAGTGAAAAGGTGAAACTTATAGAAATCATCGGCGAATGCAGGTCCAGTATGGCAATGCATGCTTGCCAGTCCAGCAATTGTATGAGAGGAAAACGAAGTTTCAAAACTTTTAGACCCGACGAAAAGAGGTCCAGCAGGTGGTGCATTAATGGTTACACACGCCACCAAGAGCTTTGTGTTTTCCTACAGGAATCTAAGCACTTTATCGGCGCTGAAAGACTTGCATTAATCGCAGTGGCGCCCACGTTGAAGAAAAATAATACATTTGTTCTTTACTGTTTCAGAATATATTCACACACCCACACGCACATTAAAAAACATTGAAGGTTTTCATTTGAATCCCCCTCGTACAAGAAACTATATTGCTGATATAGACAACATTTGAAGCGAACGAAAGAAGAAGAACGTTCATACATTACCACGGAAGAATCACCAAATAACGAAAAGTAAATGGTAAGCTTTACTAGTTCATCAACACAAGTAAGAAAATTAACGTTACGGTCCAAGCCTTCATCGGCATCCAAACAACAAACGTATACCGATACATTCATTCATTCATTCATTCAGTTGCATGTCCTTTGTAGAACCTCGCTCCCATAACAACCTTCCGGAAATCCTCTCGATCATAAGCAAGATGTCCCGCGTCTGATACATCCATCTGGAGATCATCCACCACATCCTGCACCCATCTTCTCTTTGGCCTTCCTCTTCCTCTCTTCACAGGCATATACCCTTCCATTATTGTTCTCTCCAAACTTTCGTGACGTTTCATGTGACCAAGAATACATGAAAAAGATATATGAGAATATCAATATACAAGTGACTCAAATTTTTCCTTCTGGTGTAGTGGACACTTGTTTCGTGGAATCCATGTTTGTTTGTTTGTTTGTTTTTTTAATTTTTTAATTTTTTTTATTTTGCGCTCACTCGCTTGAGCTCAAGCGTACTCCATACACATGCTACTACTTGGGAGTGCACGTGACTGATTTTTGTGTAGATTAGCTTTCCCTATTACCAGTGTCCCTCGCCATCAGGCGAACCCACTCCGATTTCAGAGGTACTTGTAATTTATGTCCCCAAGTCAAAGAGGAGAAGTCAACATTTTATTCCAACTGACCGGTGTAGGGATTGAACGCGTGACCTCGGCACACCAGATGTTTAAGAACGAGGGCTCGTATCCAGCATTCAGACACATTGTGATACATCATTGATACATTATTGATATATTATTGATACATTATCGATACATTATTGATACATTATTGATATATTACCGGCTCCATGGCGAGAGGGTTACGCACGAGGCTCGTAATCCCGCATACCGCGTTCGAAACACAGCTGCGGGCGAGTAGGAAGCAGACTGCATTGCGTTGGATTTTATACAAGAATGTGAGTGCCAGTCGTTCAGAAAGCAATGACAGACTACTGAACGGTAACTTGCCAAGAAATAACAAAGAACCAAAATAATTCAGGGGTTGACAGCGACGTCCTGTAAAGGATATACAATTAACATTACTAGGGGCCGTATTTAACATCCCATCTCCTGATCCATATTGCCATTGACAGAGGTCAGCTACACAGAGTGTCTTTCACCTTCTGGCAGCTAGGCACTCCAAAAATCAGGTGTCATTAGTAACCAGGTGTTTCACACACACGCCAGGATTAGCGCGTTTAGAGTTTGTGGAGAGGGATTTAGTTGTAGTTGCAACCTACAAGCGACCAGCTCCAGGGGCTTTAAAGCCCACTCGACTGGAGAGTAAACCTGGAAGCTTGTGTCCGCAACCCACTAAGTTAACCACTACATTATGAAACCTATTACACTGTGTCTTTCACTACATTAAGCTCTCGTATTACACTGTTTTTACTACATTACATTAACCACTACATTCTGAAATTTATTACACTCTGTTTTTCACTACATTATGTTATCCACTATGCTGTGAAATCTATTACACTGTGTTATTCACTACATTGTGCTACCCACTACATTATGTTACCCACTACATTATGCTACCCGCTACATTATGCTACCCGCTACATTACGTTACCCAAAAGTGCTGTGCAAGCAAAAAAAAAAAACAACAACAGGTATGAAGTGAAGAACCCGTTTACACCCATTAACGCACATTGGGTACATGATACTAAACCCAGATGTTCATAGACCAGTCTGTACTCGGTCAGTAGTCAGTATCCGGAGACCATCTTCAGATCTCAAGAGATCTCCTGGTACACAGGAGAGAAATATTTCTGGATGTAGATTCGAACTGATGATCTCTGGGCCGGCAGCTAGCGGCGCGGAACCAGGGAGGACATTGACAGTGCCATGTGAGGCAGGCGATGTGCTGGACACATTGGGGTTGATGAATGTTCTAAGGTTGGGCAAACTTAGACTAAGCTATAGTTGTTATGAGTTGAGGTGGCCAGTTACTGTCAAAGAATACAGACAAACGAGAAGGAGGTGGATTAGTTGAAAAAAGAAGATGAAGAATGGGGAGAAGGACGGGAAGGAGAAGGAGAGGGAGGGAGAGGAGGAGGAGGAGATGAAGAAGAAGAAGAAGAAGATGAAGAAGAAGAAGAAGAAGAACAAGAAGAAGAAGAAGAAGAAGAAGAAGAAGAAGAAGAAGAAGAAGGAGGAGGAAGAGGAGGAGAAGAAGAAGAAGAAGAAGAAGAAGAAGAAGAAGAAGAAGAAGAAGAAGAAGAAGAAGAAGAAGAAGAAGAAGAAGAAGAAGAAGAAGAAGAAGAAGAAGGAGGAGGAAGAGGAGGAGGAGAAGAAGAAGAAGAAGAAGAAGAAGAAGAAGAAGAAGAAGAAGAAGAAGAAGAAGAAGAAGAAGAAGAAGAAGAAGAAGAAGAAGAGGAGGAGGAGTATATTAATGATGGTTTCTTTGAGAGCGGTGGTGATATTGATGATGGTTTTGCTGGTGATGATGATGATGATGATGATGATGATGATGATGATGATAAGGTGGTGGTGGAGGAGGGGGGAGAAGGAGAGATATAGCGATGATGTTGGTGGTGATAGTAGACAGGATAGCCATAACAGTTTTGGCAATGATGATGATGGCGATGACGATGTAATCGGGGCCAAACCAAGAGCAAACAAATAGAGGACAACATAGCACAGTCATCAGTCTCCCCCTGATATCATCTCCTAATTTATCTAGCCAGGCATCAAACTAAATTGCCACGAACTCTTACCACATCCTGCTTCTAGAAACGACAGGATAATCAATCCTTCTTGCGCCACATTCAAGGAAATTCCCTGACCAGACTTGGAGCTCAAAAAAATCAACTGGTCACTTCAACAGCAAAGGTCAAAGCCAGTGACTTTATTACGTTAACATGGGAATGTATTGTTGGACAAAGGACACGAACAAATACCACCACAATGTTCTCATAACAATTCCCGCACACAATTACTTTTTGACCTCTTGAGTCCCGTGTTTTCACGCTGTCGCACGCGGACAAAGGAAGCCATGGTGTCAATTTTACGGTTGTGACCGAACATCGAACTCGGGTATTTCCGGGATTTGTGACCTGATGTATGCAAGAAAATTTCCAGGTCAACTGTGACTAGATCCCCATTCTCCCCTTCCCTCACACATAGTCTTTTTCTTCTTTTATTCGGTACCAGTTTTTAAAAAAAAGTTAAGTCTTAAGAAATGGAGAAGCGGTGGGGTGGAGGCCCAAATTATACACAATCACTGGATACAATACCACGTGACTGGGAATTCCAGACAAGAGTAGGTCGCGGGACGAGTCTTAAGAAGTAGCATGGTACATTTGACGATGACATTCTTGAGATCTGCCAGGTCTGTCCAGCACCTGTGTTTTTCTTGGTTTCGTCTCTTCCCGATGACAAGTGACGTGTGAGACCATACTTGTGCACTGTTTGTTATTGTTCGTTTAAAGGGGTGTAAAAGCGAAAGGATCGACTTCATTGCACTGTGTTTCATCCCGTATGGCACGATTTTGCCCGCAAGGCGGAAACACAAAGCACGGACTCCGTATCTTCAGCGGCCACCCCCAGGAATCTCCGAAAAAAGTGCACCCGTGAGCAAAATAGCGAAGTCCGGAATCGAACCCGTAACCTTCAGAGCGCGAGGCAAACGGCGTGACTACTTCCTAACGCAGACCCTGAGACTGTGAGTGCTTTGTAGGGGTGGATATCTACAGAGGGGACGCAATATCAATAACATTAGAAATGCCGACGATACAGTATTGATTGCAGACAATGAGCGGGATCTGCAACATTTAGTAGATGCAGTGGTTGCACACAGTGAACAATTAGGGCCAGCATTAAATTGTAAGAAGACAGATTATAGTCACTAGGAAGAACGAAATACCACAATGTAAACTACAAGTAAATGGGAATATTCTTAAACAAGTGAATCGGAACTGTCATAACATCTGATGGGAGATGCCTTGAAGAGATTAGAACAAGATTCGCCATGGCGAGGTTAGCCTGTTGCAACATGAAAAACATCCAAATGAAAAACAAATCGACCCAGAACTGGCCTCTCGTTCTGTGAGAGTTAACAACAGCGTGTCTCTAACGGCCAGGACGTTACGTTGACAATGGTATGAGCGCGGTCAAACGAGAGCTCAAAGTCAGCTCTCGTTGCTTGCCACAGGAGGGAAAGACTGGCCATTTATATTCTTCGTGTCCTCATCAAGTGCCCTGCCAGCTGGCGTAGGCGTTCATGGCTCTCCACAGATCTCGGTCTTTGGTTTTCTGGATTAACTCTGATGCTGATATTTCTCCATGCCACCGTCTCAATCCATCCAGCATCATTTCTCATGGTCTGCCTCTGGCCATTTATATTCTTCGTGTCCTCATCAAGTGCCCTGCCAGCTGGCGTAGGCGTTCATGGCTCTCCACAGATCTCGGTCTTTGGTTTTCTGGATTAACTCTGATGCTGATATTTCTCCATGCCACCGTCTCAATCCATCCAGCATCATTTCTCATGGTCTGCCTCTGGCTCTCTTCTCCTCGATCTTTCCACTTGTCACGATGTTCTCCAATGCCTCTCTTCTCATTACATGACCAAAGAAAGCTGTCTACCTCTTTCTTATTGTTGTATATAGTGTTCTAGTTTCATTAGCCTCTTTGAGGCAGTCATTGTTAGTTCGTGTATTTAAGCCTAAAAAACGTGGTGGTTATGACACTTCACACATTCACCACAGGTTCCTTCAACGAGGCATTTTATTTTAAAGCGGGCGTTATGTAACGGTTAGGACGTTGACACTGACAACTGGTTGTGCTAGGCCCATATCAGCTCTCATCACTCGCTATGGAAGGGAAAGAACGATCACCCACATCTCCGTGATTACCCTAAACATGCACATATCCACATCACATTTCTGTTACGGGACTTGGTATTATTCTTATCTTTATTTTATCCTTATGATGTCTGAGCGAGCGAGCAGGGCCAGCGACAGGACCAGTTACGGTTCCATTACTCCCAACCTTCATCAGAGAGACTCATTCATCCATTCAGTAGCATGCCATTTGCAGACCCTCTCTCCCATCGCAACCTTCTGGAAAACCTCTCGATCATAAGCAAGATGTGCCGCGTCCGATACTCCCATCTGGAGATCACACATCATCCACCCCTCTTCCCTTTGGCCTTCCCTTTCCTCTCTTCCCAGGCATATACTCCTCCATTATTGTTCTCTCCAAACTTTCGTGACGTTTCAAGTGACCAAAATATTTCAAGTTTCTTTGTTTTATCGTCTTTAATAGCCAACCATCTTCAATATTCAGCTCATGAAGTATGGATGCTTCTTCTCCTTCTTCTTTCCTTCACTTGAAATATGCCTATAACTGCAATGTTGTCTCTTGTACTAATCTAACAATCTATTTTAGTTCACACAGCGGTCCATAGAGTTTTATCTTCCACTGTCGTCTCTCTAGGCCAGAAGGTTTGCCTAGATATGTTATATTTTGGGCAGTCTTGGAGTATGTCTCTGCTATCTGCGACGCCAATCCACATATGCACATGGCTGTTTCACCAATCTTGAATTTTGTATGCATGTCCTGTTCTGAGGCGCAACACAATGACTTATTCTGGTCTGTCCATAACGTGGTAGTCATCTTGAGCAGGTTTTGGTGGCTTTCTGACTGATTTGATCATTCTTTTATTTTGGTGGTATGTAACGGGCACATCAGGCTGTTCTTCTTTGGCTCCTTCCTTAGCCAATTGATCAGCTCTGTCGTTTCCGGGTACTCCACAGTGGGATGGTATCCACTGTATGGTGACCTTATGCTGACTGCTAAGTTCAGAAAGTAGTGTCCTTAGTACTGGCAATTTCCCAGACAGGAGCGCCTCGAGTACTGATTTTGCATCTGTCAATAGCACCACAGGTTGTGTACTGTTACTGGTATTTAATAATTTCTCTGTTGCTATCTTGATTGCCTCAATTTCAGCATCATAGTTATGGCAGTACTTTCCTGTCGGTACTCTGGCTGTGTCCCTAGTATTATTTGGGTATTCTATGTACACTCCCGCTCCTCCATTTCGAACAGCATTTTGTGCTGACCCATCTGTGTAGACTCGGATCCAGAGGTCCTGTGGGTATCCTTCATCAAGGAAGCTGAGAGTGGCTGTTCTGCGCTGCACACTGTTCTGTTCTTCCTTGTCAAATATTCCTCTCACTTTTGTCTGGATTTGTAATGATAGTCTGTGTTCATCTTTCCATGGAGTTCGCTCTGGAATAGTTGTTAGGGGGATACCAACTGTGGGCAGATCGGTGGTTTCTCTGCAGAGTCGTTTGGCCTGGTGAATAAAACTACTTCTTTTCAACCGCCCCATAGCTGGGTTTTCAAATCTGTTCTTCATAGTGCAATGGGAAAGATGCATGCTTTTAAAAATCTGATTTTTGTAGTTCTGTCTGTCATTCTCCATAATTTATTCAGTTGTTTTAGTCGTTGAAGAGCAATAGCTATTCGTCTTTTAACTTCTTTCATTGTGTCACCATTGTTGGTAATCAATGACCAAAGATATTCAAAATTTTCCACCACCTCCAAATTTCCTCATTACATATATTTATTTCTCCATAGCAGTTTTATATGTATGCATTATCTTTGTTTGTGCTATGTTAAGATATAAGTTCACAAGATTTTCACTATTCAATTGGATTGAGGTTATTAGGTTTTCTATACCATTCCGTGTTGTGGATAGCAATACTGTATCATCAGCATACCGAATCTCTGGTATGTCATGACCACCGATATTTAGGGCATAAAATAGCTCCCCGTTTATATTGTCTCTGACATTTCTCATTATTCTCAATCGACATTACTGTGCGAAATTGTGTATATTTCAACTTGAAGGATTTATCTAGTTAATTTCACGTAAGTTGTGTGAGTTCTGCAGTATGTACCTGACGAGATGCAGCGAAATATGCCAGGCAATAAATCGTGCAATCTATTGTTTGTGTCTTCGTTATTCAAATTCACTACGGGAAAACATTGTTTTGAATTTCTCATTATAGTTTCGGCGTACATGAGATTGCCTTTGAATAATTAATAGATTCATTGTTCTATGTATGGCATGTTGTGTGGCTTTCGTCCTTTTTCAGTCTATATTAAGATGTTTACAACAGAATGAGTTAAATTTATCATCTCGCATACCCCCAGGTGCGAGCCATCGCCTCACCTTCACTAAAGAAGCCCTCACCGATCCATGATCTCACTCATACCTGGTGACAAGTTCTTAAAAGAGACAGAACACGTCATCTCCGGTTTCCAGTCACTAATTCAAGAAGTTACAAACACACAATAGATGGGCACATGTTTACACGACTATTCCCGCTTGCCTCTGTCAGGCGGCTGGACAAATATTATTCTTTCTCCTTGAAAGAACCAACGCAGGGAATGCCAGAAAGCTGATAACTGTAATTATGAACATCCTCAGAAAGCGTTACTGTTAACAATTTATTCCCGTCACAGCCAGGGCACATTTTGCACACGTTTAAAAACCAGGGTGTCGGCTGTAGGGTAGGTTTGTCGTTTGTATGATAGCATATTTGTTTCGTGTTTCTTATGGGTCGTATTTTTATAAAACGTGTCAAGAAGCATTCGATTATTTCGTTTCTGAATGTTTTCAGTTTGTGAAGTTGTGTGTTAACTTGTTCATCAGAATGTTTTCTCACTAGAATGTTCACGAACATGTGTTTGTGTGTATTTTAAATGTTATTTAATGTGGGCTTCGCATACAATTGGCTAGAGCTTTCTGAATTAACTTTTCAAATGTTATTGCATCTTTCTTTCTATTGCGACTCGGTTTTTATTTAGGCTTTCTTGGTCTAATATTTCTTCTAGCCATTATTGTGCTTCTTTGTCCTTTCGTCTGTCTGTCTCTCTGTTCATATGACTGTTTGTGCATCGGTCTGTCTGTCCTTTCATCTGTGTGTCATTCGTCCATCTGTCTGTCCTTTTTTCTGTCTGTTCATTCATCTGTCTGTCCGTTCATCGGTCTTTCCGTTTACTTGTTGTCCGTTCATCTATCTGTAAGTTTATCTGTGTGTCTATCCGTTCATGTGTCTGTCTGTCTGTCTGTCTATCTGTCTGTCTGGCTGGCTGGCTGGCTGTCTGTCTGTCTGTCTGTCTGTCTGTCTGTCTGTCTGTCTGTCTGTCTGTCTGTCTGTCTGTCTGTCTTGTCTGTCTGTCTGTCTGTCTGTCTGTCTGTCTGTCTGTCCTTTGTTGAAGAAAGTAACCCAAAAATGGGCCTTATCTTGAATAATAGAAAGACCCAAGTCGTGGCGGTATGAGAAAACAAAAACATATATGTACAATTAAGTCAAGTGATGTTATTTTGCAGCAGAAATTCAAATATCAAGGCACATTGATAACATCAGATCGTAGATACATCACAGAAGAAAAGAATAGAATAGGACAAGCAAAAACTGCATTCTATCAAATTAATAACATGTTATGTAATTTGTGCATGTCATTGGAAGTTAAGAAAAATAATTGTTGCAAGTGACATAGAACCAGTTGTAAGAGTTAAGTGTGGATACTGGATAATCAGTATGCAGGCTAAAATATCCCTGGAGATTTTGTGGATGTGTTTTGTATAGAAGAATGTTGAACATTCCTTGGACAGCCACAGTGAGCAATCTGGACAATCAGACAAGATTTGAGGGAGGATAAGTCGCAAAGACAACATATCACAAACATCAGAAAGAGGCTATCATCATTTGATGGCCACATTATGAGAAGGCAAAACCTGGAACATGTAACAACCGGAAAGATTTGTGGAAGGAGAGGCAGAGGAAGTCAGCGAGAGGAGATTTCCGATAGTCCTGTGTCATGGCATAGAAGGGAGTCAACACACGAACTGATACATGTAGTTGAAGTTCGCGATATGTGGAGAAGTGTGATCGCTCAGGCCAGTCGGCGTGGCACTTGATGATTTAAAATAATATATTTTTTATTTGTGCTGTTTGTGCTGTTGTTGACGAAGGCCATTAGTACCGAAACGTCGGATTTGTGGGACGGCGTTCAACACATTCTATCACATAATTCCTTAATTTTTATGTTGTAGTTATTATTATTTAATATCATCCTCCCCGTGGTTTCTTGTCATCACGTTA